>VXBT01000803.1:0-13311 GCA_013400235.1 Oriolus oriolus | reverse complement strand
TCTCATCAATGCATATAAATATCTCAAAGGCAGGTGTCAAGAGGATGGTGCCAGACTTTTTAGTGGTGTCCAGTGACAGGGCACGGAGCACTGGCCTTAAACAAAAACACAAGAAGTTTACCGCAACATAAGGAAGAAATTCTTTACATTGAGGCTGGCAGAGCACTTGGAACAAGCTGCCCAGGAGGTCATAGTCTCCCCCTCTGGAGACATTCCAAACCCACTTGGATGTACTCCTCTGTAACCTTCTCTAGGTGACCCTGCCTTTGCAGGGCAGTTGGACTAGATGACCTCCAAAGGTCCCTTCCAACCCTAAAAATTCTGTGATTCTGAATGCTCAAAAGTGTTCTAAAATTAAAATAGATATTTTGAAAATATTAGGAATTAGCTAGATGAAAAGTAATTTGAAAATACCACTGTATGTCAAGAATCCATGAAATCTTTATGCTGTTGTCATCCCCATCTCAAAAGGGAAGTAATTAACAAAAGTGTCAGGGAATGGCTTTTGTATATGAGAGATAATGGAGGGAAGGGAATGGTACAATAGCAGTTATAAAATCCTGCCTGGTATACAGAAAGTGCTGTCATTGTTTGATATTCTCTTAGACAGGAAAAGGAGGCATTAAATGGGATTATCAAGGAAGAAGTTTAAAACCAAAAGAAGCAAATGTTTTTCCAGTCAAATTGTCACTAAATCATGAAACTTATTTCTACAGGATATTTTGGTTAAAAAAGTACAAGTGGTTTAAAAGACAATTACACAGTTTGTGGAATAAAACTCTATTAAGAGCTATTAACCAGTACAAAGTCTTCCAAACTGTTGGCTGCACAAAGGTGGGGGAGTTTGTCAGGAGTCCCTCTGATGTTTCTTGTGTTTTCTTCTATTTGCATAAGTATACACTCATGTCTCAGAACAAGGATAGGTGGAAGTTTGGTGTAGCTCTACATATCTACTCTTCAGTCTTAAGTCTCAAGTCTTGGCAGTCTTACCGACTCAGAGCCTTTCAAACAGAAACCACAATTGCACTGTCTGACCAGCTTTCCGAGTATGCAGCTGCTGGTCTGACAGAAGTATAACTGTCCTAATTATTTCACTGGATGTACTCTTTTGAAAATTGGTGATAAATTGTATGTCAGTGCTGATAACCATTATTACTGATCAAATAAATACCAAAGAATACAGAATCATTTGAATGCCAAAGATGATGATGTTTGGGGCAACAGAATTTGTGAAAGCAATCCCTGCAGCTTGTGAGAGTGCTCCATCTTGGCAGGGTGCCAAGATGAAGATAGCCTTACTGAGTGAGCTGTCAATAAAACAACAGGAGGGCTTCTATCGATGACAAAATCGTGTGCAACGGGTGGGCCAGCTTATTCTTCAGGGCAGTCACTTGCCGTGGTTCCTGCCTTGAGTCTGAGCTATATGTTACAATAATGTGATGAACTATAAATACTGGGGACCAGAAATACCCTCCGCTCTCTCCACTCTCCATATATCATAGTTCCCAGTGAGAAGAGTTTAGAACTGGTGAGCCATCTTTACTCTTCAATTTGTGCTATTAAAGACAGGAACAAAACCAGTGGAATACATTCATACTCCAATTTAGCTGTGTACGCTGCAAGAATTCATTACTGTTTTGCTCACACTCATCACAGCCCAGTCCCCAACATTCACTACAGTACAATTACATTCTTTTATGCTCTTAGGTCCCCTTGTAGTTTATTATTTTCTGTGAGGGAAGACAGCTTTGAAGGAAATTCAGACAGGCTAAGTACTCTAGGGACCACTGACCAATACTATTTCTACATTGCACTTTTCTACTTATAATCCATAACATCTCATAAACCATATTTTTTCCACAGTGTTGCACTAAGCTTTTTTTAGAGCTCATCAAGTAGATAGTTCTCTGCATGTGCCAATCCTTTGCAGCTGATGAGGCAGTCACAAAAGTAGCAAAGAGAATCCTTTAAGGAGAGATCTGGTGTAGACAAAACCTGGGAATCTCCCATTTTTATTTGATGGTCTTTGCTAACACAAAATACTCAGAGTAATGAAAAGATCAAATCCTATCAGCCATTAAAAAGAAGTCCCACTAGATGGGGTTATAGTTTCAAAGGAAGAATATTTTCTCATCTGGTTTGAGGAGGAGCATTTTTTTTGCTGATTTCTTCAAATTGGCAAAATAATCCTGTGAAATTAGAATACATTATCTTTTTGTTTTCAATTCACCTGTAGATTTTTTGACCATTTCTACATTCAACACAAGCTATTGTAGTTTAATCTGAGTAAATTATTGATGTAAATGTAATTGTAATTACATTACAATGTAATTGTAAATTATTTGGGGCAGTGTTGCCACTGTTCTTAGATTGCAGTGGCTGAAATTTGTTTTTTTGCTTTGCTGTCCCTAGTGGTACTTCAATACCATTTTATATGCTGCCATATAGCAGTTACAGAAGAAAAAAACTAGCACAAATCATCTTAATTTGGCATTAGTAACATCATTAGTGCCGTAATCTATGAACTGTTTGGAACAGAGGTTCTGTTTATTTATTTATTTTTGTGAAAGAAGATTGGTTAGCACAGGGATGCTGGATGTAACTGGGTTCGAATTCTCCTGAAGTCAATACTAAATAATTACATTGAATATAAGTAATAATTATTCTAGTAATTGTTCTTAGATCCTTGTTAGTATTCAGTTTTAAAAGAAGTTTCTCAAATGAGAATTCATAAAATATGGTAATAATCAAAAGAAAAAAATGCATGCACAACAATCCAATGAAAACAAATTAAAAGACAAAATTAATTCTTGACATTGTCTGGTTTGTGATTATTTTAAAAACTTAGATTAATATTCTTGTACCATATTTAGTGTTGTTATGCTTAGAACACTTTAATTCCTACATCAGTTTAATTAATATTTATAGGAATGCTTTGCATTTTGCACTTTAAGAATAATGATAGGAATCTCAAGGGTCATCCTTGTTCTAATGAACTTAATTGAATTAGGTTAATACTAAATCATTTCTATCTACAAGTTTTGGTACAAAAGATGACAAATGAAATTTAGCTTTTAAAACCACTGGAAGGGGAAGAAAAAGAGGGGGAACTGGGCAAGAACAGGAATGCAGGGAAATTAGAAGTAACCTAGCACTTATACCTAATGCTGTGAATTCCAGTAAGAGGTATTGGAAAATCAACCACTTTAAAAATTATCTAAAACTTAACAAAGCTCTATTTTTGAAAGTGATTTAACATCTCCCTTCCCTAGGCATAGTATGAGTTTTAATTTAGTCCAAATTCTGAGAATGGAATTTCTGATTTTTATTGAACCTACAGATAGTCAGTCATTACACTATGAGTGTAAACAACAGGTGCAGCAAACAAGAACACTGTAGGGTGAAGGAAAAGAAAGAACAACAAAATGGGTGTTTTGTTACTTCACTTTTAGCTCCCTGACTCTCAATATCTGTACTTTATCTTTTTTCCAGTAAGAGATTTCTAGCATGGGAGCTGTCGGGAGTACTGTCATTTACTGTATGAAACAAAAAAAACCCATAATAAATATCCAGTGGCAGTTTGTTTTCTTCTGAATTCTTTTGGTGAAATAACTGAGTTCATTAACAAAATTCTGAACATTCTTACTGAACTTAAAAATACCTTTTCCCCCCACTGTTCAAAGATGGCATTAGTAAGTGGAAACTGGATTACGCACTGTTAGAGATTGTCTAATACTAAGATACATTGTGTTAATTTATATGGTGTTTGTCAAATGTCTTCCAATTTCATGTATGCATTACACTGTAATTCAGCTTTGATGAAACTTTTGTGTGTTTTCTAGTTTACTTAACTCGTAAGAAATTCAGCTTTTGCTTATATGTAATATTTTTTTCTTCTCTGTGCTTGAATCTTAGAATTAACTAGAAGTGCATTTTTGCAGGTTTTTTTTAGATCATACATATAGTACAGTTATAGCACAATTAAGGAGTTTAGCACTGTGGTTCGTTCAAAATCTAGTTTTGTTCCCAAAAATTTACCTGCTCTTACCATTACTCAATTTCACTTACATCGTGAAATAATGTGTATACACATATCTAGAATAAATGCATAAGGTGTTTGTATAGTGGTTTCACTCTTTTTGAATGAAGAATCCCATAGCCACGTATTATTTTACTTTATTGGTTGCAGCAGGATTGATTACTAGCCTTCAGGGAAATTAGGTTCAGGAAAAATAGCTTACTGAGTCAAAAAATTTCTGTTTAAAAACATTTTTTCACTCCATGAAGGAAAAAAGAATGTGGATGCTGGAGAGTTTCTTCTGTCCACAGCTCTGGGGACATTACAGCCTCCTGTAGGACCACAATGCTGTCTATCACAAGATACTAGACAAGATGTAGAGGCACAGGATAGGATGTTTCTTTATGGTTAGGTTAATATCCCGCAGAAAGTTGCAACACTCCTTGGCTGAGTGGCAAAGGAAGAAGAGGACAGAAGATCTGCTCATGTCTCTGTCTAGGGCTTCAGCTGTCAAAGACAGGAGAGCCACCGACTGAAGCAACCACCCTCTGATGCTGCCAGCCGCCCCTGCCGCTGTGCCCATGGCTCTCCAGCCTCACACCGAAGCTGTCCATTACATGCCTCCGTGATGGCCAAGACACATCAATCTTGAGGGAACTGTGCTGACTGCCACCAGCATTCCACCCACTCTGGCCACTACCTCACTAGAGGTCCTGCCAGCAGCTCAGCCCCAGGGCACCCAGTGAAATAAAGGCAAGGAGATCTCTTTGCCCAAGGATTTAGGGAGCTTCAGCTCCCTGTGAGAGCACTACAGTGTAGGGGTTCGTGCCTTCTTATCTCTTCTGTAGATTATTGGCAACTGTGTAGAGGAATGAGAAGACAGGAGTGTGCTGTGGTGTGGTGGCTTCCCTAACTGCAGTCCAGAGCAGCCACCCTCCATCACCATGGGCAGCCTCTGCCCCCTTGTGTGTCCTTTCCTTTTTTCACTTGGCAGCTCTCCTGCCAGACTGGGCAGGGATAGCCGCTTTCATACCAGTCCTGCGCTGTCATTGTCACCAAGTGCTACTGCCAATGTTCTGCATACTATGGCACCACCACCACCACATCTCCGGGGCTGGTGCCAGAAGATGGAAGCTGCCTTCTGGGACACTTACGACTAAGTCAGGCACACTGACTTAGTTCTGCAACACTATGACATGGCTATTACCTTCCACCTGTCAAGATAGAAGGAACTATTTAATAATTTGTATTTTAAGAAATGGTAATGCTGGAGATGGAAAATAATTAGCTGTAGTCGCAATTTGAAGAGCAGCACATTCAACAAAGTTGAAAAGAGAATTAAAAGCATCGGGTCCTACTCACTGCACTACATTAAATATTTGTGATAGCTGAAACTAAGGCTTTTGTGTTTGAAGTCTAAATTTTGGAAGAAAGATGATTTTTGTTTTGACTAAAGGCAATACTTCACTTGGAATTAAAGACATGTAGAATGACAAACTCTTCATCAAGAGTGGTTGACACTACTGATAATTATTCAGCATGGATTGCAAGATTCATGTCTTTCTTTTTCTGAGAATTACCTAATGTTTTTTCCAGGGATTCTCCTGAGCTACATATTTCAGTTGAACACTACAACAAAATAAATATACCAGCTTACATCTGTTTGGTTTTCTGAAGACTATTACATCCTCTTCAATGGACAGGGCAAGAGACAGTGGACTGAAATCTGAAAGTTTACTCCTGAACATCAGAAACACTTTTTCATTTTGAAGGCGACTGAGTGTGGGAAAAGGTTGCCTAGAGAAGTTCTGCAGCCTCCTTCCTTGAAGACATCCAAAAGCCATGTGGACACGATCCTGAGCCTGCTTGATTACAGAATTTGGACAAGACAACCTCCATAGGTTCCAGCCTCAACCATTCTGTGATTCTGAGTTTATTTAGAAATATTTAACACTCATTATTTGCGAACCTGCTGTATTCAAATCTGCTTGTAGAAATATTTTGTGTACCTGGAACAGTTTGCTGTTAATGCCAGATATAGAATATACAGAGTTTCTTCTTAATGATCCCTTTTAAAATATATAATTGAGTTTTGGATTATTATGTAATGATGTTGCAGAGAAACTTGACATGTTTCAGCAAGGATGGGGAGGAAGGACAGTGAGCTGGGAACTCAAGAACATTTTCTTTTTGCATTATAGGTAATTCATACCTCACTAGAAGCATCTATGTCACAAGATGTAATGTACAATTTTCAAAATAAAAAAAATATTATGTGAAATTATTTTGGAAGAATAATGGAAGTCTACAATGTAAATTACTTATTTAACATTCTTATTTGTCAATAGTCACTCATACTGGATTCCCTATCCCCATCCATCTGCAACTTTGAGGAAGAAGAGCATATTGCTTTTGTCTGAAAAGGACATACACATTGGTTAGACCATCTCCTTAATTATATAGACAAAAGGTCAAAATTATTACATCAAGCAGCACAGGCTACTGTTAAGGATAAGAAGTGTAACATACAAAGACATACACCAAAAATTAGTGACAAAATTTGAAAGATTAGAACATGAGAGCACCTGCAGCTGCCTTTATTGTATAAATGTCTGAGTAGTAACTTGCAACTGTTCAGGTTAACATGTTTAAAGGCAATTTTGTGTAATTTTGTCAACCACCGCTGCAGTGTATTGGTCATTTCTTACTTTTTGCCAGCAGTTTTGGAAACAAATTTCAATTTTATTAGTGTTTAATTTATATACAGCCATAAGAGTGATACACATGAATATTCAAAAGGTTTGTAATGATGTTGCTTCAGATTTATCAGTGCAATCATGAAAATGTGCTCTCCATCATTCCTATCAATGCTTTTCAAGTCGATTATATGAAAATATCATAGCCATTTTTCATCCAAGATCAAGGTTTTATTCTTTGCGAATTGAAGAAGGTGATAACGCACATATTACCCCTGCTTTTTTATAGCAGTATGTTAAGGAGTAGACATTAATTTAGATTTTAGATGCTCAAAGTAGTCTTGGGATACTTCTTTACAAGGTTCTTTATGTTTAATTATGTGAAAATATTTGAGCTAATTTAATCAAATTTAGGTAGATGTCACATTGCTGGGTCATGTCCAGCCTCTCACCCACCAGCACCCCCAAGTCCTTCTCCCCAGGGCTGCTCTCCATCTGTTCATTCCCCACCCTATGTTGGTACTGGTGGCTGCCCTGACCCAGGTGCAGCACCTTGCACTTGGTCTTGTTGAACCTCGTCAGGTTCTCATGGATCCACTTCTCGAGCTTGTCCAGGTCCCTCTGGATGGCATCCCATTCCTCAGGAGTGGCAACTGCACCACACAGCTCAGAGTCATCTGCGAATTTGCT
The DNA here is from genome assembly GCA_013400235.1 of Oriolus oriolus. Taxonomy (NCBI): domain Eukaryota; kingdom Metazoa; phylum Chordata; class Aves; order Passeriformes; family Corvidae; genus Oriolus; species Oriolus oriolus. The sequence continues at coordinate 5,907 of VXBT01000803.1, read as the reverse complement.
GAGGGTACACTTGATCCTCCTGTCTCTGTCACTGATAAAGACATTATCCTATTAAAACATTAATAATTCTAACCATCCTTTTATTGATTTAATTAAAATAGTAGTTACTTTCTGCAAAGTCACAAATTATTTATTTAATCATAAAATGCAAGGATTAGCTGAATATTCTTATTAATAATGAACAGATCAGATAAATTAATCAGATTGATTCAAATCATAGCATACAGTGTGCTAAGTGTGTGGAACAATATCAAAAATTAGCCCATTATAACAGTCTCGGAGTAATCCATTTGGAGGATTAAGGGAAGCAGGAAACCTATTTGTATGTCAAAATGGTATATGCTTTCACTCTGAAGAGGGATGTTGGCATCAAGGAGAATGCATACATGGGCCACATGGGAAATCTTGCTGGCTCACAGCAGTACTTAAAAAAAATTGAGCCACTGTTTTGAGGTTCAGAAGGTCATATAGCTGATTAGAAGAAAGTTTCCTAAGGTTCTTGTTTCTCTGCTTACTCTTCAAGGGAATAACACATTCAGTGATGCTTTGGGCACGCATCAAGGTTGACATTGATGCCATATTTCCAAGACAGTCATATATCAGTGTGCTAGGCCTTTGCATGTGTTTGGATCTTGGGATCAGTTGGTAGTCAAAGGACAAGAACTTTTGTGAAAATTACCACATTATTGAAATACGGCTTCATCAAGTGAGACCCAGTTTGCAATAAATACGGAACATTTTTAGTTTTCATTGTTCTCTATTTTAAAAGTATCTCTGCTAAATACATATATGCCTCTCTCCTTTGTTATGACATTTAGCAGTAGAAATAAATGATTAAAAAATGCCACCCCATTAAAATGTTAAAGAATCCTTGTCAACAGAAAATGGCAAGTTAGTTATGGTGCCAGTGCTAAAAACTCAAATGCAAGACTTCAAACTTAAACAGAAAAAAGAGAGATGGTGTTTGACCTTTATCAACACAGATCCTACTTCGTTTAAGCTGAGTTCAATCATTTCAGATTAATTTACTGGCTACTTGTGGGGCTTGGAAATCAAAGCTCAGACATAACTCTAGCGGGTGTTGCTTATTTGCTTTATATTATAACTATCATTCAAATAGCTGTAGTTTAACAGTTTGCAGCAGCTTGTATAATTTAATAGATAAACTGAAGGATATAGGACAGTCAATTTGAAGTAAGTGAAAAATGCCAAGGTGGCAGAACATACTTACTTAAGCCTGAATTTGTTCAAGAAACAGAAAATGTGAATATCAAAATTCCGATGTACACAGCTGCATACAAGATACTTTCTCTATTGAAATTTCAGCTGGCATTACCCTTAGCCACTTAACTAGATCTTTTGATGGTGCTACTGTTCATCTGCCTATCTAGTGTGAAGCAAAAGTTTATTCTACTCTCATTAAGTAGTACAAAAGCCATTCTTAATGCTTTGATTTCTCTATATCTCTGACCTTACATATTGCATATGCCACAAATTAATAAGAAGAGTTAAGTTCTCACCTTTTATCCTTTTTTCCTAAAATAATGGAATATTAACTATAACAGATATTTAATTACTTTGAAAAGGCCTAGAGCTTGAAGCATTTACAGCATTTCATTTTGAATGACAGATTCATATATCCTCAGGTACTGCAGAGCAGTGTTTGTTAGTTTCCCACAACAGAAATGGTCATAGCAGCTACTGCTGCTCATCCCTTGATGCCAATTTTCCTGGCAATGTCCCATTCAGAAAATAACTGGCTCTAGTTTTCAGTTTCTAGTGAATGATCATATAAACACCTTACAATAGTATATCTTCAGCTTTTTTTAACTAGAATTTTAATACCATTCTTTAAATTACTGATTATTTTGAAACTCCTCTTTCACTTGAAAGAAAATGGCTCTCAAAATACTCACCAGACAAAAACTACCACTAGTAGCTAGTGATTAACAAAGTAGCATTTTAAAGAATCAATGTAATTAATGAAAATTAAAGGGTAAATTCACAGCATACTTAGTAAGTATAGCTATATAAGTTCCAGGTGCAGGTAAATTGTGAATTTTAGTGGTGTAACCTATTATAGCACTTTTTGAGAAACGTAATAGTTAAGAATATGTGCCTCCAGTACAGAGAATGTTAAGTTTTAGTGGATCAGTTGTTTCCCCTGCAGATGTATTTACACCTGTACCAGATCTCAGAATTCCCCCTTGTATAAATATTTGTTTCTCTTTCACATTCTTTTGCAGTTTTTTGTTTATTTTGAATATGTGGTCTTCAGAAGGGACAAAAACCAAAGAAGTCATAGAACTGCTTAAGTATGTGTATATTTTAGAATCTGTTCAGAAGCATTTTCTCTTCTGCTCAGAATTTGTGTCCTCTCTAATTTTGCACAGGTGTAATGAAAGAGAAAGGAAAAGCAGACATTTTGCACCACTTGTTCCCCTTTCTCACTTGCAGTTCACAGCTAGTCATGTAATAAATGCTACAGCATCTTAGCTTTGCTCCATGCTGCTTCCTCTTCAAACAACAAATGAGTAATGGTAATGCTTTTTTCCAGGAATAAAACTGCTGTTTCAAGGGTTTGTTTCGAAGTACTCTTCTTCACAGTCCCCCATAACAAGAAATGCAGGGGGCCAAAAGAAACCAGGCATTTGTAACCCTTTTCAAACAAATGAAGTAGTAGTCTACACCCTAAGTGACAGCACTTATGACTTCTTTCCTTCCTGAGCAAAAAGGGAACGAAATTACAGTACTTGCTTTTTTAAATAGAAGCAGGGAGTCTGGAGCCCATTTGGCATAAAACATTGCAAAGGATTCCCTTTCTCCATACAGATTTCAAATGTGTGCTCTCTCTGCTAACATGGCAGATGTATGCTGCCTGTCACAATGTACACTTTATGGACCTGACATGCCTCCAAGGTCCCCAAGAATCCCAGGAGCTGAACCTGGCATTTTGTACAAACTAATATGATTTATAGGCTGCAGCCTCAGGAATTCCCCTGAGGACACTAATTCTTCCTCTTGGTGGGAGCACAAGCCAACATGTCCTGAAAACTGCGGAGCCATAGTGCTGTCAGCTGAACAACTCAATGGACTGCAAGACACCAGTATGGACCTGCCTTAGGCAAACACAAATTGTTTATTATTGTCTCCCTTGCCCCCATATCCAATAGGCTTAAGCCCTTCTCCCCACTCCTGCCTAATTCCAGACGCTATCTGTATTTTCTTTCTCTCATTGGAAGCTCATTAATACATCTGAAGTGCTATTCATCCCATTTCTATAAATCAAAGGTTAAGAGTAAAGCAGGAGAAGATAATGTATAAAAATATTGCAATTAAAGAAACAGCAAATGCCCTGAAGGAAAGTTGGGAGTTAATGATTGCTGTGGGTATCCTCTGGCATCCTAGATCAACTGTCACCTTTTTTTTGTTTATTTGTTTGTTTTGTTGTTGATGATGTTGTTGAATTCTACACTTACTTGTTTCTAATTTTGAGATAGAACACACTTTAATACAGTAATAACATTTTGTTTATGTGCATGACATAAAGCAGCGCTCAGGTCTCTTACCTGCTGCGTAAGAGTAGAGACACACAGTTGTGTGTGCCTATTTCAGAAAGGTTAGGTGATCTATCAGTAAAAAATGTTGAAGAACAATGATGTAAGGAAATAAAATTTAGATGATGCGACAGGAGGTTTCAGCTATGAGGAAGTTAGAGACAGTTGTTCTTGAACAATCATGTTGATGTGTTCCTGAGCATATTTCTACTGCAATGTACTGCATAAAGTGAAGCAGAGCATTTGCTGGTGGAACTGTCTGTGAGCTAAACAAAGCTCTTCTCTCAGCATGGAGCTTCTTAGGAAATGCGCATCGAGAGAACTGCATATGTCAGGGTGTAGAACACAATCTGTGTGCTAAGTGGAAACACACCATAGAAAATATCCCACAGCAAAAGATCACATTTCTTAACAATTTTGGAATGATTTGTAAAGGTCCTTAACATTACCCTTGATTTACGCCATTGTCTTCAGTGCCTCTTGCACAGGCTTTTCCCATATGGAGCCAATTAGTCTACTGGAAAGGCATACATTCTTAAAGAAAAAAAAATGAGTTATTAATCTTAAAAGAAATAATGACATTTTGTCACTTCTAAGAATACTAAAGCTCTTTAGCATATCAAGTAACCAAAACTTGCAGCATTCCCACGAAGTTACTTAGCATTATTTCCTTTCAAAAGATGAAGAGAGTGAGAAACAAAACTGGTTTAGTGTTTTTGCAAGTTTATGGTTATATAAGGCCCAGAAGCTTTGACCCTTGATTCTCAAAACTCCCTTCTGGACTCTGCATCTATTTGTCATTGTAATATGTTTTCTTGTAAATAACAGAGTTGTAATAAGAACATAAAACTCCTGACTGTTTTCTGCTTTCAAAAATATTTCATTTTGTTGCTTGGAATTGATTTTATGTGGTGCAGCCACAAAACAAATGAAAAACATGAGAGCCAAACAGTTTCATTGCAGGGAATCCTTAACCATGAGAGACATACAGGACTGTCAGGAAGACAGCTGACATCACTCTGTTTTGAAATCATCTGTTTCTGAAGCACATATTTATAATCCATATAATCGCTATACCAGAGACCCACTTGGCCTGTAGCATTAGTCTTTAAGAATTCCATTCCTTGCAAAGACTTCAGATTTCTATGGGATAGAGGAAAAACATGTGAGATTACTCTCACAGATTAAACTTTCTATTCTCAAATTAAGTAACTCTCTGGATTTTTGCTCTCTCTACTAATGCATCAGTATTTTAGAGATAGCTGCTTTAGTCAGAAAACTGTATCTAATATTTATCTAGCATGTTCAAAAGCAATATAAAGGATATGAATATTAGTATATTAAAGTGGTATAAGCATCTTTAAAACTAAATACCTATATGGAAGTCCATAATGTTTAATGAGAAAAAAAGTATCCAAAGCTTAGATATGTGTAATACATAACCTAGAAGAGTAGCACAAACTTCCAACGTAAGAAAAGCTTATTGAAAGCCTCCACTAATGTACTTAAATGTATCAATTGCTCCAAAGCACCAAATATAAAATCTTGGTGCCAGGAAGATGGTGTAAAATATCCAAATAGGTATCCATTCAAAAATGAAAAATGTTAAAATCAGTATAAAAATTAAACTAGAACAAAGTCTGGGGAAATACAGCTAGAATTGAAATCTCCACATCAGTTAAAATGAATGAAAAATAACACAGTTATATTTCAACAGCACTGATCAACTACAGGTAAAGAAGCTTGCATCCATGTACTTTTGCATTCCAGGTTTCTAATCTATACTATTTCTTTAAATACACTGACAGATTTACAGCTTTCAGATAAGAGGCACTGCTTCTACTTCCCTTGATTTCAAAATACTTTTATTTTTTGTAGTGCTTTTTTGGAAACTTGACAAGAAAATGCACTTCACGTGTTTCCTTACTGACACTGTCGTGTGCACTGGGGATGCACACTGCTTAAATATGTGCCAAAAAAACCCCCACATTCTTTTTAGTTACTCAATAAGGAGTTGAAATACATTTTAATTCTAAAAAATCAAACTAAAGGTTTTTCTGTAATACTTCTGAAGTTTGTAGAATTATTTGAGGTCTTTTTAATATAATGAAGAGTAAACTGAAGCTTTAGATTCAAGCAGTGTTAGAGGTCAAATTTTCATCAGATTATTATGCCTGAATCCAATATATTTTCTATTTTCTAATATCTATAATCTAATATTTTCTATATATTTGGCTTACTATAAAGAACAAATCTGAAAATATGCTGGATTTTGTAGATACTCTACTTACTAACTCAGGAACTGCACCATTAATCAGTCATTCCAACCTCCCACCCAACTCTCTGCCAC
>VXBT01000801.1:9054-62670 GCA_013400235.1 Oriolus oriolus | reverse complement strand
GGTGATCCATCTGACAGGTGAAGTGTAATTGGGAGGCTCTCTGAGCAGATTATATTCTTTGGTGTCATCTGGCTGACCCTCTGAATCCAGGGCCTCATACCTATTGTGAAGTGGCACCTGGGTAGGTGATGGAGGTTGGGAGGAATTTTTATTAACTCCCCAAATAGGGACCCATTTCCATTCTCCCCCTACTGCCTGATGATAGGAGGCACGGGAGTCCTCTGACTCCTGGTGGGCTTCTCTCAGGGATGGAAGGGTGAAACTCCACCAATCTATTTCCCTTTCACTTTCCCAAATACTCCTTAGTCTTTTACTTCCTCCTTAAGCTCGGCCACCAGCCAGAGCAGATCATTCACCTGTTCACACCACATGCAGGCGTCTTTTGCACCGTCCCCTGGTTCTGCTGACAGGCTCAAACACTCCGAACAGGAAGGGGTCTGCACAGACACGTCCTTCTTGGGGGGTTCTATTTGGATTGGTACACTTTTACTAGCTATAGCTTTTGATGGTTTGGAGACCATTGCTGAAAAAAACCCAAACCCAACCAACCAAACCCCAACACAAAATAAAAACCCCACTAGCAGGAGGAGGACTGCAACCCTGCCTGCTCGAACTGCCATGCAAACTGCTGTGCCACACCCTCAGAGATGTGCCAGGCACCTGTTTGCCCGCTCTGGGTCGCCACACTCCCTGGAGCCTTCTTTTAATCCCACCTCCAATGGCCAGAGGAAGCCCCTCCCTGCACCTCATTCCCATCTGCCTATTTGCCAGTATATTAAAATAGCAATTGTGTGAAACTTGACTGTAATTTTCTGGTGTCCTTAAGCAGGAAGGCTACAGAATTCAAATGCCATTCATGTTTTCTCTGAATTGGTGGTAAAACTTGAAAAGGTGCTCTAGACTGAAGAGCATTACAAAAATTAGCCAGGGCTAATGTGAGACAGAAAACATCACAAAAATTTGCCTCCCACTATAATGACAACATAGGATCCTGAGGGTTCGATGAACTGGGTACCTAAATATTTTAATATACAAGTTCTCACATTTTGCAGATAGCTGAGGCATTTTGGAATGCCATAAAATTCGTGGGGGGCAAAAAGGAAGTCCTAGGAAAAAACCCTGTGAGGAAGAGAAACATATCTGCTAGGTGATTGGAAAGGCTTCCTACTGAGAAGCAACATCTGGCAGGTGTCATACTTTTGATAAATTTTTTAGGAAGCTGTGTCACTACAAACCAATGGCAAATGGGCTTTCCTAAGTGTAAGAACTTCCTTTCCAGCTTAAGATAAAGCCTTATACTCCAAACTGAGGAAAGAAAGAACAGCTGGTAAGGTTTAAAACTTGGTTAAAAGAGGAAGGAATGGGTTCACTTCCAACAGAATGCATCCAAGGATTTTGGCTGGTATGTAATGCCATTTTCTGGACCACAGAAATAATTCAATGAAGACATATTTACATTTTATAAACTCAAGTTACCGGTCCATCTTTCCTTAGTCACTCTGAGTTAAGAGACTTACATATGGCTGACTTTTAAAGACAGTGAAGCATGAGAAAAAGCAAATAAATATGTGATTCTGTAGTTGGTGTTAATTTTTATTATAGAACCCAAAATGAGAGATTGGAGCCCAGAAAGAAAGGCAGATAAAATGTCGCTTTTATAATTGAATTCTCTCCAAAGAACTCTTCCAGTCATGCAACTGGTAAATTGCTATTCCCCAAGATGAGCATTCAAGTTCAGTGGTTTATTGAATTACATCACTTGACTGAATGATTAATTTCCCTGTTTTGTTACCAGTGCATGGTGTAAAGAGAGTATACAAATGAAAAAATCAAAGATGCCATAGAGTTGATACATTTCCTCATTTCTCTTTTGTGAACTTTATTGTTTAGACAATCAAGTAATTTTAGCTTTGAAACTGTAGTGGAGATTTTTGGGAAGAGTTAGGGGGTTTCACTTGAATGCAAAGAATTTTTATTCTCTGGTGTTCTTTAGAAAACCAACTTAACTCAACAACAGAAACTTTACTTAGTTGGTTTCTTGCTTTCTCTCCCCCTTTAGCATGCAAAGATGTGCAAAAATTAAGTCTAGGAGATATTTTTGCTGCTACTCCCTTATATATGAAATAATAACACCTTTCCTTAGACTCCTTAGCAAAGTTGTGATCGAGTAAAGGCTGTGCTACAGGGTGCGAAGAAATGAAGGAGTGTTGAAATCAGGAGGTAAGTCACAGGCCAGATTTCTTGCTGCCTTGTGGTTTCCTTGCATGGTTGTTCTCAGTGGATTCCTGCACAGGTATTGAACTGAAAAGCTGCAGGTATAGAAGCCATAAAGTACTTCATGGTTTTTGAAATTGGAAAACATTTAAGATCAGTTTTTATTACATTCTGCATTTTACTTTAGAACACATTTCTGTAGTGTCATATAAATATTTGAAAAATATCAGATGGAAATGAAGAACTACTGGTGCTTTTTTTTGAGATGTGTATTTTCTAGACGTCGAAAACAACTCAGCACTGGCTGTTTGTGGCATTCTTTTGGGGAGCCAAGATAATGAGAAACACATAAGGAACAGTCTGGAAATTTTGCCTTTGGATGTTTTGAAAGATATTTCAAGGGAGTTTCTTGATCTTGTGACTTCTAGGAAGAGGTGTGGCATTGGTTTCCTGTCTTCTCTAAACCTCCACACCCCTCAAAATTTTTAAACAATAAAACACACAGCAAAAGTTGAATTTTCAAGAGCTGACTGACCAAAGAAGAGGTGTTTTTTTCTGAATGCAATTTTTATATGGTGTTTTAAGAAAATATGATATATCCCAATAAAGATAATTTTGTAGACTGCTGGGAAATGGTCACACATATCCTTTTTGAGTTTGTTCTTTTGTTTTGTTTGGTTTGGGTTTTTTTATTATGGTTCTAGCATAATTCTTTGTCCTATCAATTAAAACAGGGAAAAATGACTTGAATTTCCAGGGCTGCAGCAGGGATGAGGAATGAATACTTCTACTGTTTGCAAGAAGTCTTAAATCTGAACATTTCAGGTGAAGTCACATCCTTCAAAATTAAATGTAGAAACCTTTTATCTCCTTAGGAGCCATAAATCCGTACAGAAAGCACTGCCTTTGTGAGCAGGGTTGAAGACATCTGCTCCACACCAGCAGCACAGGCAGTGAGAGGGATTACACACTTACAATGTAATGGCCTAAGAGACCGATTTTAATACGGCTAAGAAAAAAAGTAAAGTGTAATTTCTTTTTATCCTCTCGTAATAGTTTAATTAAAGGTTTTGTTTTGTTGAGGCAATCCTACTCCTGGCAGTACAGTAGGAGTAGAATAAATTGGTGTGAAACTTGCATGGTGAAAAGGGCAAAATATTTTACATTTTTAAAATGTATAGTTTTTGGTGTTTTTCTCTGGAGTTGTTTAAAGAAATTTCACTATAAAAATTATCTAGTATTAAAAACTCAGAATATCTCAAAATCTGCCATCTTCCTTAAAAGAAAGTTACAGAAGTCTCATTTAGGGGAAGGAAATCCCATCTATCACAGTATTTATTTTGATGAAATGTTTAGATATGAATTGAAATCTGAAAGAAAGAAAATAAAAAATTTTGGTGATGTAAATAATGTGGTAGCAAATTACACAGTACTTTCTTTTTAGACTGTGCTTTTTCTGAGTAGTATTATTAACTTTAGTGTTGAAATTAAAGCAAGCAAACAGTTCAGTAGTTTGAGCACTAATGTCCAGTGGAGCTCTGAGTTGTGCTGCGTGTTGAATGAGTAGGTTGAGGGAAAGTGTTGTTTTGGTTGATTGTGTGGAAAGCCACACATTTTTGATCAAAACTCCATTAATTTACTGCTGTTTCCCAGTAGTACAAATATATGATAAACTCACTTTTTATAGGTTTTTGTTTGACTTTTGGGGTCATCTTGCTGTTGAGGGGGGAAGTCCTCAAAGCGTCATTACCGTTCAAGCACAAATGTTGTGTTACTGCGACGGAGCAAATCCTGGGAGATAGTGATCAGCTCATTGTTGAGGCTGGCAACAAGGTCTGCAGAAGGCTGGATTCACTTCCCAGCTCAGCCAGTAACCTTCCTATTCTTTTGTCTTTGTCTCAGAAACTCAGGACTGGGAGTGCTCTTCCCACAAGGCTGAGCAGATATTTTCTGATCCCAAAATGTCTGGTATTTGACACTGCAAATAGAATAGGAATGTAAAAGCTTGTAAGATGCTCTGAGATTCTCATTGCTACCTATGACATCATCATCATAAACATCCTTAAATACTGGGAAAAAGCATGATGCATTTAAAAATAGCATGGCAGACATTCTCCCAGCCAAAACAAGATCAGAGAGATGCAGATCGTGAACTACCTTGTGATTCATCCCCAAAGCCTAATATTAATAGTACCTGATATTTCGTAATTTGTTTAAACTTTGCTTTTAGAGAAAAGTATGTGTGGGTGCCAGATGGGTTCTGCTGCTCGCTGCAGAAGTGGAGTGCTCTGCTTTGTATTGCCCTGGTTAGGTCATTTCTTCTTCTTAAATCCATATGGTACCTTTTAAAATTTAAAAATCTTCCTGAAGAATAACTTTTAAAGTAAACTTTCACAGACGGGTTTTGGTAAGATGTCAACAAACACGACCTTTCAATCTCTAGTGCAAATGGCAATAAAACCCAAGCCTATCTAATCTGCCTGCAAATAGCTGTAGCTTCACTGATCTAGTCTAATCAAAGGAACAAGCCCACAGGGGTTTAAAGGATTTCTTGCTGTTGCTGCAGCCATTAATTTAATTGCTAGAGTACAGTGAACTCTCAGAGTACAGTAAATGTTTGGATCTGCAGGGGGATAAACAGCTGAACCCTTGGAAATAAAATCTAAAGCAAATAGGGTTTTCTCTGCAATTAGTGTTGTCTTAAAGTATGTTTTAAAAGCAGGCCCCAGAAGAGCTGACATGAGTTATCATCTGCGTTTCCATGTGTTGTACCACTGGTTATTCCAACATGTCCTGCAGTAACTCCAGTGAATTACCTACAACTGCCAAGTGAAATGCTGAGAGATAACGTGTGCCAGTAGTGCACGTGGGGGTGGTAACACTCATTCCGTCATCTGCCTGGCTGCTGCCATCCTTGTCCTCTTAAAATTATAGTCTCCATTTTGAGATGCTTTTACCCCCCAAGAATGAATTTTCAAGGTGCTACTGCACTTTTAATTACATTTAAAGGTAATTACTATACAGGGTAGTGCTTAAATTATTAGCGGAATGTAAAGAATGGATTACATGGATGAAAAGGACTTCTTCTCGAACAGACTTTTGACTGTACGGGTCTAAAGTGATTCCAGATTGAGGAATTTGTCTGAATTTTAATTTTATGTGGTGCTTCTCAGGGCAGTGTTGCCTTCCTTTCAGTCTCAAAGATACTTTGCTTTTGGTATTAATATTCATAAAAGCATGGCTTTAGCAATTAAGGTGTCTTTTTGTTTTAATCAAGAACAGAAAATGAACGCTGTTTTCAGGAAAAATTGTTTCTCTGTGAAAGTCTGTGAGCAATTTACTGGTCAGCAAAGTTGGGTGCTTTCCCTTTTGGCAATGCATATTCCCACTTATGGAATGATGAATCGATTTCATTTAATAATGAGAATTGGCTTGAGGCAAAGCCAAGCTCAGAATAAAACAAAAAAGATTCTTATTGGGTTACAGTTTAAATTGTCCTCTACCTGCTCTCCATCCTAGCTCTAACACAGCTCCTTTTGCTGCCCTCTTGCTGGCAGATGTAGGACTGGGGAAAGCTGCTGTCCAGCCTGTGGAGGTCATGGGACAGAGGAGGGTTGTATGAATGCAAATGTTTATCATAAAAGGAACAGAATTTAGAGTCATTTGTAGCTGGAAATGCAGACTCCCAAGTACAGTTGTAGATTCTCAAGGGTTTTTGTGTGAGATTTTCAGATATTTAGATGAGCAAGGACTTACATTCATGACTCTGAATTCTAATTAATTGGTGAATAATAAATACTGGAGATTTAACTGTAGCTTCCAGTGCTGCCAAATATTTAGGAGAAACAAAACTTCTCATGATATCTGTTAAGTGAGGAGCATAAGAGTACAGATGTATTAAGGAATTTATGTGAATGCTTTCTTTTTAATGGAAAATTGAAGACACCCTTTTGGTTTCCCACTGTTAACCACAAACCCCACTGGCATTTCATCATAATGAAGGACAGGCAGTTTAGTGCTTCCTCCCAGCTTCACAATGTCATGTAGGTCATCCCTTGTCATCTCTTGCCATGTACCTTAGGCAGTTTTATGAAATGTGTTTCTCACTGGGCTTGGCTAATCCAGCAGAAGTATTAATGAGAAAGTTAAAAAAAACCCTCTAAAAATTGTCAAGTTTATTTATAGATCAAATGTGACCACTGAAATGCAGGGAATCTCTAGAGAAAACTGTTACTACCTAACTCTAACAGCATGATCCAAATTAGAGTCTTTTATAAATGTACAGTTGAAACAACCCCTGCCTTGCCAGTAGAACCTCCCCTGTGTGGAGCCCTCCATTGATTCAGGCACGTTTTTATTTAATGCAAATGACTTTCTAGTGTAGTTATTCAATGAGCAGCATTGCATCAGCAGATCCCAAAATGGGGCTTGGCAGCTTTTTTTGCAGTATTGTGCAGTTCTCAAGAGCACACACTTTGTGCATCACATGTGTCACACTTTCTATAAGCAATGTAAGAACAAAGGATAAGCTTTAAGCAGTGTTCAGGCACTGAAGATGCAGCTGACTATCCAATAATTTCAAAATAATTTTGGTGAATATTAATTTGGTAAATATTAAGTTTTAGTGAAAACCTTTTATAGTTCTGTCTGACCACAGCCAATATTTCTAAGAAGAGAAACAAGCACGAGGTATCATTTAATGCCAGTTGGTGACTTTTTAATCCACGGAGTGTACGTGCTTTTTGTTCATGTTGTGCTGCTCCAGAAGGGAATGAATTTCTATATGCTGGCATTGTAATCTAGGACTACACTATCAATGTACTTAAAATCAATCAGGTATAGAAGTAAGAAAATTCCAACAGTGCCCTCAGTTTTTTTAAAAAAAGGTTTGCTCAGGCGTGTGGTAATTAAACTGTCCGTGACCGCATGTAATTACATCATTATGTACATGGTCCTGTTTCTGTAATTTGGATCATTGGAGGGCAAAGTGTCAAAATCTCTGTAATTATGTTTAATTCCATTTTAACATTTCCTAGAGGAATTGCTTTGAGTTTATTTTCAAACCACAAAACTTAGGAAACCCCTTGAAGTTTGTGGGAATTATGTAAGTTACAGCTACTTTTCTGAATTGGTTTGATCATGCAATCATTAGTTGCCATACCTTCTGATGTCTCTTTGATTCTAACAAACAGACAGCACTTAGAGTAACCTAGTTCTTCCAGATTTTTTCAGATCTTTTAGGAGCCTAAATATGGGTTGAAATGATTTCATTTTAACACAATTACATACTTTCATTCTTTTAGTTTTTAGTCACTTTGCAGAACTTTTATGTGTTGGTATGACTTTTTGCAACACAGTACAGTGTAGGAATTGCTGTTGGACTCTTTACTGAAATCTGTAAAATAATCTAGTGTGGATTTTATTGTTCTTGCTGTGCTCTCATTTGTTCTATTTAAAAAAATGAGAGGGGTATATTTAAAAAAAAGGATGTATCTTGAGAGCTATAAATATACATGTGGGTTTTCCCCCCTCAGTTAAGATTTTTTTCACTTAGCAGAGATGTTTTTAGAAGTAATTATATTCCTAGAATAATAATTCAGAAGGTTTGTGATTAATTACTACTGTTCTGCCATTAAATCTCAACATATTTAACGACACTCTTTCTTATAGTTGGATTCATCACATGAAATTAGTAACTGCATGTTTTTTAAATAGAGGATTTAATCTTGGTTGCTCCAAGAGCATTGAATTCAGTAGGCTTTGAATCAAGATGTAAAATAGGATAAAGAGCTGCACTGAATCTTACTGGACACAAGGTCAAGTCTCTGGTCTTTCAGTCACCGTCTTTGGTGCTGAAAAGATTTTTGCCTCTTCCTCCCAAGTTTCCTCTGTTTCAACAATAGTGACACTATAATCGCAGTCACTGAAAGCTCCAAGAGCTCAGATTAGTTTCTGAAATGACATTGTTGAAGAAGTGGCAGTTTCTCCATGGATGATAGAGTGTGCCTAAAGCAGCAGGAGGGCTAATTAGGCAGAATCTAAGCCTCTGTGTCTCTGTTTCTCCATATACCAGGGCAGAATAATTGTTCCACTTCCCGCCCATGTTTTTAAAAATGTACTCATTAAAATGTAACCTTTTTGAGACAGACTCTTCCTTATTATGCATGAAGCATAATAAGGAGCTATTTTTAGTATAAATTAATAGATAAATTTTAAAATATTTTTGGTTTAAAAAGTGAATAAAATTAGTTTATTTCTTAAGCGGACACATGCTTACTCTGAAAGCCAGAGAGATATTTTGAAATTTGTATACAAAGGTTTTATTTTTAAAAGTACATAAAATACCAGTTGCAGTTCCCATCGAGAAGAAAAGTGATCTAATACCAGGTGGTTTGATTCCTTCAAGAACACTAGGAGCTCTCCAGAGGTCTGTCTATAATTGGCCTCTTGGGATGTCTGCTTTGTTTTTTTGTGTAGTGGACAGGGTGAGCATGATGCCCAGTTATTAACAAGCACAAGCCAAGAGACTAATAGCATTTAAAAAAAATCTTGATGCTTTTCCCAGGCTTAATAATAGTATCTGTTTGTTGTATGTTGGCTCCTAGGGACACAACCTGGAAATCAGGAGTGCTATTAAACTAATTACAACACAGACCAAAACATGTCCTTGCCCCAAAAGGATGAGAGTGCAAAATATACACAAATTGCATATAATTCCTTTAATAGCAGTGTGTATGAACAGTAAATGCCATTTGTCTCTGCCCTTTCTATTTATGGAGCTTTGCACATATAAAGACAAGAACTGAAAGAAAATTACTTTCCCCTACCAGATTTGAAAGGTAGGGACAAACCAGTGCTTATGGAAAGAGAATTTATTGTCTAAGTGCCAGGAAGATCTATTCATTTACTAGAACTCAGCATCAAAGTGGACAAGAGAAACTGCTGGACAAACAAGGCTTCCCAGATTCCTTGTAAACATACTGTAAAATGTCCTAGCAACTTGTTAGATGAGAGAGGATGGCTGGTTTCAAATGTCAAGAAATCACTGAAATGCCTATTGGCTACAGGAAGGAAAATGAGATAGCATGGGCTTTTAAAACTTGGAAAGGTTTTGACTGCCAGGCTTGGAATAATCAAAGAATTTATTTCATAGTGAACATACTAGACATACAAGAAGGCAAGAAAGCTCATGAAGACTTTATAAGGAATATTTAGCACAAAATGAGAGGTAGGTAAGCCAAGTATCCCAGGAAGAGAATAATTAGAAGAAAGCCAGCAGTCTAAAGACAAACAATTAGAAACTGGCATACATCCAGCTGCTATAAAGTCAGATATTCTAGGACAAGAAATATACCACTGTATACTGAAATTACAGTCATCTTATCTTAAGCAGCAGCTTGTATCCAGGCAGTGTGTGGTGTTCTGTTCTGAATAAACAGAAACCATATCTCATTGGCAGAAGAATCAAAGATAATTTCATGTGCAGAGGTGCTACTCATCGGGAATTATGTATTTCAACAGACAAATTCTTCAGGATGCTGATACTCTATGTATCGGGGGGAGAGAGAATTTTGGGGTTAGACAAACACCATACAGCTACTTCAAGAGTGCACTTTGTAAAAATCTTAAAATGCTCTCCGAGAAAAGGTCTTGTTTTCAGCAGTATTACCTGGCACGGAGTGAGGTCTTGGTGAGGTTTGTGGGGGAGCTGTCAGCAAATTTACACTATTTCAAACTGTACCTAATGAAATATGTACTCTTAGTACTTCCATAGAGAAGTTCATTATTCACTTGAAGAACAAGTTCAACAACATGAAAGCACCTCTGTCCCCCTCTGCTGCCTCCAAAGAGAGCTTCTGGTGTGATGCTTCCAAATATATTTGGCCTTTGACTTCAAAGTAAGATTGACATTGCTCTTCATATTGTCAAGAACCTTCTTGTATGGCTGTGGGGAAGGTGAGAAAAGTTATAAGCATGTGGTTTCAGCTGTGTGATACAGGTAATAAAGGCTAACATACTGCTCTGGTAGTGTTTCATAAGCTTTTTCCAGATTTTTATTATTTCAGTTCTTAAAATACAAACATCAATTTATAATATATGGAAGGGTGGTTGAAGCAATCAATATAGGAGCTGCCTAGCAGTGATGGTTTAGAAGAATGGGACACGGCACTATGGATGGGAGGAGGCTGAAGAGAACATGCTGGTTTACAAACTTCCTAAGAGGCATGGCAGGTTTTAAAAAAAGTTAGAAGCAGATATTTTCCTCTCTTCACTTCATGCTGAATATCCATATCCACAGCCTTTCCTCTAGACTTTGACCTGAATGCTGCATATGGTGTTCCTGGAATTTCTCCTCACACAGCATTTCAGAGCAATAATAAATCCACACTATGCATTCCCTGTTCCCTCCACCCTCCCCCTTGTCCTTCTGTTTCTGTTCTTTGAAGTAACACTAGTGACAACATTTTTAACGAAAGGTCTAAAATAGAATCATTCCAGTGGTATATTTTCTCTCTCCCCCACCACCTGCTCCTCTAAAAAGCAGTTGCTTCCTGCAAAGCAGGTCAGAAGCAACAAGCTTGCAGTCAGGTACCAGCACTCCCTGGCTTTGTCAGTTCTGCAGCCACAGACAGCACATGTTGGAAAAGCACATGTCACATCACCAAACTGCCCTCCCTCAGGGTCAGCTGCAAGCCACTTTTACATATCTGAGCTTGTTTTCAACTTGTTTTCCGTTCTTGTGATTATTTCTATTTCACATGATATCCTTACAGGCAATACTTTAATATCTAATAGACAAATGGTCTGTTCTCAGAAATTGTTCCTGTATTTAAGAGTGTTTTATTTAAATATGACAATCCTATCATTGTTTTCCCAAAATGACAACTCTGCAGAGTCCTTTTTCCCATGTCAACCTTGAAAGCTTTAATTGTTATCTCAGCAGCAGGAAACTTGTTCCAATGGAGTCAATGGAAGAATATCTGTCATTCTGGTAATCACTTTAATAACAGGGGCTTTTTCATTTACAGTAAGTAAAGCCATTATTATTACCAGAAAAATAATGCATGTCTTATTTGCTGGACACAGCTTGTCGTGCTGTCTGAAGTCCAAACACAACTAATGAAGACTGCAAGGAAGAGGAGTGCCATCCTACCAAGATAACTCAATCTTGACTTTTTTATAAATTTCTATAAATACAGAAAACCTAGAACAAGACTGATACTGCACTGTCAGTGACAAGTTAGGAAATATCAGAATTAATATAATTTTTACAGTTTTTTCTGTTCCTGTGTATACACTCCAACTCTAATTACATCATCCAACTATTTCTTGCTTTCAGATCTCTGCATCTTTCAGTACACAGAAACAGTGGTGGAAGCTTCAGAAGGAGCTGTTGAGAGTTTTGCTTCCCTGCATGATTGGCCCTAGTTTTTATACACTGTACTATCTGCAGTGTTATTTGCTTTATAGACTTTCCTGTGACACTTATCACATCTGCCTGTACGTACTTCACAAAAGTAATGAACTTCTGCTCACAGTATCTCTGCTGAGAAATCATGTGATGGTTTTTACGCTCATTTGTCTTCATAGGTGGAGAAATAGTGAGTGTAAACATCAGCTAATTTGGGGAACTCAATCGGAGTCATTATTTTTCAGAGCTCTATTTTATGTAGCCTTGTAACATACAAAGCTCATCTCTTCCTCTATTTGCAGCTGTGAGAAATGAGGACCACACTAAAGTAAGGAATATTCAATAAACAAAAAGCTGAAATAACTTACTTTGCACCACACCATGCAGGGCTTATTTCTCTTGCCCTTTTCTACGTAAGGCACAATTCCTCCTGTGCCATTCACTCTAGATGGTCTCTGTCCTCTTCTCTCATGTCGCATGTCTATTTGACCAGATTTTCCCTCACTCAGTCCTTTTCTAAGTCTTCACACGTCTCTGTTTTCCTTTCTTCACCTCTAATTATCTTGGTCTCTGAGCTCTTAACAGGATGAAGAAGCTTAACTGTTTATATTTATGTGCTACAAGGTGTACTCTTACCACTTAGTTTAATTCTCCCCCCTGGTTTGGGACAGTTTTTAGTGGCAGCAGAACCAAGAAGTTCCTCCAGCCACGACAGTTATGGTGGGGGTAATATACAAGCAGTTGCATCCCATGAGAGATGTGTGAGCAAAAGAAACCTGTGGATGAGTTTTAAGAGCAGAGCCGGTCCTTTCATTTAGCGCTAAGAGCTGTGAAAGCATCAAACCTCAACAGAGGGAGGCTGTGTGCTGATGTAGTTACTTGACTGCTGGTGTTGGAATGACAGTCTCCAGCTGGCTTTATTGCACATCCAAATGGAGAGGGGTTTTTGACAAAGATGCTCAGTGAGCTCCTTCTTCCCACTGCTCACGCCTAAAGTACAGGAGGGTAATCAAGGAAAAGGTCACCAAACCTTTATAATAGGTAAAAGAAAGTTATTCACCATGAAGCCCACAGATCAAAATAGCCCCAAAGGCTGGTTAAATGCCATCTGCTTGGAAACAATGGTGTTAGACATTCAAAGAGGATTTAGCTGGATAATGATAAGCATGCAGAAATGCAGCACATTTTTAACAGCTCTTTGCTGAAAAGCAAGTATTCCAGTGCTTTTAAAATCTTTTTTTGCTGTGGGGTTGGTGGGCAGTGCCAGTTCCTTTGGGTTTGAGACTGGAGAGGTCTGGATCCATTAATTCAGGGACTACTGTATAAAGGATGCCTGCACTTCTAGTGAGGTATCAGGACTGTAAAGTTAAATATTTTATTATGGTGTAAAATCTAGAAATTGGTAGTTTGAGGAACATGACCGAGTCGAGCATTTTAATATAGGCTTAGTGTCATAACCATTAATTTGTTAAAAAGTGATAGATCTTTGTAAGCACAGTTCTGCTGGATGTGTTGTGTACTACTGTAATTGTACACACTTCTTTAGAATTGGGATGTGAATCATATTTACCTGTAGAATAAAATAATTCGATCAGTGAATGTATACAAATAGTCCATTTTGCAAAACAGTCTATACAGCAATAAAGCTTGGATTTAACCTCTTTGTTGCAGAAAGCACGTTCTAGTTTGTCGGTGCATTATGGACAGTAAATCAATCTTCAGCAAAGATCTGCTCAGGATTTTTATTCCTTACTAAATTCCTGCAGTCACTGTGATATTTAACACCAGGATGGGCAGAGCAGGCAGCCAGAGTCACCTGGCAGGGTTTCTGCCAACTTTCTCTGTAGCCTTTTGTGAGCTTCACTGCAAGCTTTTGTGTTCATATGTGTTTATCTGTGGAAAGGAGGGAAAAGATTTCATGAGAGTCTCTGTGTATGTGCACAGTAAATTTTCAAAACACCATACAGGAAATCGGCAGCATTATTTTGATGGGGGAAAGGTTTCTGGAAAAATAGCAGTATGGTGCTTGGTTTCTAGGGTGAACTTCCAAGACCTTGGATTATACCACTTAGGTGCTTGATTTTTTCCATTTCTAAATGAGAATTAGTTCTAATGCACTTGTTGCTTTGCATATTAGTTGCTTCACTCATCCCGATATATGGAAAATCTAAAACTTTGATTTTACTTACTGATTCCATAATTGCTTTAAAATAAGTTTAAAGTAAAATTGCTAGTCTTGAGTGTCATGAAAGTACCTGGTCACATTACAGGATGATACTGTGTAGGTGAGATGTGAAGTTCATGGCTTTGGGAATGATGGGAAGTAATTGACAGTCAAACCCAAAGTTCTGCACCTCCCTCTGTCCTTTTCACAGCGTTGTTGCCTGTTCTTAAAGTGACTGGCCAGAATGCTCTTCTATGGACCATTTTGTTAGATTGTGACCAGGAGATTGCTGTCTGTGTTGTATTTATTTGGTAAGACAAACGGAGCATTAATCAAATATTTTTTGCAATTGGCTGGTCTCCATAGTGGGAATACTGAAGAAATAACTGGGTTTGGGAGGAAATTTAGATGATAAATTAGCTGAATGCTCATATTAGTCCTCTAGCCCTGTTCTAATCAATGTTCTAAGTGATTCTGTGTGCTTTTTTTAATCTTAAATAAGGTAGGATTGTTTTTACTGTCTGCAGATATGATTGTCTTTGAGAAGAGCATCTGCATTTATTTCTTACAAATTGCTAGCCACAAATTTTATCTGTCACTCTAGTTTTGCATATAAAAAACTTTGGGTTTTGTTCCTGTAAAAACACAATAATGCGAAGCAACTTTTCAAGCTGTGTTGTACAAAGAAAAAGATCTTTGGGAGGATTAAACAGGACAAGTGAAATAAAATTACTTTGTCATGAGGAATTTTAAGACAGTCTTAATTGTATTTGCAAAAAAAAAGTCAGAAGCATTTTAAAGTCCCCATGTTTTAAGTGCCCAAAATGCTGAACTGCCACATAGAAAAGCTTTACTTTTAAAAACAGCCAGTTATTGAATTTGCCTTCATTTGAACAAATGAATAGATGCGAGACAGAAATTAGTTTCCTACTTCTAGAACTTGATTTATCTTCAGAAGATACGTGCTGTAACATTTTCCCTCTATGTGTTTTCTGAGTTAGAGCGTCTCGGTGTATGTAAATATGTATGTTTTTCTCATTACTTGGTTTTCAGTGTATGAATATACATATTTATAAGCTCTTGTAGCTTCTCAACTTTTTCAATAATGGCAGAAAAAACATTGCTAGTAAGTAAATCCATATAAAGCAATGTTTTGCTTCTTTTGCTGTAATAAGATTGTGTACGCTCTTATTGAAAATCCCTACAGGATAAGTTTGGAGCTTTGTGTATCTGCAAGCACTGCAGAGCATTTCAGGGAATAGCTCTACAAGACCTCTGCAAGAGGAACCCAAGTCCCTTCCTTGGACTGAGTACAATTATGATTAAGCTGAAATCCTGCTTAGGTAAAGGCTATAACTATTTCAGCACCTTTGTGTTTCCTTCCAGAGCTGTTTTCTGTGGCTGAACATACTGAAGTAATCATTTAAGGAGAGAGGAGTAAGTTCTCACTCTGTGGAGGATTCCTGGAGTAGCAGTCTGCAGAGCAGCATGAGCTGTAAGACTGACAGGACTCCACCAGCCAAGTGGTCCGGGATACATCTCCAGGGAGTAAGGGGAGGCAAGTGAATGTGGATTTCTGGGTTTACGGAAGGGCATTTTAAGTTCTGAACTGTACCGTTAAAAGGGAACTGGCTCTACCCTCAACTTTTTTAAGCAGATTCTTGTTTTCTCTTTGCCTTTCTTATAGATACCCACAATAAATATTTGATGTCAGATTGAATTAAGCATGTTGTGCTGAACTGAGAAGATGTTGTGCCATTTCATTGCAGTCTGATGGGGAAAAACAAGATAAATAATGGAATAACTTAATCAAAAGCAGTTTGGGGTTCTTTAGTGTGTTGTTGGCTTGGTGGTTTGTTTTGGTTTTTTTTTACTTTCTAGTTTCAATGTTCAGCCAGAAAACCAGTTATTGACATGATTCCTCTTATTGAGTCATGAACTGCTTTGTGACCAAGCTCACTTGCAAAGAATCCATTCACTGTGCAGCACTGCACAGCAAGCTCCTGTGGACTGCTTGTGCCATAGGGGTGGGAGAGAAGGCAGACTGCACAGAGCTCGTGGGTTTAATGTGGTGCTGGTGTACTTTGCAATGGGAAACATGCAGTCTTACCTTTTTTATTTATTTTCCAAGTAATCCTACCCTGTGCACTGTTATTCAGACCTGTGAGTTGCAATACTGAAATCCAAGATGCTTTCAGAAGCGGGGCCCAGCTATTTTTTCAATGCTGTATACCAGACAGTATCCAAGCCATTTAAAAAAAAATTAAGGATGAAACTTGTATATTTTGTATATTGACCATAATAAAATCTGTTGCTATCAGGAAAAAGAAAGGAAAACATAATTACTTCAATGTATGAGGATGTGCAGTCACTTAGTGTACTTCAAAAACATTCTCTGTATCTTCATTTATCATCATTAGAATGCATTTCCAAAAGAGTGAATTTACCTTTATAAAGTTGTAAAAGGCATATGCCTTCATGCATCCTTACCCATGTAAATGAAAATGTTTTACTTTGATATTTTTCATGTCCATTATTCTTCATAAAAGTCTAAGTGAAAAAATATGGATGCAGTGTTTTAAACTAAAAATAAAATAAGCAAAATTGAAAATTTGCATAAAAAGACTAGGGCCAAAGGAAAAAAATCAAATATTGAACATGGAACATTTAATACAGAATAACAGTTTAGTCTATGCACTAGAGTTCAGCAGTAGGAAATAATGCATTATAGCTTTTAAATAATTTGCACAGTTTAAGACTATATTTTAAGTAAAATCAGTAGCCAGAGTCCCAGCAGGTATAAATAATTGTGCTTCCATTTACCTTGAGATATTTTTGTCATCTGTCAAAATGGCTATGGAAGAGGACAGCTGGTCACAAATAGAATGTTTTCGAATGCAAGGCTGGATGTATTGGAGATAATCTCCAGAGCTGTGCAGCATCTGATGTGTGGCTGCAGACTGGAATTGTTTAACCTACCAGTTTACCCTAAAATCTATCACAATGTAGAAATGTGTCTACAAGAATTGAAAACTCTTTCCTCATATTCTGTATGTTAAGTTTGGTGTTGAGCAGCAGAAGGTGTTTGTGGCTTGCCTGTCAGTCTCTCGTGGGCCTGGCAAGAAGCCACATGCAAGCTGATGCATCCTGAGCCTCAACGGAAGTGATAAACAATCAAAATAAACCAAAAATGCCTCTGTCTGCACAAGCAGCTTCATCATGCAGAAGGCAACTGAAGAGTGGTGACATTTCTCCTCATCGTGTTTTTGCAGCAGCACCATTGGTTATAACCAG
The DNA here is from genome assembly GCA_013400235.1 of Oriolus oriolus. NCBI lineage: Eukaryota > Metazoa > Chordata > Aves > Passeriformes > Corvidae > Oriolus > Oriolus oriolus. The sequence goes on along the minus strand of VXBT01000801.1, from coordinate 45,586 downwards.
GCACACAAGCTGGGATAGGTATCGAGTACATTCCTTGTTTTCATGTCCTGGGGATGCCTGTGGGCAAAAGAGAATATTTTCTATTTTTGAATTTGATTGCTCTTTTGCTGCTTTGGGAATATGAATTGCAACTGCAAAATGAGGAGGCTGTTAAGATGAGCAGGCACATCTTTGAAGAAGTGCTGAAAGTTTAAAGTGAGCAGGCTGGGTTCTATGAATTAGCTGATAATTTTGGTTGTCTTTTGTGGATAACTGCAATGGGGTAACCATATTCTCCCGGGGTTATTTCATGCCTTTGTAACTACTTTAACTTTTTTTTATCTTCCCAGACAGCTTTGTCACCTTTGCTCTCAGTCTTTTCCAACTTTATGATCCATTCAGTAAAATCTTTATTTTCCCTGACAGATTTTGATTCCATTTAGAACTTATCTATCTTCTATAGAAAGGAGAAATACCCTTTGTTTTCTGTAACATATGTGCATATAACAAATCATATGTTTATTTATCTTGTCCTGAAACACTTAGGTGTTCCAGTGACGTTAGAGGCAGGTTTGCCTGCTCTGCAAAGGTTACTTCTAACTGCTGCTTCTGCCTTATGGAACAGTTCTATCTCAGTACCTGTTTTCAGTGCTGAGACAGGGTTTTGGTTGTTTTTTGGTTTTGTTATTTTTTTCATAGCTCCTTCATTTGCCACTTCCTATTCATAGTTAGGTTTATACGTTGTGTATTTTCTGTACCTGATATGCACATGATTTTCACTCAGGTAAAATAAACATTTTATTTTCCTTAGCTTGCAATTCCTTTCCTGTTGGCCCCTTGTTGGGGTGCACTGTGTGCTGGAAGAGAGCTAGAACCTGAGGGCCGGAGAAAGAGCCTCGTTCTCAGACCCGGAGGTGACCCTGGGATTACAGCCAGGTCACCGGGGATGGGCTGAGAGAGGATTGTGGGTTTCTGGACAGTGTTGGACCTATGAGATGTGATAATTGGAGTTTGTGACCTTATAGGGTATCGTTGACCTTTTACCATAATAGGCAATGTCTGGGAAATACTGCAGGTGATTGGGGGACACTGAGGTGAACACCTTTCCGGTTTATATGATGCGATATCCTGTAGGTACTGGTATTTAGGGGAATTTCTGATGCACAATAAAAGGCTTTGCACTTTTGCCACGAGGTGTGCAGAGTCCGTGCCCATGCATGATTACTGCAGCCCCTCTGAAACTCAAGCTTTGAAGAAATGACATGAAGGATACACAGTTCCAGTGGCATCTGGGTCTTTTCAAAGATTGAGACTGATGCCAGGGAGCAGCAGGTCACCTTCTTCACTTCTCATTTTTGTTCCTTTTTTTTTTTTCCTCCCGCAGCAATGCTTGCAGCCCATTTTGTTATATTTTTGTACCACTTTTTCTTTGTTCTATTTCCTGTAAGGCTAAACCAGCTTGTCCAATAGGTTATAGCAGAGCTTCAGAGTTCCCATCACATTGCAAAGCTGCTGTGAGATGAACTGTGAAAAGCTTCCAGCATTCCTGTGGCTGCCACAATGAGTTAGGTAGCTCTGATACTCCATAAATGATGATCTTCAAAATTGTGAAAGGAAATGAGGGTTCTTTTTCTGAAAATTAAAAAAATTGGCAATATGAAACTATATTTCAGACCATCCTTGTAATTTTTTATTGCTTTATAAATATATCTATTTATTAATGAACCGTGTTTTCTTTCTACTAGTTCTGTCCTCCAGCTAAATCAGCATGGTCATTATTAGTCTTTACTTTTCTTTGAAAGCAACATCTATATTCTACTTTTTGCCATTTTCCCTTTGTTGTGTCATATCTACAAGTGCATAAACTTGTCATGCTCCCTAATCAAAAGCAAATTTTAAAACCTTTTCATTTAGTGGAATATATAAATTTCTTTTTCTCTCTTTTTTAAAATTCAAAGTACGCCTATTACAGGTAATGTGGAAAAATGAAATGCAGGATTAAAAGACAACTTTTCTGGCTCGACCAATTCTTGCTTGTTTCTGATATGGATTCAAGTTAAATATTGTCCATAAAATTGCTGCCTCATGTTTCTCTTACAGCGACATAATAATGATGAAAAAGAGCTTTCTCTATTTCTTTATTACCACTATGGGCTGTTTTGCATCTGTGTATTTATAGGGACATACACGCTGTGCAACAATTAATATTTTTATAAACATGAGGATAAAAAGATGAGTTTGCCATGATTCTGAATCAGGGATAATGACTGGATGCTCGGCAGCTTTTTTTAAAAAAGCAAATGAAGAAGACAAGGACCCCATATCCCTTGGTCAGGCTGGCTCCTGGAGGTGTCTGAACAGGAACCTGGTGGTAGGACATGAAATAAAGATGACATTGAGACTGATGACATGATAATTTGACTTCTTCCACTAGAGCTTGAAATTGCATCTATAAAAAGATAAAAGTTTCTATGATGCATTATTTCTGAAAGGAACACATGTCTCGGAGCATCCTGCACTGTCACAAAGATTTTGCTGGGGGTGTGAAATGAATCTGTGCAATGTCTGTGTTTACAGACAATCTATAAAATAGTTCTTCCCTTTACTAACTGTGAGCTGCAAGCATGGGAAAAAGCATTCAGGTTTTGAAGGGACAGCAAATGTTCCATAATTGAGACTGCTAATATTATAATAATATTATTATTATAATAATGTAATTTTAAATCACAATTCTACATCTTGATGTGATACAAGAAAGGGAAAATTAGAAATATGCTGGAGTAAAGACGTTGCCTGTGAGGGAAGAGAATGATAACAAGTACAGTGCTGATATAGCTGAGGGACAGAAGCGATTTCAGAGTTGTTAGTAAATATGTGGATATATAATATATTATGGAAAGGGGAAAAAATAGAAATATTAAGCTGAAAACGATAGTCTGAAGAAAAGAAAAATATTTTAATGACTTTAATATTGGCTGCTGTTAGGAAGTCTAGAAGAAATACAAATACATATGGCTTTATGATAGTAGTGTGGTTTATTTTGTTTCCTGTGTTATATCCTTGCATATGCAGTTCTTCCAGAAAAAAAAAGAGTGGAAAAAACCATCTAATACAAGTAATCATTTTGAATTTATAGAAGAAATTAATTTTGTTTAACTGTTTTCAGTTTAGCTGGTTTAAAAAATGTGTAATTTCAGAAAATTAGAAAATTGATTTCTTTAATACAGCAAAATTAAGTATGACTGTAGCCACTTTATTCTTTTATCCTTCCTTATATTCTGTTTTAACCAGTCATTTCATGGCCTGAAAAAGGCATGAAGAAAGGAAGAACAGACAGTCTTGATTGTAGCTGGGTTGATTCCAGTGGTATCAAGGGGATGGAATACATAAAAGGAGTAAGAAGAGATAAAAATTATTTGATATGACATTTAGGAGACTAAAGAAATACTAGAATAATCATAAGCAATGTAATGGTTGCAAGAAGTGAAGTCTTTCATTAGATCAACTTATATTGCTGGGATAAGAAAAACGTATTTTGAGACAGAAGCATGTTTTCAGCTCTTTAGTTGTGGTCCACTTACTCTCGCTGTGTCCTGATAGACTTTGTATGCCCTTCTCCTTTATTTTTTGCCCAGTATCATTCAACTTTTAGTTTTGTTCAGAACTCTTCTTCAGTTTCAGGCTTAGGAAATATGGTGGCTGGCTGGAATAAATATCTCATTGCAAGGTGAATTGGCTGCTCAGATAGCTGATTTGGTAGATGTTTATTTATTTTTCACCAATTTTGCATGTGTTGTCTTAAAGTTCACATGAATGGTTTGAGAAATCTCTTGTCAAATGCAGAAATTTCCTCTATGATTAGAATGAGACAAGAAGTTTCGTCTTTAGAAGTTTAGTGGCCCACTAAACCTAAATGATACCAATAATGGAGTTCTAAACCTCTCCTCTCCAAGGTACACCTGTATAAAATGCTGCTGGAACATTGTACCTTTAGTCTTATTTAGGCTGTGGCTTCAGTGATTTTAGTGCGTAGCGTCCCACTGTTTGTAAAAAATACAACTATGGTAGACTTGTACGTGAAATTATGCATGTGGTACCCAGATACTTTCGCATTTTGGATCTGCTCAAAATCCCTTTGCAGTTTGAAAGAATGCAGGTACAGGCATTTGTGCAGAATGCAAGGAGCCGCATGCACTTGTGATGTTCCCATTAAACATTTGCATTGTGCAGTGTAAGAAAGTTTTGGATATGAATCTCTAGCAAATGACATCAGTGGATCTCAGTGTACAACTGCCCCTGCAGGGCTGCGGAGGTGCCCTGGCACAGACATGGCTGGGGAAGAGCAGTGTGTGTTGCTGATACTCCTGAATCTGTGAATCTGTGCCCTGAGGCACCAACACCACACAAAAGATGTGGAACACCTCATCTCATGGCCCATCACCTCGGGTGCTTATAAGATGGGAAGCAATCTGTGGGGCATCTCTTGCGATCAGATACCCAGACTACTTAGCAGAAATCATTGCTTGATAGGAATTGGTCTCCCAGAAGCTGTTGTAACCACCAGAATCTCTTAGTTCATGGACTACGGGGGTTATTGGTAGCAAAGTGTAACATGAGATTGTTTTTAGATCTAGAACAGCACTAAAACCGGTGTGTGAAAACTGTTAGTCTAAATGGTGAGAGGGTCAAGTTTACCTTGCTAGCAGCAGAATTTATATTACCTATCTCTCTTGCACTCAGCACTGGGAAATACCACTTCTTTTGATTTATGTTAGGGAAATCATGCTTGCCAAAGCACAGAATTTTGAATTTGAAATTAGAACATTTTTTGTTTGACTGCCATGACATCTGTTTCAGCTGCTTCAGTGCACATGGCTCTAGTTTATTGCACAATCTCTGGAAACAGTTTTAAATTGCAGGGCAGGTGTGTATTTTGAGCATTTTAAGTCCTGTTGTAAGGCTTTCCCTGCACACATCTGACACCATAAAATAGGTCATATACAGGTGCCACTGATACTCTGGATAAAAGGTTTAGACCCTTGTTTTCTGGAAGGCATTTTTTGGTGATGCTTAAGTAAGACCTTGTGAGAGGAGACAAATATGTAAATGAAGTCAACTTTCAGACCTCTGGGATCTGTTACAGCATGAGTTACTTTCAACAGATAATTAGCTGGGGCTTTTAATCAACTTTAACAGGTGTTGAGTAATGAACCGAGACAGGGCATCTGCTGTCACCCGCCTCTCACTCTAATCTGGTTAGGGAACCTAATGCCAGTTGGAGCCCAGAATGCTTTGTAGTGATATCCAGCATTGCATTTTCCTGATGCTTCCATCAGTCTCGTGACATCGAAGAATGGTGACTTTGCAACAAGAATACATAAGGAATCAGTCCAAAATTCCCAAAGTGGAAGCTATTAATGAATAGCTTCATGTTCTTTACTTTGAAAGCATTTATTTTCTGAAGTTGAATAAGCAGTTGAACTTTTGTCCATGTTTATATCTGTTTGCCTTCCAAAATGTAATGAAATCCATTTTAGAGTGCTGCTTAACTAGGACCATGTAGAGCACTGTTGTCAAAGTGGTAGGAAATTATAGTTTCAGCATGTCATTTCCAAGACCTCTTTGCAATAAGAACTTTCCAACTTCCTATTATGTATTATGTCAAGTGATTTTGCATGTTTAAGAGATCCAAGCCTTGCAATCCATTGTCACTGAGTAGCAACTTCAACATTTTGACCTTTCTAAAAGCTCCTGCCTTGACCATTAAGCTGCCTGTTTTTCCCAGCATTCTGTCCACAATGTGGGCAGTGTCAGCTTGGAGTGTGAGGCCACATTTGGAGCTGGCTGACAGGATTGATTGTTAGAGCAGCCTTAGGGCTCACTTTGGGTCAATCAAATCGTTCAGGAAAGGGGAATCCAGTGCTCTAAGTATGTTCTCTGTGTGTTGTGTCTGAATACAGAGTAATCTCCCATGTTTTCATATAATTTCTTTTTGTATCACTTTGCCTCAATTTATTTGCTGTACCCTTTACGTCTCTTTCCAGCTTTTGCCTAAAAGGAAAAAGTAACCCAAACTTTAATTTCTTTCTTCTTACTAGATTAATCAGAGATGCTTCAAGCAGAAATTAAGGCTGAGTCACATTGTAAATATTGCAATTCTGTGATTCTAACCAAGTCTGAGGCTTTTTGATATGTTTTGCCATTAAATGGCAAAAACCTGTATGATATTGTACCTGTGGCTATTTTGCTCCAGAGCTCTTTTATAATCTATTTTACTTGTGCTGGTCGTTCTGTATCTCTGTGATCAAATTCATAGCAATGTTTCCAGCTATTCACTTTTTCAGCACAGCATGGACTTGTGTATCCAATAATAATTAGCATAATGCATAGAATAAGTGTGTTTATTGCAAGTGGATAATTCAAAGTTGTAACCAACGTTCCTGGCAGAAGAAACACCAACATTTCTACTGCTGGCAGTGTTTGACACGTGTCTTCTGACTGGTGTGAGAGATTATGGTGCTCTCATTTATATAGTACTTGAAGTCTGAGATTTTGATTATAGATCCCCGAAATGATCACAGGAATTAGAAAAGCCTCTGCAATATTTCCTTACACGGAAAGTAAAATTGTGATCCAGTGCACTTGGCAGGCAGTTCCCACTGAGCTCAGGAGATTTAGGTTATCGCCCAGGAAGCCAGGAAAAGCTCAGTAGAATTGATGTAACGTAAAGCAAAAAGTGAGGCGAGAAACAGGCACAGAATAACTGCATGGGAATTCAGAATGAGGGAGATGAAGATATCATACAGCTACACAGAGAGCAGGAGGAAAATTGAATACAATCAGAAGTTGTGCTAGGAAGAGAAGGAGGATCACACAGATTGCTAATTTTGGGTGAGCAGAGTCTGGAGAAAATCAGGAGAGGAATATGGACCAGTTGGTAACCTGGGGATGGGGAGAAAGCATCCCCAGTGTAGTAATGGAGGACCAGAATCAGAGCCAGGAGGCCAGAGAACCTTTGGCTTGCTGCTCTCTTTTCAGGAACATGTGTGTATAATGTATAATATGTAGTAAATATATAATGTCTGATGTAATTTTTCTTCTGAAATGTTGTCACTATGGAGTTGTGCTTGGCTGTTTTATCAGACATATCCTCTCTATACTTTTTTTAAAATTTAGGATATATAGTTTTTCCTAGTGGGAGCCATTCCTGTCTATTATGTGCATTAAAAAGTACGGTAAAATTCCTTGGGAAAGCTCTTAATATACATGCAAAGTAGCCATAATCCAAAGCAGCCATCTTTCAAACATGGATATTTGATATTTCTTTTCCGCTATCCTCAAAATTATGAAAAGTGATTAGACCCTATTAAGGACTTATCCGATTTCATTTTAAAAATTCTGGTTTGTAGTGCTATGATCCTCAAGACCCTGTGGGAAATTGCATGGAGTCTCATGACAAATGTGATATTAACCAGTGCCATTATTGCAAGTAACAATTTGTAGAGCTGCTGGATGTGTTTTTTTCCTTTCTCTTACTCATCTTGAGACCTTGTTCATCTCTTCTGCATTGCCCTGTGTAACCTTAGGGAGGATTATGGTTCTGCTTAACTGTTTGCCATCTTAAGCCATCTGGATAATGATGCCTTCCTTTGATTGTGGTAGTAGGACACCTTTAACTTTCAGAAAGAGCGAAATTAAATTTTAGCACTTTGTCTCTCCTCTGGATAAAAAAAAAAAAAAGAATAGATGACAAAACTTGGGATCTCCTCCTTGATGTTATTTTTACCAACATATATAGTACTGGCTCTCCGGACTCCTTTCCTGCATTCAAAATTAACCTGTCTGCTCCTCTGAGCCCTTAACCTTTGCTCCAATAGATAAATCACTTCCTGGAAATGCCTGAAAACTGTTGGAATGGTTTTTTCCCCCTCAGCAATGTCTTTTCTACAAATGTTTTTGTTAAGTAAAGTGGGTTTTAGTACTTCATAGGTCTGTGACTCTTTAGCAAGTTTTAAATGTTTAGTCACCAGTGACATTTTCTTTCCCTTTTTATGTTTTTTGCACTTCAAATTTTTGTTGTTCTCAGAGTGCTTTAATAACAGGCAGTATTATGTGATTTTTGTCTTTCTGTGACTGCATAGTGAAATTCCTTTTGTAAGTAGTCAGAGTATTCTGTTCATCTCAATTCATACATGAAAACAAATGGTGTCTTTAAAGTACGATAGTCCTGTGTGTTACGTCACTGGAAGTCATGTAGGCTCCAGAAGGTAGTTTTTGTTGTCCAGTCCTTGCTGCTAATTAATGTGCAGATAGAATACAATATTCAATCCTGTGGTTTTTATTCATAAAGCAGAAGGCAGCTACAGCTGTGGTGTATCACCTTCAATTTCTTTTTAGTGGCAAAGACAGAGCTGTGCAGACTTTTGCAAGTTTCTCCAGAAGGACTTTGACTTTATTAATTTGAATTTGATATCTTTCTGAGAAGTATGTAATGGACACAGTAGAAATGATATGAATGTGTGGCACCGGGTTGTCATTTTCTGATCCTAAAATGAACACTGCTGTGTACATAAGGATAATGTCTTGGTCTAACAATGCTAGGAGTAGAAACTGAAGTTCTTTTGTATTTCCCCTGGATTTCTGTAACATGCATTTTTGATTATGTCAGTTCTATCAGGGAATCAGAACAATCACAAGAAACTCCATATCAAAAGTTCTTCCATATAAACTTTTCAAGATTATTCAAATAATCTTAGGAGTCTTCCACCATTTCCACTCTGCTTTGGAGGTGCAGAGCTGCCCAGTACTATTAATGAATCAAAGGAGCAACAAAGTATAAACTAATATTAGGATAAATTAAAGTTACAAGTTTATTTATATAAAAGTATAAATTGAAAGTTGTTTCATTCAACAGTTGCAACACTGTATAACCATGAAGTTTGTCTGTATGAATTGATGTCTCTATCTATATCTATATATATAGATGTGGGTACAGAGATCCACTGTCCAAAAATCACTTTCTTCTTTCCTACCAGTATCTGTTGCTGAAAAGAATAAATTTTAGTTTCTAAACTTGGTCTGTTTAAATCATCTGGCTGTGAAAGATTCAAAATTTTCTCCTGAAGGTAACAGTGTCTGTGCAAACTGAGACCCTGTCACTCTACCATTTATGGTAGGAGCGTGTGCTGATTTGTATGGCCCAATCTAAAACTTGTGCATTGCCTTGATTATATTGATATCTGACAGACAACAGGAAGCAGTGAAAACCCCAGGCTTAGTTACCAACAAGTGTTCTGGCTTTAGAGGAGAAAAGTGTATCTTGGCCGTATCTTGGTTAGGATGCTGTTTCTGAGACTCTGGAAAGGAATTCTCTTCGATTAAACCAGGGCTGAGCAGAAGGCTCTTGTATTCTGTCTGTATGTTGGTGTGCATCTGACAGGTGTCAGCTTCAAAGCCAAGACAAAGACATAAAAGCTTATTTTGGAAAATCTTTTGGGAGAGCAATTCTTGAAATAAATATTGGATAGGAAAAATAGTTGTGGTGCTTCAGCCAGACGAGAATTCATAGAACTTGACGGGGGAAAGTTGGAGGTAGCTCAGTCTGTGTTTGTGAACCTGTTTCAAAGTTGCTGTATTTGGTAGAGAGCCCAGGATGCTGACTGCAGTTGCGGGTATCAAGAAGCTGCCTCCACTTTTTGACTATTTTCAACTCAGTGTGTTTATGTCACTCGTGGTCTTTGGCACTGAAGGATTTGTTTCAGACTGTGTTTTGGGACTGCCTTGAGCTCAGTGTCTGCAGGCTCAGAAGCTCTTTCCTACAGCGCTGCATCTGAGCGTAGCCTTTTGCAGTGGTTGGTACAACGCCCACAGCAACACTGACCCCACACCATGTTCTGCTTATTTGCACTCAAAAAATGAGGTTCTAGTATTCTTACTTGCCTTCCCACTCTGCTCCCATGCATCCAGCAAATCACTTGTAAGTGATTTGCTTTTGAAGCCAAGCAGAATCATAAATATTTAAAAACAATATTTTAGTATTTTGAGACCTTGTACAGGTTATGAGAAGAGCAAGTAAAATTTGGGATGTAGGAATTACTGTTAACGACTGCAGGAGTAGTGTAGGTTTGTTTGGTTTTTTTACATGGCAGACTTTGTTTGTTTTAGTGAAGTGAACCATATTATATTTTCCAACAGGAAGGAAGCTTCCATGGATCTTGGTTTTTATAATTCTTGTAATAGCATCAAACTGAACATTCTTACAGCAGAGACATCTGTTTTCACAGTTGCCTTCTGTAGGAAGAGACTTTGTTTTGTTTTGAAATTCATAGTTCATGTATTTTAGCAGATGATCATATTTAAGCCAGATTTTGATTGTCATCAGTACAAATTGGGAATTAACTCTGTATTTCACTTCATCTCTCCCAGTTTATGTTCGTGTAAAGGAAAACTGAATCTAATGACCTGGCTGTTCTATTTCTGTGTTTAATTGTGCTGACAAGTATTATTTTTAGAGAAATGAGACAATGCAATTGCAGATAGCTCAGAAAGCTCCAGTATTCTGGCAGCTTATCGCCTTTATTTTGCTGTCCAATAGAGTGATTAGAAGACTTCATTTGGGTGTGACAAACAGTATGTTGTACTCCAGCCTTCCATGTGAAGCTTTGAGCATGATGACACATTCTTCCAATCTAAAAAGATTTTTTTAAATTTATTTGGCGATTTTGTATTTGTTCTCTCAGATGCTCCATTCTGTATAGATTTAATAAAACCTTTAGATTTTGGTATTAGGTGGAAAAAGCTCACTTTTCAACATGTTGCAGCTACTGCAGTACATTTTCTAAAATGCGTGAATATCAGTTGAGCTCCGAAGGTGACAGCGTGGAGCACTGTGTGAACTCTTTCAAATTATACTCCTAAATCTGTGCAAGCAAATGTTCTGACTTTTGAACTTCTTCAAGGCAAATTTGAGAGTCATACTTGGTTTCAGTGTGTGGAAATTCAACTGTAAACCCAAGTATGTTGGGCTCAAATTGATCTATTTTTCTTTCTGGTTTTATTTAGCTCTTGGAATGGAAATAGATGTCCTTAGTAAATCCTGAAGCTTTTATAGCTCCAGTTTTATCTCAGACAAATTATTGGAAAATGCATAATGCCATTGATCTGACTAGAACTAATAGGACTTTTAAATAGCAAAGAAAATAAGACCTTTAATGCTGAAAACCTCTTCCTCCCTTTTCTTTCTTCCTTCCTTCCTTCCCTAAAACATCAGCAAAAGGAGCTAATAAATGCAATTGATTTATTTTGAAGAGCTGTCTGTCTTTTTCACTTTTCTTCTGAATAGCAGAGTCTGTGGCAGCCCTGGCTCCAGATGTCTGTGAGACAAGCTGAAATATGTTTCGGAAAGTCTCTGTTTGATGGCAATTGTCTGGGGAGAAAAATGAAATAAGCTTTGTCTCTGCTACAGCAACACTTGGCTCCTGAGAACAGCCTCCTCACAAGGAGAGAGGGCATTTCTGATCTAGGATTAACAAATCTCTGTTTGCAGTTGTTTTTGCATATTTCTAGTAAGCACAAGCAGTGGTGGTGTTTTCCTGCAGCATATGGAGATTAACATCCTTTAGCTGTACCTTTCTACTGCATGTGCTGGGGCAATAAAGCAGAAAGCAATGAGCCATTCTGGAGTCTGGGGCTTGAAGAACTTTGTCCCAAACATGCTGCAAAAGAGCTGTGATATTTTGCTCACACAGAGCAAACATTTTAAGCATGAAATGTTTACTTGGTGGGCCTCACATTCCTGAGAACTTGGAATACTGCACCCATCTTTCTTGGAGTTAGCCTCAAATATTTCATTACAGCAGAAAAGGCGAGAAGTCAGGGTGCTCCCATGCTGTGTTTGCTTTTCAGTTTGTGTAACACTTTGCTGGAACCACAGGATTTTCTTTGCCATCTGCACTGGTTAGTGGTCAGTTCAAACTCTGCATGTACTCTAGTGAGAAAATTCAAGGCGTGTAATTTCCATGTTGACAAATTTGGGCAGCATGACCTGTGTGCTTTTCTTGCTGTCAACATCCTTCAAAACATTTAAAATGGAAAGAAAATGCAAGGAATTCCACCTGTGACCAGTTTTTAAAGAAAGGACAGTCACAGCAGAAATCATCAAACTTCACCAATCTTGACTTTGCAAAGGGATACTTTATTATTCATGTTATTCAAGGTTAAACTTATTCATGTGTGTCAGGTATAATCTAACTAATTCCATGGTTTTGGCTTATGTGCTACATTTAATTGCAGCAATTTCAGGAAACGATATTCCCAGTGTCAAGTTTTCATTTTTAACATTTTCTCGTTTGTTAAAAATGAAAAATTCTGGGAGTTAGATCTTGGCTTTAAGAGAACCAGCTAAATTTCTCCTGCACTGTGAATTTCTTTCCAAGTTGGCTCATTTTAGTTGTCCTTTATTCAATTTTCAGTAGAAACACAGTCAACTGCAACCAGAAAAATGAAGCTAAAAGTTCCTTAGGAGATTTTATGCATTTTTGATAAGATTATGGAAGATATGTCTGTGTGGATTTGCTTTGGTGAAGAACAGTTACTGAGTGCTAAGTCTGCAAACAGGATGGAAAAATCAGATACAAGATTTGGTTGACTTGCTTTCCTAGAAGGAGTTATCCTGAAGAGTTTGCTCACTGAATGTGGCTTTTCTCATTGGCAATTTTTGTCCATGTTTTAAGTGAAGAGATGCATCATCTTTGTTGCAGGAATGCCTAGATAACAATTAGACAGGGATAGGAATGTAATCATGCTCTACTCCTGAGCTGTATCATAAGAATAGTACAAGAAAATTAAGTCTTACGTTTGCTACTAGTGTTATTTACTACCCTATTTACCTATTGTCTCAAAATCTATTTAAAATAGTTGTTTTGTTGGTTTTGGTTTTTTTAATTTCTATGTATTAACATTCTTTGCTGATTTAGAAATAAAAGGTTTTGAACCATATCAGACACTGGGTCTCAACCTGTGCTCAGTTGAACCCCGTTTCCCAAATAAAAGCCTGCATGAATTTTGTACTTAATGTAAGAAATATTCGCCTTGCTCTTGATGCAAGGCTGGTCAAGCAGTCTTGTTTGAGTAGTTACTCCTAGTTGGCAACTTCTCCTCTTCTGACTGTCTTTGTTTGTTAACACTGTAGTAATACTCTGTTACGTCCCTTCCAAGCCAGATATGATTGTGGATCATCTGACAGCACTGTGAGTTAGTCAGGGACGTGTAACTTGCACCACTCTGTACCTTGTTTCTGCCTCCTCTTCTAAAAGTCTTCCCAAGGGTCCTGTTAGAATTTTCCAGTTTAGTGAAATTAATGTATGATTACAACCACCAATCTGTCTTGATCCCTTCTTTACTAAAGGAAACTTGATGTCCACCCTTCTGGATCCTGAGACCTTGGAAAACCCATTTTCCTGATACTTCTTTTTCTTCTCCTCTCTAAATAATGTCTTGTATTAAATGTAGGTACAGAGAAGAAATAAAATTGTTGTAAGAGAAAGCTGGCCTGTTACAGGATTGCTGCTGGAAGCGAAATACTGCAGAATAGACCAAATCAAAGCTTTGGGAGGTGAGATATGGAGAGAAGACCTTTCCTGGCTTATAAAATATCAAGCGAAGTAAACAAATGCACTCTATTTTCCTTGCTATTGAAAGCCAGAATGTCCTTTTTCTGTTAGGAGTGTTTTGTTATTCTTTTGGAAATCTCTTTTAATTAAGGGTGTATAATATGTTTCCAAGGATATGAAAGAAATAATTCACCATGGCTCCAGCAGCCACTGTTCCTTTCTGATGAAGAACAACAAATATTTCTTATCACTTGGAGAGGCAGCAATGATTAGAAATGAGCTATAGTCAAGAATCAATTAATCTTTCTCTGGACAGCTTCAAAATATTGTTGGCCATTTTGCTGTGTAATTCTGTGGTGTGATGATACTGCAGCAAGGTGTTGTGATCCTCACTGTGCTGGGACGTTGCTGGCAGTAGCTCTCCAGCACGTGAACTAATAGAGGCTTGGCTGAACCCATTTAGAAGTTACTGGGATGCTATGGAATGTTTGCAATATCATCATAGAAGCTGCTACAGTGGATTTAACACAGAGTAAGGGCGTCCAGACAGGACCAGAATTACTCTGAACTCCCCAGCTCATAAAGCTGCCTGCCAGCCTGGAGGTGTTGTCAAGGCACTTCTATCCCGAATGAACAGAGTCCAGTTTCTGCAGTGTCAGGTGGACAAAGAAGAATGTTTTATTAGCTTCCTGTACTAACACAGAACTTGCTCAGAGTAATTCTTGGTTGTCCCAAAAAGAGCAGGAGGTGACGAGGGAGCACTGACCACTGCGCCAGTGACTCTGGAACTGAAGAAGAATCTCACGTGTGCTCCTCAGAAGTACAGCAGGGTTTCAGCTCCTGCCCATCTTGCCCCAGGGCCTGTGAATGCCTGCTCAGGCACAATCTCCCCCTTTCCTCACCTTCACAACCTGACCTGAATTCCTCTGTCTGCTTTTTGGTGATTAGCTTAGTCTCCTTTACACTGGAGGTTCATCATAGGGAAAATCTCCCTGAGAAGAGGGAAGGTGAGCTGCTAAATATGACAGTGCTAGAAAGTCAAACAAAGAGGATCTTTCTGCATTGCAAAAGGTGACGTCCTTGTAAAAGGCTTCAGTCTGCTTTTTGTTCAACATTTTGCTGAAGGACTGTCCGTCTCATTCACTTCCTCACTGCTAACAAAGAGGAGCACTGACAGCACTGGCTCCAGGTGTCTGTCAGGAGAGCAATAAAAGTTTCAGCCATACCCAGTGTGATTGTGTTTGATAGGCAAAAACAGAAAGATGCTAATTTCAAAACTCAGCTTTCAAGCAGACAATTCTCTATATGTCAGATTAAGGAAATGAGAAGTATGTGTAGCTTATAGAAACAAGTCACTGAGGTTTTTTATGATTAAAAATATTAAATTAATCTTTCATTTTATAGTGCTGATCAGAATTTTTACCAATAAGGCATGTGCATTTATTTTCTGCAGACACCGCAGTTTTACTTGCTTCCTTCAGAACAGAGACATTGGAAATGAATCAGATGTGATTCACTGGACATACAATGACTACCTTTGAACAGCACTAATGGCTCCAAGAGCAGGATGTATCTGTTATCATCTCTGATGTACAAATCCTGTAGTCAGTGGGGTTAAAGTAGACAAAAGCCAGGCCACTATATCTTTTCTTCTCTTTTCCTTTGCTTTCTCCTGCTATTCTCCCTTTTACATTTTATTTTTAACTGCCTTTTTAGATGTTATGAAAGTGCTTTTGTCAAATTATTGCTTTATTTAAATGAAGGTTAAAGGTTTGGCACGGGGCTGAACAGCACTCCCTAGTTGTTACTTTCCTTTCAGGGCCCCAGGAAAACTCTGTTGGCAATTGGTGAAGGACTGCTGGACCTGTTGATTCAACAATCGTTTGGTATGCATATGGGATCTACGTGAACATTTGAGACACATTTGTAGTACAAGTAGTAAACATTTTATGAGTGTGCTCAAGTGCCAGAAATAACTGGTCTTCAAGTTCTCGATGGACCACTTTTAATGGTGATAATATAAATAACATGTCTCAACATACAAGTAAGCAGCTTCTATATAATTAGATGAAATTATTTACTTGTTAGGGTATTAAGGCTTACATATGAAAGAGGGAAGTATTTCTTTTCAGAATGCACCCTTCTTTCCCTGCACTACGTGAATTTATTCTCAATATGCTATTCTGTACCATGTAATTGAATGAAAATTTAAAGTTTTTATCTGGAAATTACATTGATTTCCTTTTTGTTCCTTGGATATTCTTCAAAGTGATGGTGCTTGTGGCAGATGTCACTTTATCAGCAGTCACACAGCACCTTATTTCCAGCTACAAAGCACCATGAAAGTATTCAGAGAAGCAAATAAAAGCTCTGAAGGATTGCTAGAATGGAGAACTGCAACACCATCGCCATCAGAATTACCCTAAATTCATTGCATACTCTGTGTATTTTAATTAGTGTGTTGGTGAAATAAATGGGGACATATGTTACCACAGGAAAGTAGAAGGAGATGACAATCCATTAAGCCCTGACAGGTATTGTAGGCTTGAGAATGAATAATGAAAAAAGTGACAGTAATTAAAACATGTTTACTTAGGATGACAATTATTTGAAATACGGTTGCATAGTAAAGACCTCATTATGAGCCAGACTCTGTACGTAAAAATTATACTTATGCCAAGGGGTAATTAATTTGTTCTAGTAGGTGAGTGATAGGTCACTTGTGGTTCTGTCTCACCTTGTTTACATTTGATGGTAATGGAGATGGTGTTGTACTTTGATTTCTCATATGCTTTAAGGTTCAACATGATGGTTTTATTTCTGCTTTTAAATGAAAGTGTCTTTATGGATTCTGAGTGAAGACATATCAAGTCTTGAAAAGTATATGGACTTTCAAACAATATGTTCTCCTGCATAAAAAGAATTCCTGTTGCTGAAATAGTTGTTGCAGCCTGTTTGCGTCTTGTATCTCCCAGTTTTTACTTTGGCAGACTGGAACTAAGAACTGCAATTGAACTATTACAGTTTCAGGAGAGCATTTGAGAGATGTAAAAATAATCCAGGAAAAGCAGCTGATACGTTTTATCTTCCCTTGATAGACAGTTTGAATTATGCTTGCTCTCAGACAGGAGTTTCCAGGAAGTCTCAGTACTTTGAGGTTTGTTCAGGACTCATGGAATCACTGGACCTGTAACTTTTACAATGTTCTAAGAGTCCCAAATATGGTTAATTTCTTTTAGAGTTCAAACAACACATGCTGCTGAGGTGGCTGTCAGTCTAACATTTTCAGAGCCTCGTATAAGGATGTAATAGAGATTTATATTTGTGAGTAACCTCAGAAGAAGAGCTGAAGATTTTTGAACTATTTTTGCATTCACTTTTTTGGATATAATTTTGTTTTATCTTTCCCTTATTGGTAAGTGATTACAAAAGCATAGAAAGAAGACAGATGGCCACTTCATTTCCCCTCTTTTCCTTTCCCACTTGCCATCCTGTGTCATAATCTTCTGCTGGAGGTTTTTTTTGAGTCTTTTTGACTACAAAAGTTGGGCAATGTGAAAAAATTGAAGCTTTTTGAGAATCCCTAAAGGATTTTTATTCATTATTGCATTTGAAATACACTGTGTATAATACAACACAGTAAAATAATTCTAATATACATTACAAAGTGCAGCACAATACAGGACAATAATGGTATGATGCTCATGTGTTTAGAATTATGGGGACTCTGCAAAGATGTGATGTGGTTGATGTTACATTGCAGCCTACTGACTTTGTTTGACAGATGTGCGTATGAGCCCTGGGGTTGTATCATCTCAGTGATAAATCCTGACCAAAAAAAATCATTCCTGTTGGGGAAATAATCTCAGTAAAACCTCTTTTTATAGCATTTAAATGTAAGCATTATTAAAAAGAGGATCTGGTGTTAAAATGTCCTCCATTCCAAATGATTAGTATCTTATTTCTCACTGCCTCTTAGGAACGAAAGATACTGAGTTGCCAAACTGGTATCAGAAACATCTCCCCTGCTCAGTGTGTAGTGTTGTCTCATTTCTCTTGTATGTATTAATTGTTAATCAGTCATGGCAGTGTGAAGTCTGATAAACAAATTGTGCTTTCACTGCTTCAGTGAAGAACTAACAGATCCTTTTAATGTATCTTGGGAATGCAAAAATTGCTTTACAGCATCATGCTACTGGTCTGTCATGTCCATTATCCTGTTTCTCTAACAGTGCTGAAAATCAAATGCTGCAAGGAAAATGGAGCAATTCACTTACAAAAGCATTATAGATTGACGTGGTATTTGGGAGAGGTCGGGTAAAAAAATTCTTACACTGTGGCTGTCTTATAGTCCTTAAAATGTGGGCACATCCAGTTCTCCCTCTCCGTACTGTCCTTGCATGTGAGCTTCAGAAATAGCTAATCTGGTTTTTGTTTCTATCAAGTTGCTGTAGCAAAGTATCTTCTACAGGCTTCTTATGCCATGGCTGATGGGAGAGGGATTCAGGAAAGTTCTCTACTAACTATTGTCCTTTAACAGGAAGAATGCACTAGGCATATCTTTGCTACATTTTATGGCATCTTACTTTTGTCTTAATTAGTGTTATCTGAAATAATGTCTGTACTATTTTAGATAAATTTTGACCAAAGATCATACTTCTCATGCTTCAGTACTTATTTTCATTAATAGTCTTTTGCATGGGACTTTGAGGAAGATTTTTTTTTTTCAAATAATTTTTTCAAACCATATTCCTTCATGCTAGAATTCATGTTTCAGAGACATAGCAGGTTATCTGTATATTTACACAAGCTTTTTGCTGACATGGGAATAACTTGATAAACAGATGCAATTGCCTCCATATCATGACTTTCATAAATACAAGTGTTAAGTTCTGACTTGTTCTGTTCAGGCTTTTGATTGCTGGTTTCCTGTTGTCCTGTTCACTTGTTGCAGAGAAAAACAGACCTTTCCTTCAAACTCTGGACATCTGAGAAGCCTCTGACTTCTAAAATGAAAGGAAAAATTGATCCCAGGGTAAAAGATACTAGTTTTCCAGGTCTCCAGGGCTGACTGTAGAAAATTGGGAGGAAGGGTGCTGTCACCTTTTGTCTCTTCTGTGAGGTGCAGAAAATACAGGATAAGGATGGGGCAAACCAAAACTGTGGGAAATATAAGTCACATTTTTAGTTTCAGAATATGGATTATGAATTTTGGTGTTTTGTAAATCTTTGATATAAGCTTGGATATCAGCTTTTCCACTACTGTGAGATTATTTGACCTTACTAGTACTTCTAACACTAGACCATTTTTATTGTGCGTGCATTTTTAGGATGAACAAAAGCCAGCATATGTAGAATTCCTATTCTGGAAATAATTTCGACAATTAATAGAACAGGTTAAACTTTTGTATTTTGTTCTGTGATTTTGCAAAACAGTTTTCTTACTAAATTATCACTTCTTTGAAAGAATTTTATACCTTCTACCTCAAAGCATCAGATTTAGTATATACAAATCTCACTGTACTGTATAGATAAAGGAACAACAATCTTGATCTTAATATAATGACAGACTTTCTGAGAAGTTTGTTGCTGGTATAGCTGACATTGATCAAGCTCACAGTAAATTTTCTACCACTTTGTGTAATTTCAAGCTAATATTTAGTAGAGCTCAGGCTTAGCTGGAGTGAGCCCACTGTGGTCCGTACTTACCTTCTTTCTGCATTCACTCCTATTGATTGCAGTAATTTAGTTCAGAGATTTTGAACTCCCACAACTACTCCTTGACCTGCTATTGAAGAATAGCGTAGATTTGTCTTGGCTACACAGAGTTGGAGTTCCTTAAATACCTATTAGCTTTAAGTTTATCCATGTTTTACTTAGACACACACACACGGAGTCATTTGTTCACTCTTAGCTTACATTTTCTGGATCACATCTACTTATAAAGACATCCTTGCAGAGAGCAAATACTCATTACTATCTCAATAATTCCCCACTAAGGTCTAATTGATTGGCTTGTAGTCCCCAAGTCTACATTGGTGAAGGTTTTATCCTATTAGAATAGCTGGAAAATTGCTTTACTCCCATTGCATGACAGGGA
The DNA here is from genome assembly GCA_013400235.1 of Oriolus oriolus. Lineage (NCBI taxonomy): Eukaryota > Metazoa > Chordata > Aves > Passeriformes > Corvidae > Oriolus > Oriolus oriolus. The sequence continues at coordinate 25,897 of VXBT01000801.1, read as the reverse complement.
AAACTGTCCTTGATGAAAGTACAATTACTCTGTGACATGCAAAACTGACTTTAATAGGAGATTTATCTACTATAGTTCTGTGATTCTTTTTGTTTTGGTTTATCTAGGGGTTTTTTGTGTTGGTTATTTTGGGTTTTCCCCACTGGAGGGTAAATTCTTCATGACAATGCTAAGAATTGATAAAATTTAGTGAGCTTGATTTGATATGAAAAAGAGCCAAATCTGTCATTGAGAATTTTTCTTAGTGTTAAATAAGTAAAATTCGACTGCAGGCAAAATCATACACTTGGCCCAAAGTAAAGTTTTGCTTTTCTCGAAGGGATTCTTCATCATTTCCGCAGTTGGAGTGTGGCTTTCAAGAGAGAGTAAAACAAACTGGAAACATTAAGCCTGTGTTTTCATGAAATCAAAAAGGAAATTTGAGATAAAATTGGCACAAGCCATGATTTTCATTTATCATTTTTGAAGGCAGTTGGATTTGGTTTAGATGTTTTTTCCTATAGCTTCACCAGCCATTTAAATTTATTATTTGAATAAAGACTCTCGGAGGCATATTGGGATCTCAGTCTGTGCCTGAGATTCCCACTGACAGCAGTGGGAGATCTGTGTGTGAGCCAGTAGTGGTTTGTGGCCTGTAGTTATTCTGTGCCTTAAGGCACAATACACTTCTGCCACTAAAGATTTCATTTACATATTCATAGTACATGGGGTTACCCAATACCTTCCCATAACAGTTCTTCAAAACATGCAGGAGAGGAGATTTGCTGCTGTTACGGTGCCCTACTGACCAAATCTGCAGAGTGACTTGGACCCTGGATGCTGAGCTGTCACAGGGCAGAGCTGGCCTTTGGAGCTGATGCTGAGTTAATGTTCAGGCTCCTACAGTGGGAGAGTGGGATGTGACAGCCACTGTCTCTGTGACCTGAGCTGATTCACACTGAACACAGAGGTGTTGTTTAAGTCCTGCCCTGGGAAGGAACTTGCATGTTATCTCAGGTGTGGGGTAAAGTACTTCTGACAGAGACCAGCACCTCTGCAGGGTGGGCACCTGTATCATCAAAAGCTGAACCAGGAACGTCCCTTTCTTAGAAAGCAGACTGGAAAGGGGACAGTGATGGTGCCTCCTCCACACAGCAGATGGGGAAGGGCTCCCTTGGTCAGGGTGCTCCATCCTCAGCTCTCATGGGTCAGGACAGGCTCTGTGCTGCTGCAGAGGGACGTTTCATCTTCTCAGGGCAGCCCATGCCTTTTGCAAAGGAAAACGGAAATGAGGATGTGCTTATACATTTATGAATATTTTGAAGCTTCAGTCAACCAGAGAGAGGGAAGGGGGAGACTGATTCAATGACCTAGGGATTGGAGAATTTAGGGGAAATTACAGTCAGGAATCCCAGGATCCAGTCTCTGCTCCAAGATCTTCCTATGCATTTTACATTAACTGAGCACTGCAGAAAATGAAACTTCAGGTGATACTGCCTGTAACAGTTAGCAGCATCTGCTTTTGCTGATTCACAGGGATTTGATTGATGTGTTTTAAAATTGCTTTGAGGTAGCAAAATCCACATGGAGTAGGAACTTAATACTTATTAAACAGAAATTTGCGGCCAGCTTCACATGATGGCTCCTAGCTCTGCAAATAGCATTCAAAACTGTTCTAAAACTACAAATTGCCATTTTTATACATGGTACTGATGTAGAGATATCCAAACCCATGATATCCCATTCAAACGTCTTGTTTTCTTTTGCTTTTAGATCTTCCAGATATTATTTTCAGGGCTAAGCTCTGATACAAACACATTTTAGATCTTAGGCTAAACAGTTTCATCGAGTTTGCACTTTTTTTGTTGATGATATTGCAAAATTTAGGTGATGTTATTAATCTATTTCCAAAAAGAAAATTAAGGAAAATGTTGTTTCTGAAAATGTTCTTGTGGTGTTCCCCTACTCTATTTTCTAGGGTCCATGGAATTCTGATCCTGACCTGTGGCAGCATTTCCTAAGGGACAGAGTGTTGGAGAACAGTCTGTACTTGAAGCATTCACACTCCTCATTCTGTTTGAAAATAAAGGTGCAAAAACAGGGAGAGGAAGAGAGAGCACTGAAATTAAGGGCAAGAGGAGTTGAAAACTCAAATCATGCTTCACTCCATGTCTTTGGAATGATGCATGAGGAGAGCATTTCTCACTGATGGAAGTGCTAGAATAGCGAAAAGTACATCATAAAGCTGGTTTAAGTTTTATCTAGGCCTAGCTTTATCTATTATATTTTTCTGCAATTTCTGTGTGTGTGTTCAACCTCTCCTAATAAGATAACTTTCAGACCCCAAGTGATGCTTCTATGTTAAGCCTTTGGGAAAAAAAACCCAAACTGGTTAATGGATTTGGCTGTGAAAGTCACAGAGTTGTGGAAAACAGGAATATTTATAGACAGACCTGCCAGAGAGTTTGTTAAATAATAATGGAAAATTACAGATGGCAAGGTGGTCTCATTATCTTTGGTACAGAATTAAATCAAGCACCCAGCAATTTTTTTTAACCTTTCTGTGAAATTGTGCTGAATTACTTCAGACAGCAACAACTCCTCTGCAGACCCTGTGGGTTTTTTTTTTTTGGTTTTTTAACACAGTTCTAAAAGTTAACGGTGAAGTTTCCTGCAGAAAAATACTGGAACTACTGCTCTTTAAACAAATGACCAACCTGCTAAAAAAACTGCAATAAATTTTCTCTCTCTGTTTTAATTACATGAGCCCGACTGGCATATCCTTAGTACTACAAATGAGCAGGAATTCCTTTTGCAGAGGAAAATGAGAAGAGGGATCTTTGCATTTGAAATAGTAAGTGGGGAATGGGGATGGATGGAAGGAAGCCCTGCCGGTTAGTGACTGATTTCTTTTTAGTGCAGCAAAACTTTTATAAGACCTTTCCCAGTTCATGGCAGAATCATTATCCTTTAGTACAGTTTTCCCATGCTGGGGGAGCCTGGTTGCAGCCCAGCTTTGCTGCCTCCCTGGAGGAAGAAGGGGAGATGCAGACCCAGCCCTGAGCAGAAAGCCATTCAGCCGTTCTGTCTGTTCTTCGTGAGAAGTGGCCAGGTGCTGAATTATCTGGACTTCTGTTGCTTTTAAGCTGGAGCAGGGAATGCTGCAGGCCCTCTGAGGAGTTCTGGAGAGCTTTTGGGAGCTCTCAAGTCTGTATCACTCTTTCTTTAAGTCTTGTGCTCTGCAGTTTATCAGAGCACCATTTCGAAACAACCGTTTGAGAAGAGCATCAATGTTTGGATCTGTCTGCAAGTTTTTGCAGTACTCCCGCTCTTCTTGGCACTGCGTCTTTACTTCTAATGATCATCTTCTGGAGCTTGGCAACAGCAGGTGCCCAGACCTCCAGGTCAGTGGTGAAGCCCAAACACTGAGTAGAGAGCCCTAAGGAGAGCTCTGCAAGTAAAACATACCTGGAAAGGTAAAACCCAGAACAAAGGCAGAATCAAAGGGTGGGAATCATAGCATGGTTTGGGTTGGAAGGGACCTTAAAGATCATCAAGTTCCAACCCCACTTCTGTGACCAGGGTTATCTTTCACTAGACCAAATTGCTCAAAGCCTCGACCAGCCCAGCCTTGAGCACATCCAGGGATGGGGCATCATCAGCTTCTCTGGGCAACCTGTTCAGTGCCTCACCACACTCAGTGTAAAGAATGTGTTCCTTGTATCTAATCTCAGTCTTGCTATTTGAATTTAAAACTGTAACCCCTTGTCTTATCACTACATACCCTGGTAAAAAATATCTCTCCATCTTTCTTATAAGCACCCGTCAAGTACTGAAAGAAGACAATAAGGTCTCCTTTCTTCTGACAAAGAAACTCAACTCCATCAGCCTGTGTTCATTGGAGAGGTGTTCCAGCCCTCTGATTGTTAAACTATGATTGTACCTCTGACTGAGGCATTTCTTGAGCCTCTTTGAGGGAAGTGATGAGGTTTTAGTACACATTAATCTGTTGCTTCTCATAAACATCCAGCCTGCTGCTGTGGGTGTGATTTTTGACTGCTGCTTGGCTGCTTTCAGGAGATACTCTTGCACATGGCAGCGTAAGGACGTGTCTGTTCCCATAAAGCGTTTGTGTTTCTTTGACTGTGACATATCCAGCCTCTTCCAGCGTGTAGACAGGGGAATGAGTCTTGTTAGCCTTCCACTATGGCCCAGAGTAGAGTGCACTGTGTGTGGCACCCAGCATAACCCAGATGAAACACAGAAATGATGAGTGTGTTTTGAAACAAGTGTGTTTACAGGCAGTATTATTTGAAGTGAAAGTCATCATTGATGTAACATACAGCTTGGCCCTGAGATGTCTTTTATCCAACCCTTTCATCTTGTTAAAGATATTTCAGTATTTATTTTTTTCCTGGTGGGCAGTTGATTGCATTAATTTAAAGCCCAATGGTTGGCACACCAGACATGCAAATGGAGCAAGAGATGGAGATAAAACAGGGTCTGTTAGAAGAACTTGATTTTGTCTGTTCAAGACACTAAATGTTACTCATTAAATAAAACCCTGTAGCCACAGGTACTGTGTCTTGCAGTCACTTTTATATGACTGTACTTAGAGATGGTTGGAGTTGTGCTTCTATAGTGAATGAGAGACTCTTCAGTGTTTTAAAAATATGTACATTATTAGGGAAGGTAGAAAGTTTTCTACTTACTTTTATTCTCTGCAATCACTACCTGGATGAGTTCAGTTTAATGAGAAATTGATATTGTACTAGTCCAAATATATTTAAAAAAACCCTGAAGTCATCCTGAGTTCAAGTCAACTCTAATTTTTCCATGTAGAAGACTGATGAAAGGCAGTGACATCAGCCTTGCTAATAGCCCTTCCGTTAGCTTATTGTTAATGATCACCATCAAATCAAACGCAGACTTGGTGGAATTCCAAGGACTTAAACAGAGCTGCACCAGAGATAAATTTTGCCCAGTTTAGATATCAGGAATATAAACACTGAGGCCCATGTCATGCCCAACGACCCACTTACTGCACTAACAGAAGCTTGTTCTTGTTAGGGCAAAGGGAATTTAGTAACTCTGTCTTTCCCTCTTAGAAACAATTGCACAAATTTACACATTTTAATAATTTCCCTCAGCAAGAGTAGTCCATCTGTATCATGCCTTTTTTTTACCTCCTTTTCAGTGTTTTGCCTATGTCAAGAGAAATCCACATGTTGAAGGAATTATCACCATGCTAAGTATAAATTGTAGGAGGAACTTCCTGCTGGGACACATCTGTTGGCTTGATAAGAAAGCAGATACAGAATAATACCTATTCTACTGCAGCATGCTGTAAGGAGGTAACACAATTAACACAGGCTAATTAGTTGTATTTTTCTCATGATATTTTATCATAAACATAAAACTGCCTAAAATTGTGGAAAGCTTACTACAGGAGAATACTTGGAACAAAGAACATCCATTTTTCTGATTTGTCTTCCTCCTTTTCCTGTTTTACAATGCAAGGAGAAGATACTTCCTTGGCTATTTAAAAGCATGGTTATGTTCATCAGCTGGAATTGGGTTTTATGGTGTTATTGCTCTAGTTCCACCGGTTATGATCACCTGAATATATTCCCTTTTAGTCACTTCAATATTTGCTAGGAACTGAAGATTAATCAGATGAACTCCACAAGCAGCTATTATTTACAGTTTGAAATTAGGAGGAATTGTTTGGGAGAAAGGTTATTCTATAGCTGAAGTCTGTATTGCAGTACAAGAATGGAATGTGTAGATTTAAGGGATCCTGAACTCTGGAATTTCCTCATCTAAGAATGCTTCTTTATGATACTCACATTTTCAGGTAGATTTCTGCAAAATCTTAGAAGTCATGAGTGGGAAGGGAAAGTTTTCTCAGCTCATGCTGGTGAATTGGGATTGAACTGTTTTATTGTTTCAGTGTAGCATTTACAATCCTCCGAGCTCTAAGTTCATTTAGGTGTAATTTTGTTTGCTGTAGTGCTCAGCTGTTCAAGTATTTGTGTCTATTTGATGACAGTTCATTGATTAAATAAAAGAATCATAAAGATTACAATGATAAAGCAAAACTTTCTTTAAATTGAGGTGCTTACATAATTACCACAATTTACAAGTAGATTTCAAGCAGCAGACCTGAGTCACACCTGTATATTAAATAACTACCTACATCACTTAGCAATTACTGAACAACCAGAACAAACCTTCTTTCAGTTGATTTCATGCTCTGCTTTGTAAGATATTTAAGTTTACAACTTATAAATAATTTTGTTTCTGTGCTAAGTTGTTTTTTTTTAAACAAATGACATAGATTCCATATTTGACAAAATAGATGTGTAGCTGTTGGAGGGTTTTTGAGAACTAAATGTCATTATTATGCTTTTCCTTTTTCTTTTTTTTGTAACACCATCTGTTTAGTAAACAACAAAATGGATTGATATGAAACTTAAAAAGTTCATAATGACAACAAAATAATGCATGACAGATTATATAAGAACAAGTCATTAAAATGGCCTATAAAAGGACAACCATCTGTAGCACTAAAATAATCTTTCTATTGATGACAGTAATAACTTTCTAAGTCGATGACAATTTTGGATTTACAGCATAAATAGTAATCATCTGAACCAAATAATTGGAATGTATTTTTTGTAATTAATGAACTCTTCCCCCCCCCACACTACTGTTGTGAAGAAGTAGAATTCATACAAAATACACATGTATGCTTAATAACGATTTGTATATTTTCTCCCAAGCTCACAAAAACCAGTTATAAATTCATGAAAAATATTATACGTAACTCTAAGTCTGAAGAAAATAAGTTTGTGTTTATGGAAAAAGTTTCTAATATCCTCTGTCACTCTGAAATTCTTGGCAGTAGGCAAGAAGAATGGAAAGTGCTGAGGATGCAACTTCAGTTAAAGATTCAGGTGCACATAGATCCCCTCTTGGAGAGGCCAGTGGGTGTTTTCTGAACAGAGAACAGCCAGCAGATGTCCCAAGAGGAGAATATCTGTGAATTATTTTAATTAAAAAGATACCTGTTCATAATGGTTTGATTTTTTGACCTGTTCAAGGGCATGTTATAGGGAAATGTCTACTTTTAGTTGCATACAACCTCTGCCTGGGAACCAGCAGCCGCCTCTCTCACACTAGGATGCCATGGTCACCTCTGATGATTTGTGTCTTGCTGGAGGTCTCCACCCTCTAACAGATTGATCCTGTTGGGAGTTGATTTAATTCCTTGTACATGAAAATTTATGTTCTTGGACTTAAAGCAACCCTTGTAATTCACTTTCAATGCAAAAAGGAATCCACTGAATAGAAAGTATTACCTTTACTTCTTTTATTAGGCATATAGTTAAAGCTTTTAATCTCCAAAGTACTTTAAAAATGCTAATTAACCTTCACAAAATTTCCCTCCCCTTAATGGTAGGTGGCACATGAATGACTCCCTGCAACATTATAATCCAGCCATTTCAGTAATTAGTTTTGAAGTACAGCACATGAACTAATTAGAAAATTGTGCAACTACCAGGCACCTGTTGGCCACAAATGCCTGGGAACTCTCCAAAAATGTCACGTACTTTCAAGTGATGTTGTAGCTGTGTACCTCATGGAGTAATTAATTCTTTGTATGCCTTGAGATGGGTCTCTGGGAGTCACTAATACGGGAGCTTTCTTTCGTTCCCAGCCCCTTGCTGGGCCCCATTGGGCTCTTTCTCAGTGTTGAAGAGCTCTGAGGACCCTGGAGGGCTGTGCCAGGGAGCACCAGTTTTGTGAATCGTGTGTATTGAGCACAAGCAGAGCTGTGGCCAGGACCCTTTCCTGACTGGAGGTGGAACAGGCTGGGGTCACCTCTGGATGGCGTCACTAAGCAGGTCTGGGGCCAGGTCACCTCTCAGTTTTCCAGCAGAGCCTAAAGCCATCAAAAGGCACGTGGAAAAGGAAGCTTGGCCAGATAGTTCAGCTTTCTCTCCTGTGAGGGAGGTTTTCCTGGTAAAGGAGGGGCACAGTAGGTCCATGTTGAGTGCTTTCTGCCTGTAAAGTTCTTTTTCTTCTTCGTTCTCAACTGTAAAGCAGGAATGAAACTTGCAACAAATACCAAGTGCTTGGAGTGTGCATTACCTGTGTATGTATGTGTTCGCTATGAAAAATACTTCACCCTGTCTGTTCTTGCTGCTGGGTGTGCTCTTCTGAAATTAAGTCCGTGGTGTTTCTCACAGCCTGCTTTGCTGCCAAACAACAGAGCTCTAATTTCAGTTCAGAAGTCTGTCTGAATTGAATAAGCAATACCCATGTTCATGTGACATAAATTTTATTAAAGAAAACTATCTCCAATCAAACAGTTCTTGCCCTAGTAGATGGAGCAAGCAAACCTGGATTCATTTGGGGGTCAGAGCTCTCAAGGACAACAATCTGCTGCTTTGTTCTTTTCATGTTTTCTGTTCAACGCACAGCCAAGCAAAACAGGCTGTAAGTGGAAATCGAATGTTTCACTTCTGGTTTGCTGCAGTGGCACAGTCCTCATGTCTTACTGACCTTTTCAGTGTCAGTGATGCTCTGATTTTTAATAGTTTTACTTTTATGTATCAGACTTTTAATAGCATGTAAGACAAACTCTGTTGTTCAGATAAGCACAGCTGAATTCCAGTTACTTCCCATGGTAGGGGTAATGAAATTGGTTGCCTTTGTCCATATTGTGGTATTGGGTACAGCCTAGGATAAATCCATTTATAGCATGGATTGCCATATGTGAGAATGTCATATCACTGGTTTTTGTCTGAGCTGAAGAAGTTTAATAAGCTCCTCTGATATTCTGTCCTTTGAAGATATATCTGATTTTCTCCATTTTAAATTCAAACAGTTTTGTGTGATCATGACTGTAATTGCTGTGTCAGTTTTCCATAACTCAGCATCCAGCTGCACACTGTGTACAATGATCACTTCCAACATTTTGGCATTTCCCTTTTCTCCGCTGCCCAAACATCTCTCCAAAACTCAGTGGCAAAACCCCGTAAACAATATTATTTCACACTAAAACCAAAGTCATTGCTTCTGCTGAAGTCAGAGGACTAAACTGTTTAGGACTTTTTTGCAGAATTTTTCATGTCAACTTTCAACAAATTTGTTCAGTTGTTTTCCAAGGTAAAATGATTTGACTAGTTTTGTGCATTGATGCCTAGCTGTGGACTTTGTATCCTTTCAGGAATATCCTCAATCTGTTATTTAATTTTGGAATTCTTTGAAAATTTTGTTAATCTTTTTTTCAGTGAGGAAAGAGAGTCCTCATTCTTCTATGCTGGCAGAATTATGTGGGTGCCAGTTTGTGTAGAAAGATTCTGTTCTGAAATTCACTACATCACATCACAATCAGGCTGTTCCTCTGCCTTCCAGCATCTCTTCAGCAGAAGTTACTGGGTTTCAGGAGCTTCCCAAACTGATCAAACCAGGCTGCCTGGAGCAGTCCTTACCCTCCAGGTAGAAGGGTTTGCTGTTGTTGTCTTGTGTGGGTTTTTCTCAATTACAGTGATTTTCTTTTCTTAAGATGGTGATTTTTCTATCTGAAAGGATTGAGGTTTCCTGTAGATGTTACATAAACTTGATACAAAATTAAGCCTTTGAAACTTAATATTTCTGTGCTTTTACTTTCCACACCTTCAAAGGAAAGAACAATTTTTTGCCAGAAAATCACAGAGACTCTCATGTGCATTCCCTTTAATCATTTGCTCTCAGCCTTCTTCCTCAAATTAATCCTGTCCTCATCCCCAAGAACTAAGAATCAAAATAAATATTGCAGATGGAATTTTTTTAAACTTGAAATTGTGGTTACTCCCATACAGCTGTGTTTATCCACACATTTGGTTTTTTATATAATGTTGAGTGCCTCCAAGGTTTTGTTGACCTCAGTGTGAGAGTTCTTGTTGATCAGTACTTGTGAAAATACAATCTTTTCCTTAAGTAGGCATTAGATGTATTTATTAGACTAACATATACTAAAATAACTAAGTAATTTTTTAATCTTTTCAGTACCAATAATCAGCTATGGAGCATATTAGAGATCTGCCACAACAATAAAAGCCTATTTTTTTTTCTCCTTGTTTAGTAACCATAATTTTTGATTCTCACATGCTGTGGCTGCGCTAATTTAATGTAGTTGAATTGTGGTTGATTGAAACTGTAAACTTTAGCATAGAATTTAGTGCTTTAATATTATTAATGAATGCAGTATTGGATTTTCTAAGCTCTCACTGGATGAGTGAAGCAATAAATTAGGAGCTGTTTAGCTTAGTTCTTCAGCACTGGCTTTGCAGGGGGTTCACTGGAGGTGATTTTGTGGGAAAGGGTTCAGGGCAACTAAGGTGGATTGTCTCCCTTTCTTGTTTCCCCTTTTCCTTAGACAAGCTCAGTTATTTAGGGTGTTGCTCAAAGAGGGCAGGATGATAGCAGCAGCTATTCCTTAGGAAAGTGAAAGAATTTGAGAAGCTGTAAAAGCTGCTGGAACTACTGTCAATTCAGGATGTGAATTATCATAGTCCCCTTACTACCTCTATGTCCTCGCTTTGGTTGCCCAGGGAAAGTTGGAGGTTTTTGGTCATGCCTGAGTTTCAGTAATGGTTGTGATAGGAAAGACTTTGAAATTTGTTTCATAATATTTATAGGCTTGATCCATCTAGTATTTAATGCATATTTGCCTGTTTAATGAGCTTTTCAGGGTGACAACTGCAGTAAAAAAATAGTGCATTTGATTTTGTGAGAATCTGCATCCTATCAAAGTAATATACGCCTTTCTTGATAAGCTCATCTGATTTCTAAATTCAGGTGATCTATAGAAGAATTTATATAATACTGGTGAGTTCCAGCATTTTTGTTTATAATAATACTTGGTAAAATACTTCCCTAGGTATTCACCTCACAAAAATAGAGTTAGTACTTGGTGGTACTGCAGACAGTACTAATCCTGTCATGTCAGGGCATACTCAGAAGTTCCTAATGCTTTGTGTGATGTATGATTGCCATCAGCTTCTCCTCACGGCTAACTGGGTAGGCACTTTGGGTAAGGTAGATCTTGGAAGTTCAAGAGCAAAAGTTGGCTGATTCGTGTATGATGAGTAATCCTCTAGCATTTGTCATCACAAGTAAAGGTTGTAGGTACCTCTTCCTAATTCACAGTCTGTAGTATATTTACAATATAAAGCTTATTAAATTTTAGCTTATTGTTTGGGTAACAGGCAAATTAATGTAAAAAATATGAATTCTTTCACCTGCAATAAGCCTGTAACTAATCAACCAATTTATGACTCACCTCTTGTGTTTTCCATGGTGTTTTGCAGTCTGAGAGTTCCTTTGTCAAATGTGTGAGGTCCTTGCTTCAGCAGGGATGAGCACGGAGGTCACTGTGCCATGTGTTACACTCTCGCCTGGATTTGCTTACTCCAGAAACTGACATTTGTGCAAATATGCAGGTGCTGACACTCCACACATTCTTGAGAACTTTATTTATTTTCTTTAATGATGTCGTTAATCAGAGAAAAGGATTAATCTGCATTAGCCTGAAGGCAGACTCAGTGAAAATGACATGATCAAACTGGGTCACTCGCTTGTTTTGTCTCCTTCGTGGTTTATTTATGCAGAGACCCTTGGGTATTCCTGCACAGGCTGAGGCCCCAGTTGCACCCAGGAGTTGTCCTGAGACAGGAACATCAGCTCTGAAGCCTCCGGCAGCTGCACACAAAGCTGGGGCTGCTGAGCAGGGCTTTCCTTGCCCCAGGCAGGAGCCGCCTTTACTCCCAGCATCTCCTGGCAAACACTTGTATCATGTGGTGGCAGTTCTGTTCTTGGCTAAGACATGTGAATCATAGCTGATTTTTCTCCCTCTTTTTGTAATACTCAAAAACCGAACAAATAACCACTTACTAATTTTTTCTCACTTACCTTTTTTTCCTGCATTGTCCTTCAGCTTAACAGTTCTTGCCTCCTTTTGTCATTTTCTATCCCATCTCAATCCCTTATGGTAGAGATATTACAACAGCTGAGATTTCTTTGTCAGCTTCTCTTTTGGTACACTGAACAAGTCTGAGTTTTCCAATAATGAGATATATTGAATAAACACTTAAGGATATGGCAGTAAATTTAAAAATGAGCATTGCTTTTCTCTAGTCCAGTTAATATTATCTAGTATATGTGTTGGTAAGTCACTTAGATTTACTTAAATACAATGTAAAATGCTATAACTCCTTCCCTTGCTGCTTCCCTAAAAATATAGATATAACATTTCTTATTTGATTAAGCAGACCTTTTGGCGTAAGATAAATGGAAACACAACTTCCTAGGCAGTAGAAGTCTTTTAAGGTTCTACACTAGTTTAAGAAGCTGATCATAGGAGATAACTTGGGATCGACCTACTTTGTTTTTCCCTTGGTTTTGGTTGAGTTCTTAGAAGGTTTTTTTTGTCTCTTAGAAGAAAGTAAATGGTAAGGCTCTCAGATATCTCAGATATGATCCAAACTATCCATAGCAAGAATATGTAGACATCCTATTAACTGCTGCTGGTTGTCATGTTGTATAATGAGTGCTCACCTGCCCGAGGAGTGCTAAGTACTGTGTAAGGCTGCAAGATTCAGGGGTGCTGGAGAAAGGTTTTATTTTATTTTATTTTTTAAGACAGAATGGGACTAAGGAATATGATAGGTGACTTTGAAATTTGACAATATTTTAACAGGTTACAGCTGAAACCTGTTTAAACTTTCCCTTCTGCTTTTGCATAAGTCTGACAATTTTTGAGCTGAGCACCTTTTCCAATCTAGTTCTCATTGCAGAACTGCTAAAAGAGAGCTTTTGTTATAGGAATTGATTGCAACTGTAACTCAGGAGCTGGTACTTCCTTTCCATAAGGTTTGCTCCCTCCTTCAGTTTACTCTTTTTTAAATCTTTCATGCTGCTTGTTTGATGCAGACATGGTTGTGTAACTGCTGGCCCATAACAAAACATTTGTGACACAGGTGGTTTGGGGAGCACAGGAGCTCCTCTCAGGCCATCAGCTGCTCAGTGTTTTGATGTGTGGAAGACAGCTTTCTTAATTTCATTAGATAGAAGGTGGTCCAGAAAATTAAACGTGCTGACAATTCTAAGCAGCTGGTTATAGCCTGGTTATTAGTCCTGTAATTTCCTGACAGCAATAGTTGTTCACATTTTTTAAAACTTAAAGATTCAGAAAAACAATGAAAATCAGGTAGAGCATTTAATATGTAATGAAATGAGGGCAGATTTTATGCTAATATTCTTGATTTCTTTTCCTTCTTGTTAGGCTAAATTTTGTTTAAAAATCATCACCATCACTGTACCTTTTAAGAGAGAAGAGGAATACATTAAAATGGAGTGGGTTTTGTACTTTCGTGCTTTGTCCTTCTCCAAAATTTTTCTGGTAAAACTCTGCCCTGGTTGCATTTGCCCAGCATGATTTCAGTATTGGCCTTTTACCTTTATGCTTCATCAAGTCTATTTTCCCCCTGTTTCTGTTTCCTGCTTTTCTGCTAATAGCTATTTCAGTAAATAAGTATCATGCTCAAGAACCTTCACTCATGTTTCTATCACTGAATTTACCATAAGGCAAACTTATGCTTCCCCAGCTGTGATAGCAGCATAGTCCTACAACCTTTGCCTGGTGTACTGGAAATTATTTTATTTCACCGTGGAAGCCTGTGAGCATAGGGATGCTCTTTGATTCTGCAATAGTATGGGCAGTCTTTTTTGATTGTGTTTTTTTGTTGTTGCTGCTGTTGTTTTTGTTTGGGTTTTTTAAATACACAGTAGGGGGTGACAGTGTCTGTAGTTTTCTGTCTTTAGTCTAAAGAACTGTTATTCATAACCTTACCTTTACTGTGCTTTATATACTGAACTTCTATATTCCCTGTGTTCAGGCACATTCTCCTTAGCACAGCATGCTGACCACACGTCTGAGAACCCTTGATTCAAAACCAGTTGCCACTTCTGCTTTGTGTAATAAGTTGCATGAACAGCAGTCTCTAAGCTTCGTGCCCTGCTTTCTTTATGGTGCACTATATTTGTAAACATGTTTCTTAACTTACTTCAAAACATGTTTGTTCTGCCTCATTTATTTGCAGATAACTTACTGTCTCTTGGATCTTTAGCTTCTTGTTCTAACGATTGCTTTGAAATATTATTTTAATGAACCTATGTAACACATCATTGTATTCTTTTTTTGTGGTTGGACCGCTAATGATACCCATCCATTAAGTAAATGGTTTTGTAAGCAATACAAATGTAATAAATAAAGTTAGTCGGCTCTTTTTTACCACTTCTGTGCTGATAGGCATACCACATGCTGGGAAGGTAATGTTTCATGACCAGAATATTTCAGGCTCTAGGCAGCCTGAGAATCTTTGTGTTTAGGTTCAGTCAAAGAGCTTCAGAGAACTTCCTGAACTATGATTTATACACACGAGAGTTTATAATTTTGAATCTGGTTGCAGTGTCCCTTGGGAGGTAATCCTGAAGGGCAGAGAAGCCCAGGAAGGTTAGACATTGTTCAAGAAGTGATGCCTAAAAAGGCCAACCTGGAAACAGAGACTAGACAGGAGTAAGGGAATAAAGGTGGATATTTATTAGAAAGGCCTTCAGAGGCACACCCTTGGCTGGGCAAAGGCTGCACCCGAGATTGATGACAAGTCACGAGTTCTTCACACTGTTACAGGTTTGGTCCATTTGCAGATCAGCATAAATTCGCCAATTAAACTTTAGCTAATGATGGAACTGCCCCTCAGCTCGCCCCCCTTCTCAAGGTGCTGGGTTACACATTTTGGGCCTGGGACGGGCTGGGTGTCCTTGCAGAGCAGGCCTGGAGAGGCTTTGTTATGTCTGTGTGAGCATGAGAGAGCAGCAGCTGACAGGCTGTGAGGCAGCTCAGAGTTACACACTGGGAATACAGAGAATACAGAATTTGAAAAATATAAAAGCTAAAACCTAAGGCATCAGAAGGAAATCTTGGGTGCAGAGAAGCAGGCTGTTCCCATGTGCCAAAAGAGGAGCCGGCAGGGAATAAGACCAGCCTGCCTGAACAGAGAGCTTTGGCTACAACTCAGGAAAAAAAGGAGAGTTTATGAGTGTCGGGAAAAGGAACAAGCAATGCAGGAGGTATACAAGGGTGTCATGAGTTTATACAGGGGAAAAATTAAAGGGTCAGAGCCCAGCTAGAACTTAATTAGGTTACTTCCTTAAAAGGCAATAAAAATGTTTCTATAAATATATTAGCAACTAAAGGAGGCTCGAAGAGAATCTCCATCCTTTATTGGATGGGAGGCAAAACATAATGATGAAGCGTGAGGAAAAGGCAGAGATACTGAGTGCCTTCTTTGCTGCAGTCTTTAATAGTGACACCAGTTGTTCTGTGAGTACCCAGCCCACAGAGCTGGAAGGCTGGAATGAGGAGTAGAATGAAGCCCCAGCCCCCTTAACCCAAGGTCAGTGACCTGCTGCACCACTTGGACACACACAGGTCTGTGGGGCCGGATGGGATCCACTCAAAGGTACTGAGGAACCTGCTGGATGTGCTCACTGAGCCACTTTCCATCATTTACCAGCAGTCCAGGCTAACTGGGGAGGTCTCAGTCAACTGGAAGTTGGCAAATGTCACAACCATCTACAAGAAGGGCTGGAAGGAGGATCCAGGGAACTGTCAACCTGATCTTGGTGCTGGGAAAGGTCATGGAGCAGATCATCTTGAGTGCCATCACATGGTGTGTGCAGGACAACCAGGGATCAGGCCCAGCCAGCGTGGGTTTAGGAAAGCAGGAACTGCGTGACCCACCTGATCTCTTTCTATGACAGGGTGACCTGCTCAGTGGGTGAGGGAAAGGCTGTGGATGTGTCTAACTAGACTTTTGTGATTACACCTTATATAAATGGCTATAAATAACATAATTTCTTTGACCAGCAAGGGTTAGCATTATGACAAGCTATCTCTGTTTAAAAAAAGTAGTATTGAGGTTACAAAAAGTTTAAAATTGTTCTTTCCATGGCTTTATTTTAGTATTTCTAGCATGAGCACTCACAGTGATAACTCAAGGTTGATAGTAGGGGTGAAGGTTTAGAATAAAGCCATTGCCCCAGCCATCCTAAATGAGGAATTTTCTAAATGAAAAGAGGTGTTTCCTTTGAATTCTTGAGAGATAATAACAAATGTCACTGCAAAACTTCTAGTGATGTGCCAACAGCATAAAAAAATTAAGCTGGTTATAAGTTATAAATTTGCTTGAACTACTAGAGATGATTCCCTGATGAGATTCACATTGCTTATTATTTTTTAATATATTTTAATTCTCTAAGGATATCAAAAATCTGTAAATTACAGCTCTGGAATGTAATCAGACTTAGTCATGAGAAGGCAAGGTTTAACCACACATATGGAAATGACATAATATTTTACCAGGTAATTATAACTGGATAATTTAAGTTGAAAGGATGGGTCAGAAGTCCTCTTTGAAATGTTATTAATTCACTGAAGAAATGAGAGTTACTATAAAAATTATTATTTTATCTCTGTTGGAGAAAATAGTGCCTTTGCACTACTTTCAGTGGTTCAGTAAGACATAAGCCAGATAGCACAGGCAAGAGTTCACTTCCCCTAAGATTTTGAAGACACCTGCCACTAAAGATGAAAACTAATTTTATTAATGTTTTATAAGGTCTTCTACCATCGCTACTAATTTTGGAGTAGGTATGGGGTAAGCATTGTCAGCAAGAATGCTTCTACTGCCCCTGCTTCATTTTTTTCCTTTTCTTTTCTATATTTTTTTAAATTTTTTTCTTTTTTTTT
>VXBT01000798.1:290913-319045 GCA_013400235.1 Oriolus oriolus | reverse complement strand
CCCGCGCTGTGCCGGCGGCTGGAGCGGAGCCAGGGGAGCGCGGTCGCCCCGGTCCAGCCCGGCGTAGGAATCGGGGCCGGTGCGGGCGGTAATTAGGCTGTTTGGAAGTGGGTGCTGCTGCGCCCAGGTATGCCGGGCGGCAGCTGCTCCCTTCGCTGCTTATCGCCTCTGAAACTCTGACTCATTCCTCTCCTGCGCGGCCGGGAAGGGATAGGAATTCTGACGGGTGCCTGGGTGATGGGTCAGCGGAGGGCTGGGCGGGTGCTGTCTCCGTCCCTCCCTCCCTCCTGCCTCCGACCCTCCCTCCCTGCCTGCCTCCATCCCTCCTGGCCGTGCCGGGGGCCTGGATGCAGGGCTGGTGACTCACAGCCCTGAGTGAGCTCAGGCACTAATCCCTGAGCCATCTTCCCTCCCCCTGTATCCCCAAATTAAAGACAAGGAAAGCCCAGCCCTGCTCGCAGCAACCTTGGCTGGTTTGTCCTGAGTGTTGGGATGTGCCGGGCTGCCCTGTCCCGGCACTGAGTTGGGGAGTGCCCAGCCCCAGACCACACCGTGGGCACCTGTGGTGCTGAGCACCCATGGGAGAGTTGAGCCAGTGGCTTTGCCTGCTTATTTTTAGGTGCTTTAGGAGAGTCCCAGGAAGCTTCTAAAAAAGTTCATTTTATCCTTGGAGCTCCAGCCATATGGAGCTTGGAGCTCCTGGCATGTCCCCAGCTCTTTGCAGGTGCTGTCTCTGGAAAGGGGTCTTAAAAAAAGCTCGTGGGCAGCCAGGGGACCCTGAAGCTTGTGGTGTCCCACTGCACCGGGCAGAGCCTGCCCACACCTTGGCCGTGGCAGTGGTGAGACACGGTGTTGTGAGACACAGCGCTGTGAGGCGCAGCCGCGGTTCATGTCTGAACACGAGCAACAAAGTGCTGAGCTTTGGGTTCGTCATCCCGGTGCCGCCTTTCATCTCCCGTGGGGGAGGAGGGCAGATAGGGATCGGCTCCATCTGCTCGTGGGCTGCGCAGGGGCCGGCTGCTGCACCGGGGGCTGCCGTGCCATTCAGGGGCAGGAGAGGGGCAAGAGAGTTCCCTGGCAACCTGGGCTCTTCCGGAGGTGTAATCTCTCCTCTCCCCGCCCCGCAGAGCAGCCATGGAGGTGATGAACATGATGGAGCAGCCGATCAAGGTGACGGAGTGGCAGCAGACCTACACCTACGACTCCGGAATCCACTCCGGTGTCAACACGCAGGTGCCCTCCGTCAGCAGCAAGTGCCTCGGGGATGAGGATGAGGTGTATGGGAAGCAGTACACCATCAAGAAGACGACCACCACGAGTTACTGCCAGGGAGGGAACCAGGGCCAGAGCCAAGCGCAAGGTAAGGGGCTGTGGGGCCCGGCACATCCGCGAGCTCAGCTGCTCAGCTCCTGCCTTCCTCTTCCTCCCCCGTAGCCATGCTGCTTCTGGGCACTCCTCCATTCTGGCTTCCACACCCTGGGAGTTGTTGTTGCCTAAAATATGCTCCCTCCTGTCCTCCTTCCCAGCGCCGAGAGGCTCTCGCGCGGGGGTGGCGCGTGGCCAGCCTGCGCTGGTGCTGAGCTGCGCACACATCCAAGCGCGCCAGCGGGTTGGCTTGAGATGGGAACAGCTGATCCCGGCCCACGGATCTGCCACCTGCTCTGCTGCCTGTCTGCCTGCTGGGAAGCCTGTCCCAGTGTGGCTGCCAGAGCTGCCAGTGTGTGCCGTAACACCGCGCCACCGCCACGGCTTCTCCCGTGGAGGCGAGGACGGCACAGAGCCGCAGCCTGCAGAGAAGGAGATGCTTCCCCCAGCTTTATGCCCTCAAAGGGGGCTGGTTTGCTCTGCTTGCCTCTGCAGTTCCCTGTCAGCAATAGGCCCTAGAGGGTTTATTTGCCAGCTCCTGTGGGGATCAGAGCCCCCCACGGGATCTTGTGCGGTCCCTGTGCTGCAGAGTTGGAGACCATGGGTGGCTACTGCAGTATCACACCTCAGCATCCTCGATGAGGAAGGCCTCAGTGTCCTCCTTTTTTCCAGTGCCAGCTGGTCCCAAGCTGCAAATATCCTTAATTTTTTAATTAATGGGCCTTGTGTGACAACTGCCTCATCATGCTGCCTAATTGAGTGTTGTCTTATCTCTGTGCTGCCGTATCTGCTTACGCTTTGAAGCTCCAGTCTGTGCAGAGCGTGCCGGGACTGCTGACGTGGCCGGTGTCACTGCGCTAAGCTCTTGCTCATCTAGTTGGGATTGGGAAGCAGGGCTAGGAGCGCTCCTTGGAGAGAGCCTAACGCTGCCTCCCTGTCCACCCCTGCAGCGGACATGGAGGCTCAGCTGGCCATGACCCGTGCCCAGCGTGTCCGGGCTGCCATGTACCCCGAGACGGTGGAGGATCGCTCACTTCTCATCACCACCCAGCTGGAGGGGCAGCAGACCAATGTGCAGCGCCTGGCAGAGCCCTCCCAGATGCTGAAGTCAGCCATCGTGCACCTCATCAACTACCAGGATGATGCCGAGCTGGCCACGCGTGCCATCCCAGAGCTCACCAAGCTGCTCAACGATGAGGACCCGGTAAGCAACTACGTTTGCTGTATGTGTCTCTGGGCTTTCAGCTGCTGCACAGAGGGGCTCCCATCCCTGTGGGGCTCTGTGGCCATGTCTGTCTCCTTCCTCTCGGCCAAACTCCTGGTTGCCTCTGGCCTGCAGCAGGACTGAGCCCACCCCTGCTCACCCATGTCACCTCGCAGCCTGTCCTTGCTACGGGACCCCTTCCCACACGCTGGCTCCTCTCCCTCCAGGTGGTTGTCAGCAAGGCAGCCATGATCGTCAACCAGCTCTCCAAGAAGGAGGCGTCGCGCCGCGCGCTGATGCAGTCGCCGCAGATCGTGGCGGCCGTGGTCCGCACCATGCAGAGCACCAGCGACCTGGACACCGCCCGCTGCACCACCAGCATCCTGCACAACCTCTCGCACCACCGCGAGGGCCTGCTCTCCATCTTCAAGTCTGGTGGCATCCCGGCTCTCGTCAGGATGCTGAGGTACTCGGTGGTGGTGGGGACTCCAGGGGGGATGGCAGAGCCTGGCAGCCCCTCCTGGGCTGGGGGCAGAGGAAGGGAGGGCTCATGCTGCCCTCAGCGTGGGTCATCCTGCTCACCAAAACAAGGGAGTGGGAGACTGCGAGCCTGCGAATACCTCCAGGGTTTGCTGCGCGTGGAGCCTGCATGGGGGCAGGTGGAGGGGAGCGGCTACACCCTCTCTGTGGCTGCCTTGGCCGCAGAGGTGGGGCTCAGGCTCTGAGGTGTCCCTTCCCTGGGGCCATGTAGCACGGTGGGCTTGCACGGGTCCTTGCTGAAGGGCGCTCGTGGGTGCTGGGCTCGGGGCAGCCCTGGGGGCTCTGCTGCAGCCTGGTGAGTCTGGTGTGGCTCCTGCACTGATGTGGTGTGTGCTGCTTGCCCGCAGCTCGCCCGTCGAGTCAGTTCTCTTCTACGCCATCACCACCCTGCACAACCTGCTGCTGTACCAGGAGGGGGCCAAGATGGCCGTGCGCTTGGCTGACGGGCTGCAGAAGATGGTTCCCCTGCTGAACAAGAACAACCCCAAGTTCCTGGCCATCACCACTGACTGCCTCCAGCTTCTGGCCTACGGGAACCAGGAGAGCAAGGTGGGATGGGGATCCCAGAATGGCTGTGGTGTGGGGAGGGTAGGAGCAGGGTGCCTCACAGATGTGCAGGAGGCAGGGTGGAGACCCCACCATCTCGTGTCCCTGGCGAGGTGACCGGAGCATTCCTGCATGCCAGGGCGTTGGAGCTCCTTCCTGGCTTGTGAGCTGGGGAATCCAGAGAGAGGGTCCCAGCAGCCCAGGGCTGCCACACCCCAACCCTTCATTCTCAATGCCCCTTCCCTGGAAGCGTTAAAGATCAGGTTGGACAGGGCTTGGAGCAACCTCATCTGGTGGAATGTGTTGCTGCCTGTGGTGGAAGGTGGAACTGGATGGCCTTTAAGGTCCTTTCCAACCCAAACCATTCTGGGATTCTGTCTTGCAGCTGATCATTTTGGCCAACGGAGGACCCCAGGCCCTGGTGCAGATCATGCGCAGCTACAACTATGAGAAGCTGCTCTGGACCACAAGCCGCGTGCTCAAGGTGCTGTCGGTTTGTCCCAGCAACAAACCTGCCATCGTTGAGGCTGGTAAGAGAGGCTGGGGCAGAACCACAGGAGGATGGACGGTGGCGTCAGGGTGATGCGGCTGAGGACGTGTCCTGCCGCGTGTCTGTGGGACGGGCAGATGTCTGGCACAGCCCGAGCTAGGTGAAGCCACCTGTGCCGGCCTGGATTCCTGCTCTGAAGGCTACTGAGGCGTGTTCCTGGCACTGTGTTTGGGCAGGATCCATCCTGGCTGTCCAAGAACTCTTTGCACGCCACATTTGGCCTCTGCCAAGCCATGAGGCTGCTCCGTGTTCAGGAGCATGGCCAGTGCCCAGCCCGTGCAGCCCTGCTGCCGCTCGCTCCTCCTCCTGCTGGCATGTTTGAGGGTGCTCACAGGGCTGTCCCTTTCCCTGCAGGTGGCATGCAGGCACTGGGCAAGCACCTGACCAGCTCCAGCCCCAGGCTGGTCCAGAACTGCCTGTGGACCCTGCGGAACCTTTCTGACGTGGCAACCAAACAGGTGAGTCTGCGGGACCCCCGCCTGTGCTTCAGGGCTGCGTTTTGGGGCCGTGTTGGTGCCGGGTGCTGGGCTGCTCGTGCCAGGCTGAGTCCAAGGCAGCTGTTCCCTGTTCCGTGTGCTGCAGCGGTGTGTCTGCCTGGCGGGGTGAGGGGATGCTCGCTGTGCCCGAGTTACCCTGCAGCAGGGCTTGCCGTGCCTCACGGGGGGCTGCTCGCTGCCCGTGGCCCTGCCTGTGCCAGCTGGCTGCCGGCACTCCTGCGTGTCCCCAGTGTGGGGCCGAGGCCACCGCGGTCACTCGGCGGGTGTGACTGGAGCTTGGTCTGGCTCGAGAGCCCCATCAGCCTGTCCTGGGCTGGCCGCCTGCCCGGCTCCCGTGGGAGCTGCCAGCAGAGCCGCTGCCAAGGCTGTTGTGCCCTGCAGCCGGTGCAGAGGTGCCCCCAGCCCTGCTCTGGGTCGGCTCTCCCCGCCCTTTGCTGCCTCCTGATGAGTTTTCCCATCTGCTGGGGCCGCTCCATGCGGATTAGCTCTGATGCAGCCTGGAAACTATGTTGGCTGTCATAGAACCATCCCTGGCTCTGATGACTGAAGGGTTGAAGGAGGACGTGGTCATGGTGCTTTAACTCCTTCCTATCCCTCTGCTGGCTGCTGGCCAGCACGGCCAGGACTGGGGTGACTCCGTCACTGTGTGGGGAGTGCTGGCAGGGGCATGGGAAGTGTGATTCCAGCAGGGAAAAGCTGCTGGAGACGTTAAGCTCTGAGTAAAACTGCACATGTCAGAGTGGCTGGGGCTCACTGTGAAGGAGCAGCTCCAGCTGTGGGGGATGGAAAAGGAGCTGTGGAGGGATGGAAGAGGAGCTGTGTGGGAGTCAGGAATGCTGCAGCCTCCCCATCGCTGCCTGCTGGGGGCACATGGGGCCAGATCTGGGGCTGCGACTCGGGCCTGGCTGTGTGTGCTGCTCCTACCTCCCATCCCCACTCCTGCAGGAGGGCCTGGATGGCGTCCTCAAGATCCTGGTGAACCAGCTGAGCTCTGATGATGTGAATGTGCTGACCTGTGCCACTGGCACCCTCTCCAACCTGACCTGCAACAACAGCAAGAACAAGACACTGGTGACGCAGTCAAACGGGGTGGAGGCCCTGATCCACACCATTCTGCGGGCGGGCGACAAGGAGGACATCACCGAGCCGGCCGTCTGCGCCCTGCGGCACCTCACCAGCCGGCACCCCGAGGCCGAGATGGCGCAGAACTCGGTGCGGCTCAACTACGGCATCCCCGCCATTGTCAAGCTCCTCAACCAGCCCAACCAGTGGCCGCTGGTTAAGGTAAGGGGCCAGAGGGGTGCTGGGGGCAGGATGAGGCCGGTGCCTGGGCTGGAGCGAGCCCCTGGCTGCTCTTCTGGAGTGGGATGGGCTGCTGAGGGGGTGAGCAGCTGGTGCCATGCAGGGAGTGATGGTGGCTGCTGCTGCCACGGCCCTGCTCCTGGTGGGTCGTGTCCCTGGCAGCGGCTGATGAAGGAAGTGGCTCACGCTGAGCCTGGGGAGGGGATGGATCCAGTGTAGGAGGAAGCTGAGTCACCACAGAGGGGATGGGGTGGGACAGATGGGGAGGGGTCCAGCCAGTGGGTCTCTTGGGGAACACATGCTGTTCTGATCCACAGTTGAGACAAATCCCTCCTTCCTGCTCCTCTCCTCCAGGCTACCATAGGCCTGATCCGCAACCTGGCCCTGTGTCCGGCCAACCACGCCCCGCTGCAGGAGGCCGCCGTCATCCCCCGCCTGGTCCAGCTGCTGGTCAAGGCTCACCAGGACGCCCAGCGACACGTGGCGGCCGGCACACAACAGCCTTACACGGTGAGTCCCCACTCCATTGCCCTGCTCCCAGCACAGCCTGGCACCCCAAAACCCTGTGCCCACACTTCAGGTGGCCATGCCCTGGCGTGTGGAGGCCCTGACTGAGCTCTTGTTCCCTGGCAGGATGGAGTGAAGATGGAAGAGATCGTGGAGGGTTGCACGGGGGCACTGCACATCCTGGCCAGGGACCCCATGAACCGCATGGAGATCTTCCGCCTCAACACCATCCCTCTCTTTGTGCAGGTCAGGGCTGTGGGGACACGGGAGCTGCACCGGGCCACCTCCTGCCCAGCCTGCACAGGGAGCTGCAGCCTTGGGCTGATGGTCCCGTGCATCAGGAGCACGGGGGCTCCTTGCTGGCTGCTTCACACGGCCACTGATCTCTCCTGACAGCTCCTGTACTCGCCGGTGGAGAACATCCAGCGCGTGGCAGCCGGCGTGCTGTGCGAGCTGGCCCAGGACAAGGAGGCAGCAGATGCCATCGATGCCGAGGGGGCCTCGGCTCCGCTGATGGAGCTGCTGCACTCCCGGAATGAGGGCACTGGTGAGTGCTGCCGTGCCAGGGGCTGTGCTGGGGGCTCTCCTGGCACTGTCCCAGCTGGGGTTTTTAGGGCTCTGGTGCTGCATGGCAGCAGGAGCTGAGGCTGCTGCCCACCCCTACAGCCACCTATGCGGCCGCTGTGCTCTTCCGCATCTCGGAGGACAAGAACCCTGACTACAGGAAGCGTGTCTCCGTGGAGCTCACCAACTCCCTCTTCAAGCATGACCCAGCAGCCTGGGAAGCGGTGAGCGTCCCAACAAGATCCTTTTCCTAGGGAAACCAGGGCCTCAGGGGATGGCCCCATTCTGCTGCCAAAAGCTGCTGCCATCACCTCCAAGCAGAGCTCAGACAGCAGTGACAGTCAAACAGTGGGAAGCGGGAGGTGGATGGGCTGTGGCCTCAGCTCCTGGGTCATGGCTCCTGCTGGGACAGGGCTTGGCCACCACGTGGCCCCTGAGCATCGTGAGCGTGAATCCCTTAAATTGTGTCACCTTCTTCCATAGGCTCAGAGCATGATCCCCATCAACGAGCCCTACTCAGATGGTGAGTGTGGCTTGCAGGGTCCCTGTGGGCTGGGTTCTGGCGGGGCAATTGCCTCGTGTCGCCAAGCCAGGCTGGTTTTAAAGCCTCTTTCAGGTGGCCACCAGTCAAGTGCCAGCCCAGTGTGCTGGGGATGGGGGGTGCACAGTGGGATGCTCAGCTCCCAGGGAGCACACACACACAGCTGGTGCCCTTGAGCCAGGGGGTGGTGGGTCCCTTTTGCAGCACCACGTGTCACATGCTGCCCCGGGCAGGGGGACAAGGAGGCGGCTGAGATCTGGAGAAGTCTGGCTGGTGGGAACTGAGGTTGCCACATCCCTTCCCTGCAGAGCTGGACCCTGGTTACCGCCCCATGTACTCGGGTGACATCCCCCTGGACCCCATCGACATGCACATGGACATGGACGGGGACTACCCCATGGATGCCTACAGCGACGGCGTCCGAGCGCCCTTCGCTGACCACATGCTCGCCTAACCCGCCCGCAGCCCCGCACCAGGTACCTGCCAGCGCTCCGTGGGCTCGGCCCTGCGGCGGGAGCAGTGGCTGGGGGAGGCAGGGCTGGCTGATGGCACCTGGCATTGCTGGGGGGTCCCTGATGCCACCACGGGGTCCCTGGTGCCACCATGGGTCAATGTCCCTGTCAGCTGTGGGCTCAGGGGGTCCCAGGCTCTGCTCTCCTCCCAAATCCGCCCTCGGTGGATGACGGGAGTTCTGTGCCGCTGCAGGTGTTCTCTCCATGCAGAAGAGGGTGGCCCCAGAGCTGAGCATTCGCGAGAAGGACTTGGGAGACAGAAGTGCCTGAGAAGACAAAACTTTTCCATTCCCACGAGAGGTTTTATTTTTCGATTTGTTTTCTTCGCTGTGGGTCTGTGGAGAAGGTCCTTCCTCCTGGGACTGCTTCGAGCACCTACTGCCACATCCAGCATCCAAGATACTGTTTCTGAAGCTTTAAAACACAAACCCCGCACCGTTAGTGATCTTTCATTGGCAAAATAGTCTTTTCTATGAATATATATTCCTTTTTTATTTTTAATATGGTGCCAACGGCTTTTGCCGTCTTTAAGTTTGTGCTTTCTAACTTCCCCATGATTTGTTCTGCGTGTTAGTGTTCTAGGAGAGGAATCTGACATGGAAAAACCCTTTGCTTCCTGCGAGCTCCAACTTAATCAGGCCAACCCAGAGTCTGCTGAAAGCAAAGGGTCCGTGTCCCAGGACCTTCGGGGTGTCTGAGGTTTAATTCTTTCCCATCAGCCGCTGGGAGCTGACTTTGTGTCCCTGTCCTGCCAGTCCCCATAGAGGAGTGACTCCAGCATTAGGAACTGTGTCCTTGTACCGATCTTTGTTGCACATTTTAACCCGTTTCCCTTCTCTTTGGTGAGTGGTGTGTTTCCGTCCCCTCCTCCCTTATCTAACGCATTTTTTAAAGAGGCTTTAGATCTGATGGTGGTTTAACACTCCGGCTGGAAAGGGATGGACAGTTACTGGAGTGTGGGTCAGGAATGGAAGATTTTATTATTTCTGTACGTTGTTTTTGTATAGACCAAAGCAAAGAATAAAATAACCCCTGCAGCCCCGTGCTGCCCTGAGCCTGTTCTTCTGTCGGCTGGGGACGGTCCCTTGGGGCAGCCAGGGGAAGGCGCAGCAATCTCCTCCTGTGGGCCCGTGGTGCGTCCCTCCGTGGGGCAGAGGGATCTTGGTGAACTCATTCCCATGCTCGGCACCTGCTTTGCCTGGCCACGGGCCCGGGCTGCCGCAGAGCACGGCAGGACACCGAGGTTTATGTGCCGTGCTAGGGACAGGAGCAAGCGGGGACAAAGCAGCAGGAGCTGGTCTGGGAAGTGGGGCTGGGGGAAACATCCTGCCTGAGCTCAGCGCTGTGGCCGCAGCCAGCCCCAGTGCTCGGGGAAATGGATCTGCTTCCTGCCGCAGTCCCTGCCAGCACCAGCGACGAGCAAAACAACAGCTGCTTCCCGGGCAGTCCCAGCAGAGCCCAGGGCAGTGGGGCTGGGGTGGCTCGTGGGATGAAGCTGGGGGCCAGACAGCCCATGGCCTGCTGTGGCTGCTGCCAGAGCAGGAGACAATCGGTGACAGGCCTTGGCTCCAGCCCTGTGTGCCTGGGATGAGGGTTTGGCTGTGCCGAGCCTGGACCCTGCCTTGTGGCTCCCAGTCAGCTCTGCTGTGGGTCACGGGGATGTTCCTGCTGTCAGATCTGGCTGTCCCCAAAGTGCCAGCGGGTCTGGAGATGCCCCAGAACATCTGCCCTAGGAGGGGGTCGGGTCCTGCAGCCATCCTGGAGCCATGGGCAGGGATGTGCCCCCCGTGCACGTTGGGGCAGGAATGTACGTCCCGGTATCCCCAGTCCCAGCGCGGCAGAGCTGCCAGGGGCCGTGTCCGGGATTGTTGGGGGAAGCGGAGCCAAAGGACACCGGGACCAG
Source organism: Oriolus oriolus (assembly GCA_013400235.1). NCBI lineage: Eukaryota > Metazoa > Chordata > Aves > Passeriformes > Corvidae > Oriolus > Oriolus oriolus. The sequence goes on along the minus strand of VXBT01000798.1, from coordinate 309,014 downwards.
AACAACTGGAGCTGCTTGCGGGGTCCCCAGGGAGCGGCATCCCGGGGTGGGCTCCGGGAGCGGCATCCCGGGGTGGGCTCCGGGAGCGGCGGGACGGACTACGGGTCCTCGGCCGCGCTCCGCACCTGCCCGGGACCGGCTTTCGTTATCGGCGGGGCCCGGGAGCGATGTCCGAGGGCTCTGCAGCCACTGCCGCGCCGGGAGCAGCGCCCAGCGCATGTGCGGATCTCCTGCCCCGGGACCGCCCGCTGCACCCAAACCCGGCATCTCCGGCACTCCCGGGTGCACCGAGCCCTCGGCTCCCGCGGTGTCCCGCCCCACCTCCGGGGCACACCCGGTGCCCGCTGTCACCGGGTGCGCTCTGCCTCCGGCTCTCATGGTGTCCCGCGTTCCCCCAGGCTGCCTTCGGGTACCCCAAATCCCCGGGCAGCTCCTTCGGGCGAGCCCCGGGCCGTGCCCAGCCGGTCCCCCACCCGTCCCCTGGGATTGTCACAGGCGGCTGCCGCAGCTCCCGGAGAATTTGCTCGTCTCTCCCCTTCTCGCGGCTCTCGGCCGCTCCTGGGGAGGTGCCCGGGCAGGAGCTGCAGGACGGCATCGGGCAGGGCAGGGAGCAGCGGGCGCGAGTCTGCACAGGTACCTGGGGCGGACCGAGTCGGGACCTTGCCCCTCCTGGCCCGTGTCCCATCGGTGCCGGGAGCACCGTCCCGCTCTCGCCCAGCTCCCGTGGGGCAGGTCCCCGGGTCACCGACAGCCGAACGCTGGTGGAGGGGGGACAGCGGGGTCCGGGGTCAATGGGAGCGGGGGGCGATGGGAGCAGCGGGCGATGGGAGCTGCTCGCACGTGTCTGAACAAGGTTTCCCCCGGGAGGGTGAATGTACGTGCAGGAGCTGGGCCAAAAGCAGACGCAGGGCTCTGGCAGTCCCGGCTGAGCTGACTCACCGGCCCGGCTCCCTCCCCGGAGCCAGCGGCAGCGCGGCACCTCCACACGGTGGGTCCCTGTCCTTCTCTGGGGAGAAGAGGGTCTGAGGGCTTGGGACTGGGGAGCTATTCTCCTGGCATCACGGACTGGGCCCCGAGGTCTAGTGGACCCAGTGCCATGGGGCAGGGGACTGGGGAAGGCTGTGGGTGCGCTTTGGGGTCTGCATGCTGCCTCGTGCCGTCCCTTTGTGCCAGGGGGGTGCAGGGTGGCCTGGTCTGGGTGCTGTGTATAGGGCAGTGACCCTGAGCACGTGCCAGGAGAGAGGGCAGCAATGCCCTGGCATGAGCCTGCAGCCAGGAAAGAGGGGCTGCTGGTGCCACAGCGCCCACAATGGCGGAGGTTGGAGCAGGGGTGGAGATGGGGCAGGGGGCTTGCGCAGAGGCTCCTGCCTCACAGGGCAGAGGGGCAGCAGTGCCAGCAGTGGCTGCAGCCCGAGCCAGAGCTGCCGGAGGTGGCAGAAAAGCAGGGATATGCTGCATTTATGGCCAGTCTCATGATGTGTTTATGGTTGGACTGGGGCAGCCGCAGATGCTGCCTAGCCCTGCCCTGCACTGCACGGCAGGTCCCTGCTCTGCATCCTGGTGCCGACAGGGTGGAGGTTCACAGGTGGACTTTGCTCTTCGAGGTGGAGCTCCTCAGGGCTCTGGCGGGCACCACTGCTGTGTCTGCCCACTGCCGGGAAGCTCGGCAGCTCCTTCCCTGTTCGCTCCACAGGCAGCGACCCAGCAGGGATCCTCGTGGCCGGGCAGGGTCCTGTCCTGTCCGGCACTGGCGTTGCTTTGGTGCTGAGCCCCCCGCGTCACGTAGCAGCCACCGCAGAGCAGGTACGCCGACCCCTTGCCTCTGCCGCACCTGCCCCACGTTCAGGGGTGGAGCTGAGCTGGAGTCTGTTCCCACAGCTCCCCTGTCCCAGCGGCAGGGAGCAGGGACACCCGAGCCCTGGCGATGCCGTCCGGCCCCCGGGCTGGCAGATGTTACCTCCCTGGAAGGTGTTTGTCCTACGGCAGGATGCTGGGGGATATAGGGGTTCAGGATGTGTCCCTGGTCCCTACAGCATCACCCGAACAGCTCCTTCCCCCCCAGGCAGGGCCCGGAGAAGGGACTCTGCTGCCCGCCAGCGCCGCTCCAGGGAGCCAGGGCGGACGGTGCCTCTCCCCATGGCAGCCAGGCCCCCACGTAACGCCAGCCAAACTGGACACCCCGGTCCCACGAGAGACCCTCCCCAGCCAGAGCCCACCGGCCTGCCACCTCCAGCCCAGCCCGGACTCACCTGTCGCTGCCTGTCCCGGCACCAACCCGGTGTCCCACGGGCCAGACACGGGCACACACCGCGATGCCGCGACCATCACCGGTGGGTAGAGCTGGGGGTGCCAGTGGGTCTCCTGGGGGAACCGGGGTGGGTTGGGTGAGGAGCTGGGTCTACTTTGGGCTGTTCCTTCATCCTGTCCCCATTCTGTGGCCGGAGATGAACCACTGTCCGGCATCCTTCACCCCACGCTGCATCCCACGCCCGCTGTCCCCAGCGCCGCTCGGGCGGGCAGAGCGTGGCCAGGAGATGGCAGCAGGACCCTGCCCGCAGACAGCGCGGCGATGAGGGGGGAGCAGGGCAGAGCTGGGGCAAGGGTCCCTGAGCGCCGCTCTGCGGGGGACCCCCCAATCCCCACACAAGTGGCTCTGGGGACAGACCCAGTTGGTGGCACCAGTCCCAAACCCCGAAGGGACAGAGTGGGCTGAGGGATGCAGGAGGTGCTCACCTGCCACATCCCCCTGTGCAGCCCACTCCCCTCATATGCCCCCCACCCTGGGCTGACACCACGTCCCTCTGTCCCCAGAGCTGTGCTGCGAAGATGTCCCCGAGGTGGAGATCATCAGCCTGCTGGGCGAGCAGCTGCCCCGCTACACGCTGCGGGCTGACACCGTCTTTGGCTACGACCACGGCGACTGGCTGCGAGCCTCCCCCGGTCCCCCGCAGTCCGTAGCCCCCCTCACCCCCCAGCAGATAGAGGAGACCCTGCAGTATTTCCGTGAGTGCCCGTGGGCTGCGAGGGCAGCGAGGTTGGTGAGGGTGGTGGGCACAGGCCCAGTGTCTGCGCAGGGTCGCGATGGCGAGGACAGCCTGGGAGCTAATCACCGCTAATGAGATTGATGGGCTGGATTTCCTCACCCAGAACATCCCGGGCTAATTCCGGGAGCAGATTCTGCTGAGCCGAGCCGGATTCTGGGAGAGAGCCCCCATCATTTCCCGGGACCCCCTCACGCCCCTGCTCCCCTGCGCTGTGACGTGGCTCACAGGGGTGGGACGCTGGTGGAGTTGGCAGAAGGTGTGCCAGTGAATCCCAGGGCTGCTGCTCCCCCAAACATGACAGCCTGGAGTGGGCCTCAGGGCCCCTGCTGCCAGCGAAGCCCCCAGAGCTGTGGAGATCCCAGGGCAAGATCCCTGCAGCCCCCATGGCCGGGCAGGGGCAATGCCCATGGCACTGCGACGTGGCCCGTTCCTGGCGTGAGGCTGAGGTTCAGCAGGGGGCACAGATGGATTATTTCTGCTTTGTTTCTGCCTCTGCCCTGAGCATCGTGGGGGCAGGATTAGAGTGAGGGGCTGGGGGATGGATGTGGGGCAGTGGGAGACAGATGGGGCTGAGGCCTCCACCCACCTGCTCGTGCCAGGCTGGGCTGGGGATGAATCTGCACCATGTCTTGCCTGTGCTTGCAGCCTTCCCCCTCTGGCTGCTCCCCTCTCTGCTCAGCAGGTGGCGGGGTGTGCCCCCCACCATTAGTGGACTGACAGTACAGGGGATTGAGCCCCAAACCCCGTCTCTGTGCCATAGGGTAGGGAGCACACACCCCCACAGGAGCCCAGCACCCCATCCCTACTCCACGGGGCCAGTGGTTCTCAGTCGGGGACTCCTGCAGGTCACAGATAGCCGGGCCTCCAGTGCTGCTGGCATGTGCTGGTGCGGAGGGGGCCCATGGCGTCATTCCTTTACCAAAACCTTTAAGCTGCCGTCAGAAATAGCCCCCTGTAATCTGCTTGTGCAGGCATAGGGAACCTGCCCAGAGGAGCAAATCCTGGGGCAGGGGATTAGGAAGAAGCAGCTCCTGCCTGCCCATGCTGAGACGCGTGCTCAAGTCCTTGGGGTCCCTGGAGGGTGGGTGCCCAGTTGGTGGTGCTGGCTGTGTCCCAGACTTTACCAGGGGAGACATCGGTGCCAGGAGGAGGGAGAGGCTGGGGTTGAGGGCACCTGCTTCAGTTCCCACTCTGGAAGAGGCTGATGGTTACAGCAGGATGTGGCTGGGGTCAAGGAGGCAAAGGTGTGGGATGGTGAGAGGCAGCTTCAGCTGCACCTTCACTGATTATTTGGGTGCTAACAAGGAAGGGCACTGGGGCAGGTGACGAGGACAGAGTGTGCTGGCGCTACCAGCATCACACCCACGCAGCCTGTGCTACGTGCCTGCCAGCTGCTCCATAATTCAGCGCACCATGATTTATTCAGCTCTCCTGCTTCTGTACCAGTGTGGTTGTGGGGACAAGGGGGTGCCAGCCAGGGAGTGCGGGGCATCCTGGGTGGGGCATGGAGGAGGCCAGGCTCATGCCAACCCATGCTTGGAGCCAGCGCTGGTGAATGGGAGGGCTGGAGTGGGGTGGAAAAGCCCTTTCCCTGTTCAGGGACCTGGCAGTTCCCAGCACTGGTACTGCAGGTGCAGGGTTTGTGACGTGGGTGATGACGGGGGGACCAGGCCTGGGGTGGCAGAGCAGGGCTGGCCAGAAAAATGTACCCTGACCCTCACAGGGACCCCAGCCCTCCACAGTCACGGCTTTGTGTGGAGGGCCCAAAACCTCTCCCTGTCCTTCCCAAGGCGCAGAAGCCGCTGTCTGTGCATGACCCATAGCATCAACCGTGCAGAGCTGCTGCTTGGGGACTGCCAGTGCCCCCTCAGCAGTCATCACCACCTATGGGGGCCCGTGTGCCCAGACTCCACGGGCTATGAGCTGGGAGAAGAGGTGGGACACAGAGAGCACCAGCCCCCCAGGGCTGAGCAGAATTGTGCTGGTGGGTGCCCCAACAAGGAGCCCGGTCACAGGGTGCCTGATGGAAACTGCGTCCCTGGGGAAAGCGGGGGGAATGATCGCTCCCGGGCAGCCCCCGGCACCCCCCGACCCCCGCATCACCCCCGCTCCGCTGCCGTCCGGCCCCGCCCCCGTCCCGGCCCCCGCCCNGCACGATGGAGATCTGGAGCAGCCCCGCCGCCTACGATGAGTTGAACGGGAACGCGGAGCGCGGCGGCGGCGCGGACCCCATCGCCCGGGAGCTAGAGGAAGGTGAGAGCGGCCTGGGTGGTCCCGAATCGGGGATGGGGATCGGGATGCGGCTGCAGCAGTGCTGGGCTCCCCCCGGGGCTGGTCCGGAGCGGTGGGGTCCGGGGTTGGTCCGCAGCGGTCAGGGCCGGGGTCTCGCCGGGGCCGGGGCTGGTCCGGAGCGATCAGGGCCGGGTCTCCCCTCGGCAGGTGCCGTCTGCTCCCCACCTGTGCGTTCCCGCAACCCCGGTCTCCCTCGCCGCTCTCTGGCCCGGGATTGCCACCGCCTGGTCCCTTGGGGACCCCCAGGGTCACCCCGACCCTGAGGAGACCTGTCCCCGCGCCGGGAGTGATGGGGAGAGAACGGAGGGACGGGGCGCGGGGCCCTGCCAGGTCTGCGTGTGCCCCTGGGGAAGGGCTTCCCTCCTCCCGTGGGAATGGGGTCCTCCCCTCCCGCTGCCGGGATCGGGCCCGCAGATGGATGTTTACGTGTTTGCCAGCGCTGCAGCCCCCGTCTCCCAGGGACAGCCGCTCGCTCCAACTGTAACGATGCTCATGCTCTAATTATTTCCAATTAATGGCTCAGGGGCCTGACGCGGTGCAGTTGGGGACCCCTGCGGGGAGCGGGTCCTGTCGGGGTGCAGAGAGGGGGGTGAGGCTGGGGCTGGGGTTGGCCCTTCTTCCCACGGACGTGTTTGCGGTACGTGCCCTCTGGGGCGTAGGGCAGCACCCCGGGCAGTGAGGACTGGACGGGACCGGGGTGGCGAGTGGGGGCATTGCCATGACAACACGCTCACCATTACACAACCCCAGCTGGGGCGGCCTAATGGGATTTGTGTGGCTGAGCTTCCCCGTTAACCCACTTCGTCTGCACGACTGGGGGGTGGCTCTGACTGGGGACGCGGGTGGGGGCCCTGAGCGCAGCCTGCGCTGCTCTGCCTCTGGTGGAAACTGAGGCACGCACCCTCGGGGCAGCAGAGCATCGGAAAGAGCATCGTGAGTGCTGTGTGGTGTGGGCAGGGGGCGGGATACAGCAGGTCCCGGGCTGTAAGCAGGGTCTGGGGTGCGGGCAGGGCTCGGGGCTTTGCGCCTGCTCCCGGCTCCCTCCCACCGCACGGCTCCAGCGCCGCCGTCTGGGTGCGTGCCCGGCGCTGCCTGGCAGCTCCTGCGGGCGCAGTTGGCAGGATCCGTACCGGGGGGACCGACGTCTCTATCCTCGCATCTCCTCTCCCTGCCAGAGACCCAGAGAGCAGCGGGGGAGGCAGAGCTGTAGCTGGGGCCCGGCCTGACGCGCTGGTGTTGGCGTGGTGGGCAGCTGCCCGTTCCCGCAGCGTCCTGCCCGCAGCTGCCTCTGCCTCTGTTGCTGTGTGGATCGTTGTGTTGTGCAGCTGGAGGGGCACCGGGTGGGTGCGGGCTGCAGCATCCCCTCCCNGGGACAGATTGGAGGGGACGCCGCCTGTGAGCCCGGCTCGGCGCTGTGCCACCCACAGCTATTTATACTGGAGCTCCAGCCTGCTTTCTGCTGGAGATGTCACCTCCGATCCTGTCTCCGCTGCTGCCCTTCCCCGTCCCTCCTTTCTGCCTGTGAGTCCTGCAGTGGGGCTGGCACTGTGCCTGTACTGAGGTCACAGGGGCAGCGAGGGGGCCCAGCGTTTTTTTGCCACCCCAAGGTGCAGGCAGGGATGGGGCAAGGTATGAATCCCCCATTTCCCGTGATGCTGTCACGGCTGTGGGGATCCCTGCCCACCTCTGCCTGGCACCGAGCAAGGTGACACCCAGCAAAAGTCCTTTTGGAGACCAGCCTGGAGCAGCCTTGGGGGGACAGTGCTGAGCCCCTGGGTCAGTGCTCCCGCAGTGTGGGGGTTCACCTTCTGGCCCTCTCTCCCAGTCCTGTGCGCTGAGCGGGTGGTCAGGATCACGAAGACCTACCACGACATTGACGCTGTCACCAACCTGCTGGATGAGGTATGTTGAAGATCCCACCTGTGTGAGGGCTGGTGGGACCCCGGAGACACAGGGATAGGGGAGGACTGGGGAAAAGATGAGTCCCAGCTGAGGCAGACCTGCCCCTTGCAGAAAGAGCGGGACCTGGAGTTAGCAGCACGCATTGGGCAGTCCCTCTTGAAGCAGAACCGGAGCCTGACCGAGCGCAATGAGCTGCTGGAGGAGCAGCTGGAACTGGCCAAAGAGGAGGTAACAGCTCCTGGGCACAGGTCTAGGCCTTGGCTCCCTGCATGCCCCTCTGGGGGCAGCTGTGGTCCCCTTGGCCATGTCTTGAAGCGCCTTGTCTCTCCAGATAGCGCAGCTGCGCCATGAGGTCTCCATGCGGGATGACCTTCTCCACTTCTACACCACCACGACGGAGGAGAGCGAGCCCACCACCACCACCTCCACACCGTGAGTGGGAGTCCCTGTCCTGCCACTCACCTGGGGCGGAACTGTTCCTGTGGGTTGTGCAAAGGTGTTGGGCAGGAGCCATCACCATCCCTGGGGCAGCACTGGCCACACTCCCTTCCCTTCCTTGGTGGCTGTGGGTCCAACCCCACAGAGCTTGGTTGCTGCAGATGCCTGGGAGCCGGAGGGGTGGGCAGGGGTCTGGGTGGGCAGCCCCATCCTGCCTGCACTGCGGGTGCTCAGTGCCATCCCTGCTGTCCCCAGGCTGCGCAGGCACGAGTCCTCGCTGTCCCTGCAGCAGTACTTCCAGTACGACACCTTGCAGCAGAAGCTCAAGTGCCTGGAGGAGGAGAACCAGAAGCTCCGCATGGAGGTGAGCAGAGCCAGCTGGCAGATGCTCCTCAGTGCCCACCTATGCCCTGCTCTTAGTGGGGGGACCCGACCTACCCCCCGGGGGAGATGGGAGGTCCTGCCTGTCGTGCTCAGCCCCTCCAACCCTCTCCCTCAGGCCACCAACATCGCCAAGGAGACCTGTCAGTACGAGGACCAGGAGCAGCAGCTGATGATTGACTGCGTGGAGCAGTTCTGTACGTAGGGCTCGGGGGTCTGCGGGCACTGCCCAGCGGGCACTGCCCAGCTGCGTGGGCTGAGGCCCGTGCCCCGGCGGTGACGGACCCCGGCCCTCCCGCAGCCGAAGCGAGCCAGCAGGTCGTTCACCTGTCGGAGGAGCTGGCGCACAGGGCAGAGGACGCGGCACGGCAGCAGGAGGAGATCGCCCAGCTCCTGGCGCAGGTCGCGGACCTGCAGCAGAAGTGTCGCACGGTGAGGGTGCCCTGCCCGTGCCGGGGGGACGGGGGTGCGGGCACAGCGCCCTGACCCGGCCGCTCCTGCCCGCAGTACGGCTCCGAGGTGGAGGAGCTCCAGCAGCACCTGACCGCGGCGAAGGAGGTGCAGCAGCAGCTCCGGATGGAGGTGAGCCCGGGGGAAGCCGTGGGTGCCCGGCCTGGTAGGGACTCCTGCCCCGCTGTCCCCGGGGCCGTGCTCGAGCTGTGCCCGCGTCCCCGCAGCTGCGGGATCTGCAGGAGAAGTACGCGGAGTGCGGCGGGATGCTGCAGGAAGCCCAGGAGGAGGTGAAGAGCCTGCGGAGCCGCAGCCTGCCCAACAGCACCGTCAGCCGCTACAGCGCGGCCAGTCTGCTGCCCGTGGTGAGCGCGGGGGGCCGGGCGGCAGGGTGGGGGTCCCTGCTCTCCCCTCTGCTGACGCTGCGTGCCCCTGTCTCCAGGACTCTCTGGCGGCTGAGATCAAGGGGATGATGAGGAAGAGGACAGACAGCTCCTCCTCGGACTACAAGTGAGTGCTGTCATCGGTGGCTCGTGCTGTGCCGTGGGACGGGGTCCGGCTCACCCCCACCCGCTTCCTGCCCACAGGAGCTACCAGCGCGTCTTCGAGACGGTGAAGGCCGTGAACCAGGCAGCCAAAGCCAGGTCTTGCTCTGAGTCTCCCCACCATGCTCCAGGCTCCAAACAGTTGTCGGCTGCCCACTCTGGGGGGGCCAGCACCCCCCACACCGGCTGCTCCAGCTCGGAGGATGCCCGGTGAGTGCCGGGGTGGGGGGGAAGTGGGGCCAGGCGGGGCAGCGGCTGCCCCTGCACGGGAGCTGGGATGCTGGGGAACCGCTGCTCACACCAGAGCAGGAACCCGCCTGGGCCAGGGAGGGCAGGGCCTGGCCGGGGCCCGGCACAGCCTGAGGTGCAGTGTAGGACTGCAGCCCCGGGCACCCTAACGCTGTGCCCACAACAGGGCCGAGGGGGCCGGCGAGGACTCCCGGGCAGCTCCGGGCCGGCAGGACCTGGAGGCGGCGCTGCAGCGGCTCTCGGTGCGGCAGCAGAGCCACGTCTCCGAGGAGCGCTCCTTCTTCGAGGCCGAGCGGGAGCGCAAACTCTGGCGGCTGAGAGATGGGGCGAGCTCCAGTGGCTTCCTCACCCCCGAGGGCAGCATCGTCTCCACTGGCACCAACTACTCGGGGGGCTCGGAGCTCACCGCTGGCTCCGGCTTCTCCCTCGGCTCCCTCACCTACTTACCCGACAAACTGCAGATTGTGAAGCCACTGGAAGGTGAGGGGCAGAGGCGGTGCAGAGCTGCAGGTGCTCTGAGGGTCCAACACCCCCACCTGAGTTCCCCCTGGCTGTGTCCCCCCAGGCTCTGTGACACTCCACCACTGGCAGCAGCTGGCACAGCCCAATCTGGGTGGGATCCTGGTGCCCCGTCCCGGGGTGCTCACCAAAGACTTCAGGCAGCTGGACATCGACCTGGAGGAGGTGTACAGCCTCAATGACCTGGAGGAGGATGATGTGGACGCCAGCTCCTTCCAGCTGCTCCCTACCTCAACACCCGCCAAAGCCAAGGAGCGCCCCAGGGGTGAGCGTGGGGTGAGGGGACGCAGCCCCCGCAATGCCAGTCCTCCTGTCGAGGCTGCCCCTTGCCTCCTGCCGTGCTCTCCCCTCTTGCAGCAGCCTGTCCCCGCCACCCCGCTGTCCCCACGGGGATGCTCCACCGGCAGCTGCGCAAGGGCCGCTCTCGGGCAGCCCCGACGGGATGAGCCCTGGCGGGCCCCTGCTGCCCCTCGGCTGCCTGGAAGGGGCAGGGCTGGGACAGACGGCATCTCCTGGTCCCACCTGTGCTCTCTGCCCGTTCTGAGCAGGCACCAGACCTCAGTGGCTGCTGGAACTGTGCCCCGTGCATGGAGCTTCCAGCCCAGCTTTGGCTGTCCTGCCTGCCCTCCGCCGTGCCCTCCGCCTGTGTCCCGCCCCCTTCCCCATTGACCCCTTGTCTCCTGTCCCTTCCAGTGTTCCTCTCTGTTAACAACCTCCCCCAGACCCCGTCTACCTTCACCATCACCACCTGCCACATCCTCCACCCCACCACTGCGATCACCATGGTGACACCCAGGTAAGGTGTGTGGCCCCCGCCGCCTGCGCTGCCTGCAGCAGCCCCCGGCCCCGCTGTGCCCCCCGAGCTCTCTCCTCCTCCCCCCATGCCTGGCTCTCTGCAGCTCGAGGAAGTGGCAGGCCCGGGGCCACCAGCAGCCCCTGCAGCCCCTGATGCTCTGAGAGGTGCCAGCATTAGAAACATCCCCAAATCCGGCTGCTGGGGGGTGTCTGTGTGCCCGGGGCTGGGACCAGCCCCCCTCCTCTGCACTGCAGCACACCCTGATGGACGGAGAGCCTTCCTCGGGTGGGCTCGCCCAGGGGAGCAGCACCCCGGGCACGGAGCAGCGAGTGCTCCCGGCACTCTGGGGAACGGACACAGCTCTCCTCCCTCCACACTTGGGCAGCAGCCAGGAGCTTTTCCCAGCCGGGTTCTGGGCTGTCCCTTCATTAATGAGCACTGGTGATTAGCCCTAATGAGTCCTCCCAAGGCTCGTTGGGGGCTGGTGTGAGCTGGAGTTCACTGTTAGACAAAACCCTGGTGTCTGGCAATGCTCGTGGAGCAGCGGCTGTGTCCCGGTCTCTCCTGGCTGCTGAGGAGCAACCCCAGAACTCCCTTGTGAGCTTTGGGGTGCTTGAGCAGTTTGCAGCATGGGGGGCTCCTGTAGCCCAAGGCTCATTAGGTGAAGGAGGAAAGGGGGTCCTGCTCTGCCTGCAGCCCTGCCTGGCCTCTTCAGCAGCATCCCCCAGGACAGGGCCCCCCAACTGACCCTCACTTCTGCTCTCTCTTCCCCTCCAGTCTGTATCATGCCGTCGTGCCTTCTTGTGGGCCCTTTGAGGGGCTGAGCCTCAGCAGCCCCTCACCAGAACAGACTCCCCCCACACTGGCGCTTGGCCCTGGACCCCCGAGCACCCACATGGGACTCTTCAGGCTCTTGCTGGGGCGAGATTCCCACTTGGCACCCAGGACTGGATCATGGTGGGCCCCCTCACTCCACTCCCAAGACCCTCAGAATTCTCAGCCCCGGCCCTCCCCTGTGCCCAGGGGTCAGGGTGGACCTCCACCCAGGAACAACATCTTCAGCTGGAACCTGGTGGAGAAGTTGCAGCGCCTGGGGCTGGACAAGGTGGTGGCCAGAGGGGAGATGTCCTACGCCCAGCCAGGGCCCAGAGGGGCCTGGGGCACCCAGAAGTGACACTGCTGCAGAGTGCCCAGGCTCAGGGTGAGACACATCCTCTTCCTCACCTATCCATGGGGGAATGGAGACAGGACAAGCTTCAGCCTCGGCTCCTGGTGCTGCCCCAGGTCCATCAGCGCTCCTGGCACCAGCATGGGGGGCCTTGCCCTGGCTGCAAGGACGAACCCGGCACTGCTCCCCATGCAGGGGGGTACAGGGGGTGCTGGCTGACCCTGTCCCTGCTGGGGGATATGGACCCTGCACAGGAGCCAGTTTCTGGCAATAAAAACTGTTCCTGCTTCTGCTGAGCCCGTCTGCGGAGCGAGGGGCAGCTTGGCCCTTTGGGGCTGTCCAGATGCTGCAGTGAAGGGCAATGCTCAGTCTGGACTCGGGTGGGTCCTGGGGCAACCCGCTGGGACGAGGGGAAGACCCCTGCACCCTGGCTGGGCCCCTGGCCAGCACCTGGACTGGACTGGCTTTTAAGGGGAATGGTGGTTTAACTCTTTACTGCCCACTGAGTAGCAATAGTAGCAGCACCCACAGCTTGGGATGTTTCTGGGGGCGCAGCTGTTGCTCCCCCTGGCCGTGTCCCTCCGTCCACGCTGTGCCCCATCCCCTGGCAAATAAATGTGAATTCACGGAGCAGCTCGTGTGTGCTGTGTCTGCTGCCTCGTTCTGTGTTTGCTGCCGTGCACAGTTCGGTCTCTGCCCTGTGCGTCCCCGTGGGGCTGGGGGCAAATCCCCGCTGCCCACCCTCCCAGGCTCTCCCCAGCACAGCCCGGAGTGCAGAGGCCGTAGGGCCAGAGTTTTATTGTGGTGAAGGACATGCACTGAGTGTGCGGGTGCTCCGCGCGGGTGCTCCGCGCGGCCACTCCAGCCCAGCGGCTACGCGGCACCGGCCTCGTCCTCAGCACTGCGGCGGCCGAAGTCCATCCAGTCGGGGTAGTAGTGGTCGTGCAAAGACTCCACCTCCTCGTCCTCATGCACAAAGGCCTTGTGGTTGTTCAGCTCTGCCAGGGCAAAGGCAGCAGTGAGAGCTGGCACAGGGGCCAGGCTGTGCCCCCTGAGGGCTGCCCACCCTGAGCTCCCAGTACCTGTGAGGATGTGGGGCAGGAACTGGGACAAGAGGTGCTGCTGCTCCTGGGACAGGTACTTGGGCCAGTCCCGCCGGACCAGGCTGGGGGGGTGCTGGTGGGGGTCCCCCACGGTGCCTGGTGCCTCTGCTGCCGGCCGGCACTGGCAGGCGGTCACTGCGAGGGCGAGGAGGAGACCGAGGCACAGCGTCACCTTCATGGCTGTGGAGAGACTGAACAGGGGTGGGGAAGTGGGGAGCTGCAGCCCCTGAACTGGGACATGCTCAGCCTGTGGTGAGGGTGGCCTGGGCACTCAGCCCCAGGCCATGGCCAGTTCACAGTCCCCTCTGTCCTTCCCTTTCAATCCTCAAGTCCCCTCAATCCCTTCCATCTTCTCCCCAAGTCTTCTCCGTCCCTCTCTCCTGGCTGGTCCCCAGTTCCCCTGGAATCAGAGTCAAGGCAGAGGGATCCATAAGGATCGTGCCCCACTCCTTGCTCCTTGCAAGGATACTGAAAACTAAAGCACATGGTTAAGAGCATCATCCAGATCCTCCTTGAACTCCAACAGCTGGGGAGCAGGGTTCTCATCCCCAGGGCCCCTCTGTCCCTCCCAGTGGGTCTCCAAGTTGCTTTGTCCCTCCCATCTGCTCCTCAAGTTTTCTCCATCTCTCTCTCTCCCAGCTGGTCCCCAAGTTACCTCTGGGCAGTGCCAGAGCCCTGTGACACTCACCTGTGGGTTCTGGGGCTCAGCAGGGTGTCCCGGTGGGTGTCCTGGTGGGTGTCTCTCTCCAACATCGCCCCAGCTCAGTCCCTCTTTTAAAGGCGCTGCCAGAGCTGCCACACCCCAGGGCGGCTCCATACACATCCACCCACCCCCGGGGGGGCCCTCGGGCAGCCGTGTGTGCTCACAGACACAGAGACACAGCCTGACAGTCACAGCCATACAGACACAAACACAGGCACATGTGCCCATATGCATTCCCAGCTACACACACACACAGCTCTGGCTGTCTATAGACATATATGAACACAAATCCAGGTGCAGCTACCCGGGCACGGTGCCTTGGCTGCACGTCTGTACAGAACAGGACAGCTCTGTGTGCAGCTGAACACACCCAAACACAGGCCCCTGGTACCCCCACATCCACACACACAGTTAGAAACACTAACACAGAGTCCCAGTGATACCTACACACATGCACTAGTGCAGGTATTTATCTAGGTAGGTACTATTATTACATGATACTATAATTATATGAAACTTTATTATTATTACTATTACTATTATTATTATTATCATCATCATCATCATTATTATATAATAGCAACTATACAGTATTATACAGTATAATACACTGCAATGGTGTGTATATATATGTACATATACATGTGTAAATAATACAGTATAATATATAACATTCTATACAGTGTAAAACACAGATAATATAGAATGTATACATTTCTAATAGATAACATTGCTTATGCATCTGTGTAAACACAGAGGCACACATGGGCACAGATACACATCTGTAGGCATGGGCACATGTGCACATGCGTGTGTTTATATGGATGATGACTACATGGGGTAATTTTATGTCATGGAGCGATGTAGGGTGTGTGCAGTGGGATGGATGCACCAGGAAAACCATGACAAATCTCTCTCTATATATATATGTATCCACACATATATGCATTTTTGGAGGTCTTTTCTAACCTAAATGATTCTGGGATTATATATATACACATATGTATGTATGTATATATATGTGTATTTGTACACACATACCCAAATGTGTACACATTCATACATAATGCATATACATAGATACATATCTACATATATAAATACATATACATATGCATGTATCTATACAAACACACACATATATATGTGTATAAACAAGTATGTGTGTACAGATACATGCATTACACCAGCACGGATGCATCTGTGCACACACACACACACACACAGATGTACCCACACCCTGACCCCCAGGTGTGTGTACATGTTTATAACATGTGTTCTGCCACAAGGGCTCTGTGTCCCTGGGGTCTGGGGGCTGCACAGACCTGGGGGGCTGTGTCTGTGTGTGTGTGGGGCTCCTCACCGGGACACAGGCCCTGGAGCAGCACATTCTGCAGCTCTGGATCTCTCCCTGCACCCCGAGAAGCTTTGGGGTGTCGTGGAAGGAGCCCCCCGAAGATCCTTGTGTGTCACCACCCACTCCCTCGTTCGATATCGACGGTTCCTGCTGCCTGTATTGACCCCCCATCAGGGTATTTGTAGACACCATTTGTCTCCCTCCTTCAATAAACCCCGTGAACGACATCCTGGGCTGGGGTACGTCACTGTCCCGTGTCCCCCCGGCGTTCCCAACGAGCCGTGTCGGTGCTCCTCAAACACCCCCGAAACAAATGGGCTTTGGATGGCCGGAAGGCAGCGGTGCCCGGCACCCCGCGGCCATTGATTGCTCGCTCCATCGAGCGCATTGCACGAGGAACAAACAAATTGTTTTCCAATTCCTGGCTTTTAATGGCTCATTCTGGACCAAATGAGCCATCAGGGCGATGGAGACACGGCAGCCACTCCCTCCAGGGCCATGGGCTCAGCATCATCTTGACGCAGTTTCGCCAACCATGCCCGTGGGTATTCGGGCTGGGTCCTTCTCCAGGTGGACAAACGCCAAGCTGGAGGATGGACCAAGCACCCCTCGGCCCTGCCTGGCTGGGGCTAACTGTCCTGGCAGAGGCCAAATCTGTGGGCAGCCTGGCAAAGAAGCGGGGAGAAATCCGGGCTGGATGTGCTCTGACACGGGGGGCACGGGAATTCTCGGCACAGCAGCAGCAGAGCAGAGCAGACCGGGCTGCGTCAGGTTGTACACACAAACACACCCTGGTGTAAGTGCCGGCCTTGGCACTGCCACCACCTGCTCTCAATGTGCAGGGCTGGTCACCTGTCTGTCAGCACCTGCTCCCCGAGATATGGGCAGGCTGGAAGTCACTTCGAGGCACAGACAGGGCTGGAGGTCACTCCGAGGTATGGGCAGGGATGGAGGTCACTTCCAGGCATAGGCAGGGCTGCAGGTCACCTGCCTCCTCGGTGCACTCGCAGCCGCTTTGCGTAATTGCAGCAATTTGGTTTCCAAGAGCAAAGTCTCCCGGGAAAGTGACAGAGAACTCCGTGCTCCCGAGCAGCACGTGGGAGATGGGGATCATTGCGGCAGGGGATGAAGAGCCGTGAGCTGCTCTGGAGGCTGCCAGGAGCAGGTGACCCGAGCGGGAGCAGCCTCCCAGGACACTCTGGCCCTTCCCACTGCAGGACAGATGGGCTGGGGACAGTGGGAGGGAAACCCAGGGATTTCCTGTGCACTCTTAGGCATTTCAGTGCATTTCACATTGCTCTCGTGCAGGAAGTACCTGCCAGCCCCCAGAACCATTGGTGCCCTCAACCAGTGTGTTTTATGGAGATTTCTTTCTTGCTTGTTGAGCTTGAGCTCAGAAAATAAAGAGGGCACTCAGCCCCTGAGCTGTGGCAGAGCCTGACCCGGGTGGCAGCGCCTTCCCCTCCTCCCCAGAGCAGTTTTTGGGAAGCAGAAGTGCTGACCCTGCGGCCGGGATTTCAGGAACACAAGCACAGGAGCCGGTTCGAGGGTTACAGAGCCGGAGCAGGGAGTGACTCAGCACCCACCCACTCCTCGGCTTTCCCTCAGCTCCAGGCAGGAGCAGCACAGACAGCAGGAAGGGAGTTCAGCTTCCTCTTCCTGCTCTGGGCCAGAGTGGGGGACAACTCCCAGGGCCCCAAGGAGCCCCCAGGGCTGGGAATTCCACCAGGCCCCTGAGCACTGAGGCCACAGCACTGATGGCAAGAGGAGAAGGTGCTCTGGCTGCTGGGAGCAATGGAACCCACCACACACAGGCTTTTGAAAACCAGTTTTATTTAAGTAAGACTTTAAAATACATGACAATGGAACATTAGAAATCAAACCAAAGCCATGTTACTGCACAGGCTGTGAGGCAGCAGTGCTACTGACTCAAGGCTCTGCAGCTCCAGCTACAGGGCCGCTCCTTATGTTAGTCCAACATTGAGCCCTTGCCACAAGTTTAACCCAAGGGACGGTTCCTTCATGTGCCTGGTACCTCCGGGCTCACAGGTACCAGCACCTGAACTGCTGCCATCAGCCTCCAGGTCACTCTTGTGTCACTCCTTCCAAGCCAGGCTTCCCCAAATCCCTCTGCCTCCGGGAGCCAGCACTGCCCAGAGGGACGGCGCCGTGTCCCTGCGCCACGGCACGGGGCCTCGCACCAGGCAGGACACAATCCCCCTCCGTCAGGATGGAAGCGCAGCTGGACCGAGGAGCCATCAGGACAGGCCGAGTCCCTGGGCTTAGCTGGGAACAGCTGGAGCTTTTGGCTTCAGGCTGGATGGTGCCACCGCCCACGTTACCTCTGGGAAATGAGGGACAGCCAGACGAGATAGCATGGGCTCGTGTCAGTTTATTACATCACCAATTACAACAGTCCAGACTCAACAGTGGACCCAAGATCGTTACATTACACAAACCGGCTGGTTTTAAACTTATGACAAGGGACAGGTGGGAATTTCATGGTAAGGAAATCTTCTTGCATAAAGCTCCAGTGGCCCACAGGCACTTAAAACCCGTGGACTTTCAGCTGGTCGTCTTTAGCCAGTCCAATCTGCAAGACAGAAAATGCATTCACAGCATGGAGTAACGCCTCAGCGCGTCTGAACGCTGCCCACACCCAGGGACCCGTGTGCATGTAACAAACTCGTGTTTATTTTAGTGAGCAGCAGGCCGAAGGTGTCCTACCTCCACGAGGAACTGGCAGATGTTCTTGCGCTGGTCACCCTGCAACTGAATCACTTCTCCATACTCGGGGTGCTCAATTACAGTACCATTGCAGGCAAATTTCTGCAGCAAAGACACAAAAACCTCCTTAGCACCATATAAACACCCCTGCTGGGCGTGGCTGCTGCCCTCCCGGGCCCAAAGCCCTACCTTCTTGAAGGCCTTCACCAGTTTCTTTTTATCGTAGTCATCCGCGATGCCCTGGACTGTGGTGAGGGTCTTCCTGCCGTTGCGCTGCTGGATCCTTATATGGATGTAGTCCTCAGTGCCGGCCGGGAGCAGGTCATCACCCTTACTTGCATCCGCAAAGGGGTCTGCGGGGAGCGCCGTCAGGCCCCGCCCTCGCCGCCACACCATTGGCCGCCGCGCCCGCCCATCACGCGCACGG
>VXBT01000798.1:280111-290370 GCA_013400235.1 Oriolus oriolus | reverse complement strand
ATCCTGTCGGGATCCCCAAAATCCCCCTGGGACACCCACCCAGCCCCACAAAATACACCCATGAACCACAAAATACTCCCCGGGACCACTCAAACACCTCCAGATCCCCTTAGGACTCCCCGCCAAAGAACACGGTAGCCCCCGAAACCCTCACGGGGACCCCACATCCCCTCCGGCCCTCGCAAATTTTCTTGGGACCCTCCAACCCTCCCCAAAATGTCCTTGTTCCTTCCCAAAACCTCTCCGGGACCTCCCAACTTCTGCAGGAGTCCCAAAAACCCCCAGCGCCTCCTCCACTTTTCGTAAGATCTCCTTGGGGCCCTCTAACCCCCTCCAAAATCCCCTTGGGACCCTCAAAAGACCGAACCCCTTTCCTGCCAGCTCCTCACTGGCCCCTCGCTGGCAGCACATTGTCCAGCCGTGGTGACCATCACCCTCCAGATGGCCGCAGGAGCCGGGGGCAGCCGGACGCAGTTTGCCCGTTCCCATCCCTTCGTCCGTCACATCCATCCAGCATCACAGCCTGACGCTGCCCACGGCCGACCAGAGCTTGCCGGGGCTCCTGTGGCCACTCCAGTGCCCGGCCCACGGTGGCCCTCCCAGCCCAGGGTGGCCCTCCCAGCCCGGCACAGCCTGGTCACCACCCCACGACCGCGGCGCTCCGGGCACGGCTCCTGCTGGAGCTGCAGCCTGGGAATGCTCAGAGCTCGCCTGTGGATGTGGGTTTGTTAGCGGGGGTTTGTCACCGGCTGTCCCCGCGGTGGCACCGCACCTGCAGCATGAAGGGAGCTTTGTGCTGTTCCCAGGCTGCTGGCAGGGAGATGCTTGGAGGACACACAGCTCTGGAGTGGGCCTGGGGCTCTGCTGCCAAAGGGAAATGCTGAAGGTGTCACCAGAATCTGACAGGAAAGGAAGGTTTTTTCGCTTTAAATGAATGAAATGAGTCCCCTGGCACTTAGTGCAGCTCAGCTCAGTCTGTCAGGCCTTGGCAAAGCTCAGCCTGTGCAGGGTGAGCTCAGTTCCTTTTGCTGTCTGTCGTGAGTGCTGGCCCATCCCACCCTGGCTCCTGGGGGTCCCAAAGGCCTGGCTGGGTGGGGACATCCCTGTAATCCCAGTCACGGTGCTGGGGAAGGGGCAGTCCCTGTCCTTTTGTAACGACAGACAAAGGTGTTCTTGGGAGTCGGCTTGGGAGGGCAGTGAGCCCAAAGGGGCCCGAACCAGGGTCGGTGGGAATTGCTGATCTCAGGTTTAATCCTGCTCCTGAGTCCTAATTTTAGGGCCAGGAGCCTGGCTCACAGTGTTTTGATTGAGCTGCTAAACACGGACATTCCGTGGCTTTCCCAGTGCTGCCTTGGATGAACTCCCCAAACTGGAGGGTGTCTCCCTGCTGGGGCTCAGCACAACACAGGGGTTCTTGGCACAGGAACATCCCATCCTGCTCGGAGACGTGGTACGGGTGCTAAAAATACCCTGAGACTCCCGATACGAAGGACAGTAAATCTCTGACAATTAATGGGGTCAAAAGCCACGTAGTTCCTGACAGAGCGTGAACTCTCCTCTGGGAGTGGGTTAGAGCTGCACACAGAGCGGGAACGTTGCCCTGGGGAGGCCTGGGCCTGCTGGGCTGAGGATCCTTTATCTGGAGCTCCTCAGCTCCGTTTGGATCCCCGGCAGCCCCAGCTCCCTGTGTAGGTGTTCCTGCCCTGCTTCGGAGCCATCTCAGAAGCACAACGTGGGTTTGACAGGTTATTGGCAGCTGGGTGTGCTGCCATCTGCGGCTCTGGCAGACGCCACACGGGTCGGATGTTGCGTCGTTCTTGGGGTTTTTATTTAAGCTAAAGGCAAATGATTTCTCTTGCACCGGGCAGAGGGAATTGTTTGCGTTGCTGTATTTGTGTCTCTCTGGTGTTTCTGAAGCATCTGTCTCTTCTGTGTGTGGCAGATCAGCTGGAGAACTGGCTGAAATTTTTATTAGAATGTGAATTTGCTCCATGACCACCATGAACAAGCAGATGGTTCCTCTCTCTCCTCTTTTTCTGATCAGATTTTCCTCCTCTCCCAGAGAAGGAGCCGTCTCTAGCAGCCGCACGGTGGAGTAGCCAGACAGGAGAAGCAATTAGAGGTTTGCACTCCATCTTTCTGCTGGAGGCATTTCCAAGTCCTCACTGCAGCCAAAGGGCTGCTTTTCATATTCAACACCGAACACTCGATAGCAGAGCCATCGGTACCTTCAGTCTGATGTCAGCTCTGGGCAGACTGGCCCCGCTGCTGAGCCAGGATACCCCAGAGGGTCGATTTATCAGTGTCACTTCAATTTGCAGAGTCCACATGACACGTCCTGGTTGTGTCCTCGCCGCTGGGCCCCCAGAGCCTTTGGTCCAACACCGGAAGAGGCGAGTGCATGTCAGACACCAGAGCTGAACCCATCACCGGTGAGGGCTGAGCACTGTCCGGGAAGCGTTAACATCCGACTTTGTTCTGTGAGCAGAATTCAGAGCTGCCACCTGCAGTCATGAGTGGCTTTGGCTGGGCCCCGCGGCTGAGCCCCTGCACCCTCCTCCCCTCTGCCCGGCTTTGGGTGCTGGTCCCGACCTGTCCTGCCCGAGGAGGTGCCGCTCCCGGCTCCCCACGAGGTGGCAATGCCGGTCTCCTGCAGGAGCAGCTCGGCAGGCAGCTCCGAGCTGCTGCCGTCTCCTCGTGCCCAGCGCCTGGCAGATACTCCACTCTGTCCCCCCGGGGCCGTGCGGGGGCTCCGTGCACCGCATCCCCGGTGCGTGGGGCCGTGGCCGTGCCAGGGGAGCTGCCAGAGGCCGTTCAGGGGCAGCAGGAGGAGCAGAGGGAGCCCAGAGCCACCTGTGTCCTGTGACATCTGCGCTGTCACTGCCCACTCGAAGGCATCGCAGTCGTGCTGGGGTCTGGGGGTGCTCCTGGGGACCATTGTGCTCTTTGGCAGCGAGTGGCACACGCAGCCCTGCAACAAGGAAAGGTACTGGTGGTGAGGACAGGGTCTAGCCAGCACGTGCCAGTCTCGGGGATCTCATGGGGAAATGCTCCTGGGTACCCCTGCGTGTGTGCAGACAACAAACCCGGAGACCCCAGCGTGGTGCAGCTCAAGGCTGTGTGTGGGGGTCTTGCAGCAGCGGCCCTGGGGCTCCTGGTGGCTCTTGGTGGGTGACCAGCCTGTGCTTACTGCAGGTCTCTCTCCCTGCTGGGTCCTGCAAGGCCATTTCACCCTGTGCTCTGAGGTGGGGTGGGGTCTTGGTGCCACCCCAGTCCACCTGGGAAGTGCAGCAGAATGGAAGGAATCATCCTGGCATTTTTCTTTACTGCTTCTCCCGCAGCTCAGCAATGCCCTCCGGGCCGGGACATTCCTAGAAACCAGCTTTTCTCCTCCAACATCCTTCCTGCAGCCTCTGTGTGACTGCACGGACGGGGATTCAGGATGAGCTGGATGTTTGATGGATATTTGATCCCATTAATCAGTGCGGGCAGCACTGACAGGCGTCAGCCCTGGTGATTAACCTGCTCCTGGAAAGAGCAGCAGGGTGAGCCCGGCTGTCACGGGGCCAGAGGCAGTGCACGGATTCCCTTATGGAGTCCTACGTTCCCTTTCCTTACACAACTATTCCCAGCATTCACATCTCAAATTTGCAGACCCCGGGGTGTTGCATGAACTGGCCACCGCTCACCCACAGCGGGGGCCTGCGGGATGCTCACTGTGGTCCCAGCTGTCGGACGCTGTGGATGGAGGCACTGGATGGACATGGTGTGACACATATTCAGAGGGTCCCACAGGCCTCTCCCCTGCGTGCACAGCAAGGGCCGGCCATGCGCACATCCCGATTCCTGCCAACCCAGTGACCTCCAGGCACTGACGTGGCCCTGGGTGTGTTACAACCACTGCGTTAAAGGGTATTTATTCACCCTCCCTCGCACTGCTCAGCTCCCGCTTCCCCTGGCAGGGCCCCCTTCCCTCTCTCCCTCCCTCCTGTGACACCGCTGCTCTCCGCGAGGTGCCAGGAGAGCTCCAAGCACAGGCTGAGCCCGGCCGTGCTGCTGGTGCAGGTGAGCAGGAACAGACCTGGGGCAGGCGAGTGGGCAGGGACCTGGCTCTGCCCGCACAGCCCTCCCTGCTGGCCCCTGTGCACGAGCAATGGAGCGACTCAGCTCTGTCCCTCCAGGCCGGTGCTGGGGAATTCTTTCAGGAAGGGTTCTCCAGGATCTTGGAGAGCCCACGGGTTTCCTGCAGAGAAGGGGTGTTGTGCCCCCCACTGCAGCCCCGGCCCTTTCCTGAGTCATTCCCATGGGTTCTCTCCTCCACCCACGGGGATTCCCCTGGCCAAGGCTGATGCCCCATGCAGACATCTCTCCGTGCTCAGATCTCAAGGAATGTCAAGGAATGTATCGAATAACATCCACCTCGTGGGGGTCACTGGGGTCTGACAGCCCTCAGCTGGGGACTTGGCATCAGCCTGGAGGAAACCTGACAGGGGAACAGGGATCACAAAGACCAGGAAGGGTGGGTGTAGCTCGAGGCAACGGCTCCGCTCTCCATCAGACACCTGCAGAACCGCCGGGAGCCCTGGGAAGCGCTGGCCCCGGCCTAGTGACAGGGAGCAGGTCCAGAGGGTTTTCTGCAGTGGAAGGGCCCAGACCAGGCATCGAGGGCACCTCAAGCAGCTGGGAGAGGAACAGGCACAGCCATGATACGATTTTCATTCCGTGTCTCCTGATGGATTCAGGAGCTGTCTGCACCAGGCGCAGCCAGCGCGGGGCTGACTCAGAGCCTCGGCATCGGGCCCGCCGGGAGCACGGATCATCCCTGCACGGCAGCTCTGCCTGTCAGCCCCACACAGTCTGTCTGCACATGCCAGTGAAGCTGCTCCTGCCAGACACGTCCTGCTTTGCTGCAGTTTGTCACACCCTGGGCCATGGGACGCAGAACTGCTCCAGTGCCACAGAAAGGGGCAAAGGTGCCAAGCTCAGCTCCCACGGCTCCCTCGCTGCAGCACGGCTGGGCTGGGCAGCACAGCCAAGGAGCAGACTGGGACACAGGGTCCAGCTGGGGACATAACTCATCTCCCACTGCTGCCCTGCATGGCTCCAGCCCTGCTCCGCCCATTCTCATCTAGTGGAAGGTGTCCCTGCCAATGGCAGGGGGTGGAACTGGATGAGCTTCAGGGCCCCTTTCAACCAAAACCCTTCTGGGATTCCATGATTCAATGATCCATCTGGGCAGGGCAATGCAGCTGTCCTGCCCTGCAGCCCCCTGCTTTCGTCTTCCCTTCCACTCTGCCTGAGCCAGGCAGCTCCCCTCCATTCCCTCAATTCCCTGCTCCATGCCAGGGAGAGAATTTGGGCCATGGAGAGACCCTGAGATGAACCTTTTCTGGAATCTTGTGTGCCAGGCAGGGCCCTCCTGAGCTGGGCTCCTGGCATGTGCCAGCTCACCACCAGCACTGGCAACATCTCTGGACACAGGATGGGTGCATCTGGGCCCTTTCCTGCCATGGTGGGTACCCAGCAATGGGACTAACCTGAATGCACTGGAAAGCACAGTGACACTCTCCTCCCAGGTGCCCTGACTCCTGTCCTGTGCTGCCGATGCTGCCTGGCACAATGGAATCACAGCAGAGCCCCCTGTCATGGCACAGCAGGGGCAGAGGGGACAAGCCTTACTGAGCAGCTCTCCATGCCCAGGGGCTCCGAGGCCCACGAGAGGAGCAGCCCCAGCCCATGGGAAGAGCAGCCTCTGCCTTCCCTGGAGAATCAGTGCCCATTGTGCACTGCCCCCGTGCCCCTCAGCTCCTGCCAAGGGAGGAACCAGCCTGGCTGCCAAACAGCTCAGGCAGTTGATCCTGCCCTGGTGTGACAGGGGGTTGACACCAGGCTGAATCCACCACCTGCTGATCCGGGGGTAAGGGCCAGGAGATTTTTGGGGTAACAGCAGAAGAAATGGCGAGCACAGGGCAGAGCTGTCCCCACTCTGCTGACTCGAGCAGAGAGAGGGGCAGGTCAGGCCGAACACCTTGGTCAGCACCTGCCTCACTCCAGTTCGTATTTCACTTACGAGGCAAAACCTGTGCGGGGTGTGAGCACGTCCCCACGCAGCTCCAGCCGCAGCCCGGCCCCTTCCCTGCCCCGAGGCCAGGCACACTCATCCCCGCCCACACCCAACTCCCCAAGGGCCAAACACTGGCCGCGGGCCAGCGCTCCTTCTCGCACGCTGCCAGCCCCAGCCCAGCCCGGCTGCCCGTCCTGGCATGACGCTGGCACTGCAGGGATTTGCCTCTTACAAAACACTTGGCCGTGGCACTCCCCTGCCAGGCCGGGAGCTGGAGCTGGGAGCGGGGGGCCGGGATGGCCACACTCAGGGGTCCCAGTGCCCCCGTTCCCAAAGCCCAGACAGGCACTGGGACAGGCTGGCCCGGGAAGGGCACGGGTTGCAGTGGCAGAGGACACTCGAGGGACACCAGCCCCTGGGGTGCTCAAGGTCCTTCAGAGCCACAGCTCGTGTTTGCTGCCATGTTGTGCAGCTGCCCAGCCCCCTGTGCCTGCTCACACTCCCGAGGCTCCCCTGGCACCCCTGGCACTGGCAGGAGCAGTGTGTTTATCCCAGAGCTGCCTGGCCCCTTATCTCGGTATCCAGCGAGTGCCAGCCTGGCAGGGGGACAGGGAAACCTCAGCAGGCACTGCCTTGGGGGTGCAGCTGTAAAACAACTTGGCAACAGCCCCTTCTTTTGGTTACGAGATGTCAGGGACCCCTAAGCAGAGGCATTTCCATGTAACAACACTGCTCAGGTGCTGTGTGCGTGGCCTTCCCGGCAGCCACTGCACTTACCCCCTGGCATGGAGCTTCCTGGGAAAACCAGGTCAAGATGGAGCCTTTCAGCGTGTGGCTCTGCTGCAGGTTTTGCTGTGCTTGTGCCCCAGGCTCAGTCCTGCACTTGCCAGAGGCAGAGCCACAGTGGCGGAACCAGCGTGGGGCAGGAAGGGCTGGCAGATCAAATGGGTTTTAGGGACGCAGGGAAACCCAGAGCTGGGGTGCCAGGGCTAATATTGGCCCTGAAACCCCCAAGCCTACAGCAGGTTGTTGCCAGGCTGGGGCCAGGTTTTGTTCGAACCCCGCAGGGTTGAGATCAGAGGTGGGCACTGCCTGGCTCCCCAACTGCCCTCCTGCTCCAGGGCAGACTCTGGCTGCATTTCTCCTTTTTCCTTCACTCCTGAAGCAGGACCAGGAATTAAACTCCCCACCCAACACAGCCTTCCCTGCTCAGGGGCTCTTTCTGAGCCCGTAAACCTCTCTGGAAACAAACATGACACAGGGAGCAGGGGCTGCCCAGCGGCCCCCAGCACGCAGCCCCAGAGCAGGAGACCCCCAGGCTGGGGGTGCTGGGCTGAGCTGCAGGCGTGTCACCGGCGTTGTTTTGGCTGCCAGGGCCGCGTCCCTGCCGCGGCTTGTCCCCACGCCCAGCGCTGGGCTGTGATTAGCGAGGCAGGTCCTGCCCGCGTTCCCATCTCCGCGTCAGCGCCGCCGCCCTCGCGGGCGCTGCCAGGCGGTGCCCGCAGCCAGGTGTGCCCCAGCCAGGTGTGCCCCAGCCAGGTGTGCCGCCCTGCCGCCGCGGTGCCAAATAAGGAAACCGCCCGCTCCCTCCTGCTTGCAAAACACTTTGGACTTGGTGCTCTGCTGACGCTGCCTGTTCTCAGCAGCTCCTGGGGTGTGCTGGAGGCTGCAGTGGCCCCTCTTTCCCTTGCTGGGCTGCAGCCGAGAGCTCCGGGACCCTGCAAAGACGATGCTCTGAACCCCCACAGCGCTCGTGTCCCAGTGCCCCATCAGCAATGCAAGGGACAAGGAGAGGGGACACAGGCACGGACGCACAGTGCGAATGTGGGGCAGCCCTGGCCACAGGACTCACACCCCGTGCATGGAGCTCGGCTCCCAGGCCCAGGACATGAAGGAGCTGCTGCCTGGCTGGCAGTGCCTGTGCTGTGCCATGTGCCACGCCGGCCTGGCTGGGGTGACCCTGGTGCTGCCAGTGAGCCATGGAGTGGCACCAGGCACAGACCTGCACTGTGATCAAGGCCCACATCCCTGCCACAGCCGCTGACGAGGAGCTGCAGCACCCTCCGGCCGGGGCCAGTGGCAGGACAGCAGTTCCAGCCTCCCAGCGATCCCACAGTGGGATCACCGGCACAGGGTGGGAAACACAGCGGCGGCTGGAGGGGGAGGCAAGAGGCTCTGGCAAAGCTGGTTCAAGAACTGGCTGCCTGTGTCTCTCCATGTGCATGGGTGACAGGAGAGGCTCAGGGAACAGGGGGATCTCAGGTCCTTCCCCACTGGTTAAGCGTCTGGGATGAACAGAATGTGTCCAAGGGGCTCCGCAGGTCCAGCCCTGTCTGTAATTTGGGAAGGCTGTGTGCCGGCTGTGGGAGACACGAGTGCCCTGAGCAGATATGGCCTCTCACCCAGTGAGTCTCGTGTGTCCCCCAAGTCCCCCCAGTTCCTCACAATGCCCTGAGTCGAAGCCCCAGGTCCTGGGCAGTCACTGGGGAGCTGTCCCCAGCCAAAGCAAAGTTAAAGGGCCTGACAGGGCTCCAACTGAAAGGCCTGACTGGCCACCCATGTGGCTCCAATCTCTTGGGGACACTGATGCAAACCCCTCCCAGCTTCCCGTCACCACAGCCACCTGCTCTGACCCCCAGGGAAGGGCAGTCAGATCCCAGCCGTGCTGGGCACTGATCTGCACTGACCCCACACAGGGAAAGAAAGCACCAGCATCCTGGCCTGCAGGAGCTCTCAGGACAGCAGGAGAGGGGTCGGGGCTCTCTGCAGAGAGACAAAGCCAAAATGGGGTTGGTAGGAGCCCCCCAGTCCCACTGGGCTCCCTGGGCAGGGCTGCGGCTGAGCCACGCAGGTGGAAAGTTATTTCTCAGGAACTGGCTGATGGTGAAAGTTCTTTCCCAGGTGTGGCCCAAAAGGAATGTAAATCCTCTGAAGTCCTCATCTCCCCTGTAATTACTGTCAGACAAGTTTCAGCTTGGAGCTGGGCCGCCCCGGCCCCGGGCGTGGGAGGGAGGGGATGACGCACCTGGCCTGTCCCTGCAGCGCACATGTCCCCTCCTGCCCCAGGAACGCATCCCATGACTCACAGGGACTGCAGGGGCAGCGAGGTGGATGAGATGGAGGGGAGTACCCACAGTTGGGGTGCTGGTGGGTGCACACCACTGGGCTCATGCAGGTGTGGGGCCCTGTGTCCTCCAGCCTGGACATCCCATGGAGTGACTGAACACTCAGACACTGCTCTCCCCCAGGGGACAGAGCCTTGCCTGTGCTGGGATCCCAGCAGTGTCCCAGTCCCACGGTCTCAGCAGACCCAGAAGAAAGGTGCCACCCTGGCTTTGTGAGGGGTCTGACCATGCAGGGCACAGCTGGTCTGGTCTGTGCCCCCGCCGTCCCTCACCCTGACCAATTCCACAGGCATCATCCCTGGGACATTGCCACTGGGCCAGTGGACATATTCCTGGCAGCTGTGGGCCAGCAGATTCCAAAGGGTCTTGGCTCATGGGGCTATCAAAACTGAGAGCCATTGCACAGGACTGACAGGGTCCGACCCTTCTCGGGGAGGCCTGTGCAGCTGGAACAGGAGCTGGAGCTGGATCAGTGCACAGTGGCATCTCGGGGCCAGGGGCTTGGGGTGAGCCTGCTGGGGGCATCCCCAGTGGGCATCACTGGGGAAGGAGCCCTGCACCATTCCCACGTGCCACGGCCGGGGCTCTCACCCTTGTGCTGTGCACCTGGAAGTCAGTCACAGGCACGGAGCTGCAGCAGAGCAGGGTCCACACTGCCAAGGCCCGTGTTCCCTGGCAGTGCCCGGTGCCAGCAGGACTCTCCCCGCAGCCTGTGTGTGGGGAGCAGCCCCGGGTGCGCCTCAGAGCTGCGCACGCCGGGCGAGCACACGAGTGTGCTCCACTTACACACCGGCTCACGCTCCTCTGCTCCCCTCTCCGCCCGGCTCTGCCCTGCGGGACGCAGGTGCCGGCTCAGCGCCCGCCCCGGCCGTGCGGCGGCTGCGACCGCGGGCCCGGCTCTGCGGCACCGGCACCGGGGGCTGCCCGCCCGCCTGGGGGGCTGAGGGAGCTGCTGGGGCGCGGGGAGCAGCGCTGCAGGATGCAGGCAGGGATCGGCTGCCCACAGGGCACCTGTGCACACCTCTGCACACCTTAGTACCCCCCCGCCAGCGCAGCCCGGAACCTTCCTG
>VXBT01000798.1:250389-279602 GCA_013400235.1 Oriolus oriolus | reverse complement strand
CCACCGAGTACCCCTGGATCCCACACGACTCCACCGGGTGCCTCCGGGACCCCCCGATCCTCCTGCCGCCACCGCGGCCCCCGGATCCCACCCGCTCCCACCGGGTACCCCTGGATCCCTGCTCGTCCCATCGGGTGCCTCTGGGACCCCCGGATCTTCCCGGTCCCACCAGTCCTCCGGTCTCAGCAGGTCCCCTCGGATCCCCCCGCTCCCCAAAGGTCTCACCGGGTCACTCTGCACCGGCCCACAGCCCAGAGCGGGATCCCAGCACTGGTCCCGGGGCAGGTCCCAGCCCAGCTGCCCAACTGCAGTCCGATCACACCCCAGGTTCCTGCGGGGTGGGGGGCACTGGCATCACAGGGGCATCGGGACCACCAGCACCACTGAGACACTGGGAGTACTGAGCCACAGGGCGTGGGAACCATTGGGACCACAGGTACCACCAGGACCATTGAGACACCAGGGCATGGGAACTTCTGGGACCTTCGGCACCACCGGGACCAGTGGGACTCCGGGGCATGAGGACCACCAGGACCACTGGCACCACCGGGGCTCCCACCATTCGGTTCTGAGAGTCTCAGCCCAGCCCTGGTGGTGCAGAAGCACATCCACGCACTGAGCAGGTTTATCCCAAGCACCCACTGGTCCCACAGCACTGGCCTGAGCCAAGGGTTTGGATTAACAGAATAATAACAAAGGCGAAGCTGATTACGGAGCTGCGGCGCGTCATTACTATTACATACTGGAGAATCCGCCGCGCTCCGGGCAAGAGCGGGGCCAGCATGTGCCAGGTCCAGGCAAGCCATCACCTCCTGCCAGACACAGCTGATGGGCCTTGGCTCTGCACTCCCAGCTCGTGTTCAGAAAATCATTAGTGTCATTAGAGCTCCAGGGTGGAGCAGTGGCCCGTGGCCAGGAGTGCCGTGGGCATGGCAAGGGAGCAGGAGCGGGAGTGGGGTCCTGACCGGGGCTTTAGCAGGGCTGCCGGTGGGGGGCTCAGGTCCTTGGGGGGAGCCAGGGAGGGATGGGGCAGGTTTATTGCCAGGGGCCTCTGGTATGCACCAACTGTTTCAGTCTTGTTAATGACTCCATAAAACTCCCTGCCAAGTACAGATTAACAAGTAGCCAAGTCATTACCATCGTGTGGGAAGCGACAGCGCAGCCTGGTTACAGGGACTGCTCTGGGGTACATCTCCCCAGCACAAGAGCTGGACAGCCCCTTCCCCTCCCAGCAGCTGTGGTGGCCTCCTAGGAGCACAGCCTATTGTCCTCTCAAGTGCACAAGGTGAGGAGGCCCTGCTGCACCAAGGCCATGGCACAGCCTCATAGGAACACCTGCCATAACCATCAACCCTTGAGGAGCAAGAGAGAGGGAGGGCGGGGGTATCCGGAATACACAGCACGCCCTGCCTGAGGGGCCAGGCCACAGCCCTCTTCCAGGGGGGACTGAGCTCAGAGCTGGGGTCCCACTGAGGAGGAGCTGGAAATCCCAGTCTCTGGGGGCTGTTTCCATTGCTCCTGCCCATCCTCCTGGTCATCAGGGCTGCGCTGCTGGGAAGGGTCTGCATGGGGCCAGGACAAGGTGTGGATGCAGGAGGGCACTAAATGCCAGCAGAAGCTCTTGTGGAGGAGTCACAGGCACCACCAGCAGGTTTGTCACATCCCCCTGGGGTCCTTTGGCGTGACTGGCCTCACCCCAGAGCAGGGATTAAATCGCGATTCCATTCTATGAGCACAAGTGTCCCCAGGCCAATGCTGGTACCCGCCTCACCCCACCACCAACGTCACGGGTGTCCTAAGCCGGGATTCCCATCTGGCTGAAGACCTTGCCCCGGGGGTGCAGGGGGTGTGGGTGCAGGATGAATGTGGGAGCCGCTGCTTGTTGCCCACAGTCAGCAGAATGTACGTGTGACTCGCTGCCGGCTCTGCTGTGCTCAGTGACGGGAGAGGAATGAGCAGACAGGGTGTGATCACATTGCCACATCGAAGAATGAGACATGAGAAAATGCAAGAGCTGCTGCTACCTGGAAAACAGATGCTGAAAAACTAACGTGGGAAACTCCAAAGGTTGGAGTTTGCTGTGGAGATAGAGCTCAAGCAGTTCCTGGTGGCTTGGGACTTTGGCTCTGCTCAGACATAAAAATATTCTTCTGTCTGAGTAAAATAAACTCTGAGGTGTCTGTCCCTCTTCCACCAGCCGGAGTGACTGTGGTCACACCTCTGACTGCAGCTCGGGGAGATTCACAGGGAGAGCCTTGGTCCCACACAATGTTGGAGCAGCTTGTCCCTTGGGCTCTGGACCAGGGAATCCGCAGATCTGCTCCGTGGTTCTGCACATTGTCACGTGCCTGAGAGCCCGGGCTGGACTGTATGAGTTGTAGTGTCACTGTATGAGTTGTTGTGTCACTGGAGACAGCCCACAGGGAGCCAAACTGTGCAGTGCTGAGCTTGCTCGAATCGGTCCCTCGTCCCCAGGCAGAGGCAGGAGGGCTGACCCAGCCCTTGGAGACAGGACTGGTGTGATCACAATTTGTTCAGTATCTTCTCTGCTACGATGTGCGAGCAGAGAGGCCGTGCTCAGCCTGCGGTGCGCTGGCAGCGCACGGGGATGTCACAGGGCCTGGGCGGCCATGAGGATGAGCAGCTGCAGTGGGACTGAGGGAAGAGCTTCGACAATCGTGGAAAGACCATTTCGTGCCAGGTGGGTCCATGATCCTGGAGTGCAGCAGAGAGAACCTCACTGCCCCGCACTGCCTGGCCACTTGGATGGGCAGTGGAGTTTATGGACTGGCTGTCAGCAGTGCTGATTCCCTGGGAATCACTCCATGATGGGATCTCCTTGGAACACGCTGTGCCAAAACAGGCAGAGTGGGTCTCTGCTGCGGAGCAGGTCTGTGCCCCAGCATGGCCCTCACTGGTGGAGATGGCTCATGAAGCATCAATGACATGGAGCTGGGACCTCACCTGGTGCTCTGCAAACCACTCAGGACCTGGGCCAAATGGAAGAACATCTCCCTGGTCCACATTCATGGGAGGAGAGGGAGAGGGAGAGGGAGAGGGAGAGGGAGAGGAAGAAGGAGAGGGAGAGGGAGAGAGGTCGTCAGTAGCCCAGAGTGGCCCTGATACGGGGCCGCCAATGGGGCAGCTGAAGGGTCCCACCGGCACAGCAAGGTCTGGCTTCACTGCTCCAGTCTGGAGCCTGGAGGACGATACAGAGTCGCTCCCCTTGTCCTCCTCTTCACCTGACTGCCTCCATTGCTGCCTCCTCCCCTCTACAGCGGCCGGGCTGGGCTGTGCTGTCCATCTCTCAGTCTCTTGGAGTGGGCAGGAGGGGATTAAATAGGGTGGGCATCACCCCCAGCCTGCAGCTCGGGCAGCCAAGGCTTGGCTCACTGGCTGATGGCAAAGTGCCCTGCGCTGCCCAGAGGGAGTTTCCATTGCACACACAGCCACCATTTCCTTTCATGGTAATAGGATCTGGGATCGTTTTTTCTAGATAATGTGGGGGGCCGTCAGGACACGTCCTGGCAGATGGTAAAGAATCGACAGCTGAGATAGAAACAAAGACATCATGTGTCACTCCACACCTTGATATATTTGTTACCTATTTTGTGTTGTTCAGACTTACAGAGCAAACCTGTCAGCAAGAGTAGAGCCTGTGCCTGCCATTCCACACAGGCAGGAGACACCTTTCCCAGGGCTGCAACCCTCAGTGAGTTCCCACTGAGCTGGGAATTGCTGTGGAAGGCACTCGGGAGAAGCTGGCCCACAGGGGAAACCCAATGACTCCTAATTAGCTCTTATTCATGTCATTAAAAGGACAATTAGGTGTTATTGTCTGAGGCAAGCACAACACACTGACCGTGGCCGTTTCACCCCAGCCCTCCCCACTCTGGGCACTGTGTGTGCAGTGTGGTCACCCCAACACGTAATGTCACCTCCCCTCCTAAGCAAACCCAGGAGTTCAGTGCTTTCCTCCCCGCTGCAGCACTCGAGGCAGAGATAGCATCTCCGGCATGCTGCTTGCTGGAACAGACGCCGATACCATCTCCCGGGCATTATGATGTGTTCCTTTTTTCTTGTATCTCAAGGGAATTTGTTGTGGGTGAGTGCTTCAGGAGAGCCTGGGAGATTGAATTCTTCTGGTAACATAAAATAGCTGAAGCAGTACTGCTCCTCTGTATCCTGATGTCCCATTGAGAGCCAGCGCAGGGAACACTGTGCTGAGGGTTCCTGATTGCAGAGTGGGGTTGGTGTGGGCTTGTTGTTCAGGAGCTCAGTCAGGGGCCAGGGAAGCAGCTGACCAGCAAGAGCATTGGTTGGAAAAGACCAGGGAAAAGCTGATATTGCAGGACAGTCTCCAGATTGTCTGACATCTGCCACACACAGTAAAAGAACTGAAACCTGGGCTGAGGATGTGATAATACAGAAGCAAAAGCTGTAAGTCCAGGTGTCCCCTGCCTGTGGGCTGTGGAAGGGCTTTGCCTCATATAGGGCAGTTTTCACCTTCAGGCTGACTTGTAACTTGGCCTAAAATGTGCGGGTGACCTGAGGGGGGTCAGACTTCACAGCACAGGTTTTAGCCCATGTGGGAGGCTCAGGGCCAACATGGGAACTGCCTGGAGCAGGAGGGTGTTTGCTGGAGCAAACATGAGCAAAGGGAGCACACCTGGAAGAACTGGGAGCAGGGGTGGCCCAGGATGGCTCTGGAGCACAGCTCACACACGATGGCTGTTGGGTAATGCTGTACCCCCCACTGCAGAGGGAAGTGGGCCAGGAACATCTGATCTTTGCCCTGCCAGGTTGCCCCAGGATGGTGCTGGAAGCTGAGCACCGTCCTCTGCTCACTCTGCCCTTTGCCAGCACTGGGTTGTGCCCAGGTTGCCTCCTTCCCCAGCTCTCTGAGGGATGAGGAACGTGTGCATTCCAAACTCCCAGATTTTGCAGCTTGGGGAGTCTTCAGAAACACAGATCTGGAGCCCATGGGTGTGAGGCAGTGCTGCCCAGAGAGCAGAGCCCTCGACTGAGAGGATCCAGAGTCTCTCCCTGCTTAAGCTTGGTGGCCGCCCGGAAAGTCACCCCACTGGAGCTGCTAAAGGGAGTGTGACTGCTATGAAGTCCTGAGATCTAACAGGAGGCAGATAAAGCCTTGTTGTTTTTGTGTCCTTCGGGGAACATGAAAGAAAGGAGGCACCATGAATTACCGAGGGTGAGGCTCTGGGAACATCAGAGCACCTCCAAAATCAGTTAAGTGCATTATAATGTGAAAACAGCCGGAGGGGGCTGGGAAGGAAGGAGATCACAACGGGAGGGAAAACACAAAAGGGTTCCTAATCCCTATAACTCCTTCACTACCACACAGGCACCTCTGCAAAAAGCAAAAATAACTTCTTTTATTGAGAATGCCGTGGCTGGAGCCAGGCAGGCCGGGCTGGGTGTGCGATTTTCCACTGTGCTCGGCAAGAGCTGGCGTCGCATCAGTGAAGGGCTTGTTTTTTTCCCAAGAAAGAACAAAACAGTGCAGTGCCTCATTTCCTGCTTCTTTACTGCTTTTTTCACGCCAATACCTATGTTGCTGTAATCATTCCACTCAGACCTTTAGTAGCCTGGGGCAGGTGTGGCCAGCACTGTCCCTCCCCTCTGTGCTGGCCTGGTCAAACCTTCGGTGCTTGCAGGGTCCTCATCCCCAGACGTGTTGGGCTTTGCCCACCAGCACTTTTGGTAGAGGTGATGCTGGTCCTGCTGAGTTACCGTTGGCATCGCTGTCTTCAGCAGCAAATCTGTAGGGAAAAGCCTATAGCACAAGCACTGATAAGGTTTGTCATACTCTTCCTACTGATAAGGATTTATCCTGCTCTTCCCTCTGATAAAGACAGATCACGGTCTTCCCATTGATAAGGATTGATCCTTCTCTTCCCATCAGGAATTGCAAATAATGTGCCCTGGCTGTGGGTGTCTGATGCAGTTTCAGTCCCTCTCCTCTGATTTAGAATGTCTAAGCATTAAACCTTGCCTCAATGTTGAGAGAGTGGAAATTGTGGCACAGGATTTTTTAGCTTCTACACTTTTAGAAATCACAGGCTGTTTCTGGGGGATTTGGGAAAGGTGATGGAGCAAAGCAGGTACCACTGGGAAACATTACATCTGCCCTTTAAACCAACTGAAACCCCACTCCTGTAGGGACTTTCCAGTCTCCGTAGGGAGATTCAGCTCAGACTGGTACATAAGCAGAAACTGCGGGAGTTTATTCTCTTTTGAGCTATAAGATTTCTGCCAAATCCTGTATTAGGACACAAATCCTGCCAGGTCTGTGCTTGTCCTGTGATAAAGGTCCTGACGGGAAAGTTTCCATCTGGCTTTGGCTTGGCCCATATAAAGATTATGGATGCACAGAGCTCTTAAGTCAGCAGCTTTCCTTGGCTTTAGACTCGTTAAAAAAGCAAATAAATAGATTTGTAGATTTTTGCAATGATACTTGCAGGTGACTTGGCAGATGACAGAGGATTCACTTGTGTTGCTTCATGAGGGAGCAGCGGGTGGAGCTGGAACGGACACTGGGAATGCCAAAAGGTAGCCCTGAGCAGGGACCTGAATCACGCCAGGTGCTGGGAATGAAAGCGGAAGAAGGTCCCATGTGAGCCGTAGTGTTGCTGGTGGGATGTGACAAAAGATGTGAAATCAAGGAGAGGAAAATGATGATTCTGGAATTTGGCTCTGGCTGTCAGGGGTGTCGAAAAGCGCCGGCAACGCCTCCTGGCCGGGCTATAAAGGGCCCCGAGGCAGGGGAGCGAGCACTCGCTGCTGCTGCGCTGCCGCGCCGCCTCTCTCTGCACCTCCNTCCTCCACCTCCCTCAAGGGATTCGGGAGCCTGGGGGGAGGCTCCAGCAGGCTTTCCTCCGTGCGTGTTGGGGGAGGAGGCTACAGGGCCCCCAGCGTCCACGGGGGCTCTGGCAGCTACTCGGTCTCCTCCCGCGTGGTGTCGGGGCTCGGCAGTGGCTTTGGGGGCAGCTACTGCAGCAGCGCAGGAGGGGCCCTCGGCGGGGGCTTTGGGGGCAGCTATGGGGCCGGCTTTGGGGCCGGCTTTGGGGCCGGCTTTGGAGGAGGCTTCGGAGGAGGCTTCGGCGGCGGCGATGGCATCCTGCCGGCGGGGGAGAAGGAGACGATGCAGAACCTCAACGACCGCCTGGCCGCCTACCTGGACAAGGTGCGAGCCCTGGAGGAGGCCAACACGGACCTGGAGGTCAAGATCAGGGAGTGGTACAAGAAGCAGGGACCTGGTCCTGACCGTGACTACAGCCCCTACTACAGGACTATCGAGGAGCTCAGGAACAAGGTAGGATGCTGGGATTAACACAGTGGGACGTCATGTGTCAGAGAGGAAGCAGAAACAATGACTGTTACCTCTGTAATTAGTCAACACTAATTATGTCGTAAAAAGTGTCCCAGTGGCATGTGTGGAGTTCCTGGCTGGAAATTAGAGATGTCTCAATGTCAGCTTTTGGTTTCATCCTCGTAACTGGGACAAGTGGCAGCTTTCACTGGCAGGAACAGATGTAAGAGGACGTAATGCAAAAATGAAGAATACAGACGAGTCTGCACTGATCATGTGTGTTTTTGGGAGTTTAAAATGAAGATTCAGGGAAATTTGCAGCTGTGGGCAAACTGTGAAACGCTGATGTCATGTTTGGAAACATTCAGGCAAAGAATCTGCTAACTTGTTTCAGCTCCTCCTATGGAGGAGATTTAGATGATAAAGGGAAAAAGATGGAACTGACCAATAACAGGTTTTTTGCCTCTTTCAGCAATTGCTGCCCCAGGGCTGGAATTGGTGCAAAGCCCCCAGCCCAGGCAGCTCGGGGGGATTCCTCTCCATTTGATTTGAGTCCCGGCATACCATTTGGAGGAAATGCTCAAGTTTACATTGTTCTCTGTTACTTTCCATGTATGAATTGCCCCCAGCAATTCCAGAGGCTGTGTACAGCTGGAGCTGCAGGAGTGCTGGCAAAGGATGCAGGGAGTCCATTTTTTCCCCTCTCCTCAACAGAGTTCTCCTGAACTCTGACTTGAATCTCCTCCCAGTATGGGTTATTTGCTCCTGCTTTGGTAATATGAAAATCAGAATCTGTAGGCACCTGCTCACTGCCTTTTGCTCTATTTCTGCTGCCAGCAAATTAAATCCATCCGAGAACAAGGTGTGCCAAGCACAGACACCCCACTGGTCCCTCTGACCTTTCCACAATCAGCACCTGCCCTGAAGGGTAGGAACAAAGGCCACCATCAGATCTCACATATCTTATGTGGCCTCATGCTGCCTTTTGAAACACTTACTGACAGATTTTTGGAAAGGGAGGTCATGGAGTAACCAGTCACTTCCTGCAGTCAGTCTCAGCTGCATCTCACTTGTCCTGATTCCAGGCATACTTCTGCTAAGGAAATGCCAAACTTCCTCAAAACTGTTGTTCCTGTCCCAACACTCAGCCAGGAGGAATTCCTGACACTCTTTATCTTTCACTTCCCAGGTGTTGGTGGCCACAGTTGACAATTCCAACCTCCTGCTGCAGATTGACAATGCCAGGCTGACGGCAGATGACTTCAGGACCAAGTAAGCCACACCTCCTGGAAAAAACTGGAGCAAAGTGTGCAGAGAAGTTTGATGAAATGAGGAGAAAATCCCATCCAAACCCCAGAAAGGCAATGTGGAAGCAAAGCCTTCAAAATGAGGGTGCAATTTCCAAAGCAGATGGTTATCTCAGTCTTAGAGGCACCCAGGGATTGCGTTGCTCCCATCCAAACCCGCTATTTTACTCCTGTTGCTTGTTTATCTGTGGCACAGCCTCCCCTGTGCAGACACCTTGCCCTGTGCCTCACTGTGTACCTAATGTGAGTGTGCAGCTCCACAGAGCCCAGGGCCAGTACCAAGGCCTGGTGGTGTCAGGAGCAGGGTGATGTTATGGACTCCAGTCGCCACTTTTTTATCAGCTTTCCCCCACTTTCCTCAGCATTCCCCATTGGAAAGTGGTCAATGGTGCCATGTAGTACTGCCACAATGCCAGCAGCGGTGTGGAGGGAGCAAACAGCAAACCCAGGTGCTGTGTGCCCAGCTGGCAGGAGCTTGTGCAGCGTTGCTGACTGTGTGTGTCCCCAGGTTTGAGTCGGAGCAGGCTCTGCGCATGAGCGTGGAGGCCGATATCAATGGGCTGCGCCGCGTCCTGGATGAGCTGACCCTGTCCAGAGCTGACCTGGAGATGCAGATTGAGACACTGAAAGAGGAGCTGGCTTATCTGAAGAAGAACCATGAGGAGGTGAGCACGGAGTTGGGCTCTATAAAGGCCACCCTGGGCCCAGAAATTTGAGTTCTGGTCCAGCCTTTAAGGCTACACTGAGTTCTGAACTGCTGGGCAGGAGGTGAGAAGTGCTGGTGAGGCAGCAGAGGGGATACACTCTGCACAGCAGCACATCCTCCCTGGACCCTGTGGAACTCCCACTCACCACTTGCCACGTCAGTAATACCCACTGTGGCTGTTAGAGGTTTATTAACAACCCTCGCAGCTTCTGGCTGGGAAGGTCTGTTCCCTGAGAAATGAACCAGCTACAGGCTCTGCTTTATTCTCTGCAGAATTAACTCCAGTGGGGATTTCTCAAGAATTCGAATTATTTTATTTGTGGTCACTGAGCAAAGACCCCAGTTCGCTCCCTTTTGATCAGCCCTCAAATGCTCCCTTTCCTGAAGTGTTCCCCAAGAGGAAAACTTTATGTGCTGGTTCTTGGATTGCATGAAGATGTGTTTCTCTTTTTGTGTCAGGAAATGACTGCCCTGCGCGGGCAGGTGGGTGGGGAGATCAGCGTGGAGATGGACGCTGCTCCTGGCATCGACCTCACCAAGATCCTGGCGGAGATGCGGGAGCAGTACGAGAGCCTGGCGGAGAAGAACCGCAGGGACGCCGAGCAGTGGTTCTTCAGCAAGGTGAGGAGCTGGCGGCGAGCAGCGGGCACGGGGCCGGGGCTGTGCCCGCTGCCGGGGCTCTGAGGGCACGGCTTTGCCTCGCTGCAGACGGAAGAGCTGAACCGGGAGGTGGCCATCAACACGGAGCAGCTGCAGAGCGGCAAGACGGAGATCACGGAGCTGCGGCGCACGATCCAGAGCCTGGAGATCGACCTGCAGTCCCAGCTCAGCACGGTACGAGGGCTCGGCTGCCGGCGGGGTGGGGGACGCGGGGCTGTGCCCACCCCGTCCGCGCCCTGAGCCCGTCCCCGTCCCACAGAAAGCGGCCCTGGAGGGCACCCTGGCCGACACCGAAGCGCGCTACGGCACCCAGCTGGCCCAGCTGCAGATGCTGATCACCAGCGTGGAGGAGCAGCTGGCCGAGCTGCGCTGCGACATGGAGCGCCAGAACCACGAGTACAAGGTCCTGCTGGACGTCAAGTGCCGCCTGGAGCAGGAGATCGCCACGTACCGCCGGCTCCTGGAGGGCGAGGACGCCCAGTGCGTGAGGGGCTTCGCTGGGAGGGTGGGCGGGAGGAGATGGATCATAGGAAAGGAATCAGAAAATGAGCCACCTGCATCCCCTGGAGGGTTCTCTCAGCCTTGACCCATTGCGTGCAACAGGGGTCTCCCTTTTCAGTTCCACCAGTCCACAACAGCCCAGTGATTATAACAGCCCTGCAGCACCCCTGGGTTCCACCTCCCATCCTCCCATGTCTGTGTGATCCTGGGCAAGGAGCAGGTGCTGCTCGTTGCAGCTGGGATGGGTGCTGCACTGGTGTCCAAATCCCTGTGTCACACATCCATCCTTACCAGTTTCTTCCTTCAGCTGGGACACTGGCAGTTTCCAGAAGCATTTTAGTCACATACTGGTACAAGAAATAAAGGCAGGGTTTAAATAATGATTTTGTCTTGGAGATTACTGACTTTTTTCCTGTTTCTCACCACCTTTTCCCTGTTCTCCTCCCATAGCATGTCTTCCCACTACATCTCGCAGCCTGTGAAAGAAGGTAAGAACAGGTCTTGGCTGAAGCTCTGATCATACACAGCTCTGATACCCTCACCCACCTTCTTAGCACAGACTCCTTTTACTTTTCTACTAAAGTTACTGTTTTGTTAAATTTCCAAAATTTGAATTGATATAAACCACTCTTACGATATACCAAAACACGTGTCAGAAATTATCTGAGCAGACTGAATCTGTATAATTTAGCGGGGGGAATGTGGTGCTATATTGGGTTTCTGAGGTGGTGGTTGGAGTAAAAAGTCTTTAAGATGAAGATCTTTAGGACACTTCCTCCTTGCTGCCCTGGAAATAACAGTTCCTTCTTTCCCCATTGCAGGACCAGTAACCACCCGCCAGATCCGCACGATCTTCGAGGAAGTCCAGGATGGGAAGGTGATCTCCTCCCGGGAGCAGATCACGCAGGCTGCCCACTGAGGCACTGCCTGTTTTGCTGCAAACCTCGCCCAGCACAGCAAAACAGATCCCAGCTGGCGTGCTCCTGCTGTATGGATCATAAAAAGCACCTTCTCCCACTATCACCCCACTCCTTACCCTCTCTCACCCTTCTCTC
This sequence comes from Oriolus oriolus, assembly GCA_013400235.1. Taxonomy (NCBI): domain Eukaryota; kingdom Metazoa; phylum Chordata; class Aves; order Passeriformes; family Corvidae; genus Oriolus; species Oriolus oriolus. The sequence goes on along the minus strand of VXBT01000798.1, from coordinate 268,043 downwards.
AGCTCCGTGCCGCACACAGAAATCAAATAAAGCTTCTCTTTGCAGTCCTGCAAACCAAGGTCTGGTCTCAATGCTCTTGGGCTGTCCCACTCCTGCAGCTGTGGGACAAAGCTCCTCCCTCAAAGGAACAACATTCTCCATCCTTGGCACCCCGATGGTGGGGCCTGCACACCCACACCTCTGTAACTCCTGAGACTTGGTGGCTTCAGGGGAGAGGGTGTGGGGGGGAGTCTAGAAAGGAACTGATCCCATAGCTGGTGGGAGGTGAAACCTGTGAGAATCCCTGCATTTCATAGGTCGGACAAAGTGCTGCTCCCCTGCTGCAATGCCCAGCGACAGCGGCGCTGAAGCTTTAACCCAGCGAGGCCAAGCAAATCAACAAAGCCCAAGTGATGCAGACAGGACCCTGCAAATGCCACCCCCCAGCTCTGCCCCAGAAGCTGCCCCCCATTCCGGATCCCAAGCTTTGGGGTGAAATGGTCTGAAGCTGCAGGCAGGGCAGGGATCCACTGGCTGCTGTCCCTCCAGACAGGCAAAATCAGCTCAGTTTTGTTCCTGCTTCCAAAGGCGCCACTGAAGGGTGAGGAAAACAGTGATGGAAAGAGGAGGGTATGGTCTGTGCAAGCAAAAGGATTAAAATTCTTTTGGGAGTTCTTGTGGCACTCCCCGGCTGCCGGTGGCTGCTCCTGACACAGCAGTTCCCACTGCCGTCAGCTGGCCCTGCGTTCCTGGAAAGCCAGTTCAGACACATTCTTGGCTGCATTCTGACACATTTATTACTTCATAAATCCAACTTCTAAATCAATGAGATGAATCAGAGCAACACGACTAAGTGAGAGTGAGAGCAGAGCTGGCCACACAGCTTTGTGACCCTTCTCCAGAAAATCTATCTGGAATTTGGGAGAAGATAAGAGAGAATTGTTTATTTTTCCCCAAACACTGGAATGATGTCTGCAGTGCATCATCTGCCCTGCAGCCAGGTTGACAGGGCTCCACAGTTTCGAGGCTCCCCATGCCCCTGCCCTGCAGCTCTGCCCAGCGCCGTGGGCTGTGCCCCCCCCTGCCCCCTCGGAGCAGAACCCCGTGACCCTCGTGGGGTATTGGCTGCCCCGCGCACCCCCAGCATCCACCGACCGGAGGAGACACGGTTCGGGTTTGAGGTTTAATGCTAACGATCAGTGAGCTCATCAGCAGGGTTGGGAAAAACACCGCTGCACATCCTCATGGAGCATCATGGATGATCCACGGGTCAGCGGCACAATTCCCTACCCTGCTGACCCGAGGCACTTCTAGCCCCAGCACCTCCACAGTCCTGCAGACTGTGCTCCCTCTGCTCCCACAGCCTTGAGGAGGGAGCTGGATAAAGGCAGGGTTGAATCACTCAAACTCAGATGCCTGAGAAGGGTCAGGACAGACACAGCTTGCACGGCCACACCCCTTTCCAGGTCACCTCCTAGGGACCCCCCTGTCCCCATGGGTGGTGTAGGGACCACCAACACCTCTTGCAGCTCCTCCGAGACCCCTGCTGTGGCCGTGCTCCTCTGGCTGTTGCCCTTGCAACACCCAGTGCAGGGATGCTGAGGTGCCTTGCTGGAATTCACCCTTGCTTTATATTTTCCTCCTGTAAAAGTCTGGGCACACCTGTGTTCCTATAGAAACAACAAATAACACTTTGCTAATGAAATCTCCTGTTTTAATTACTCCTGCTACTGCACAGCGTGAGGGAGGTGTGGAAAATAGATGTCAATTTTCTCCTGCCTTGAGCATTAATAATTAGCCCTGACCTTAGGAAACCCGCCGAGGAGGGAGCTGCAGGGGTGGCTCATGCTGGCAGGCAGCAGGAGCTTGAGGCAGGTCTCAGAAAGCGGGGATTTAGTCCAGAAACATGGTTTGACTTCTCAGGCAACACTGAGTTCCTCTGACAGAAAAGACCACTTTAGAAACAGACATTAATGTGCGGGTTTTGGGTCATTTTAGGGAACTTTTCTATAATCATGTGATTCCAGGGCAAACTTTACAAACATATAAAAAGAGCAAAGTGGTTTTATCCAGGTAGTATCTGCGTCTATGTAATGATATGTAATTTTGGAGCCAGAACTTCACCTCCATTTCCCCCCGAAGTAAGACCAAACTGTATGTTTAAACACCACTGTGCTACCATGAAGCTGCTGTTATGCCGTAGATCTGGAATTCTGATTTTTAAATATATTAAAAATGGGTTCACAGTGTGCATGTGCTCAAGAACAGAGGCAGGATCTGGTTTGATACTCAGCCTTTTACTTCAAAGGGTGTGATAGAAACAACATGCAGTCCTTGTGGTTGTGTTCAATGGGAGGTCATGGAAATAACGTCCTTGAGTGGTTAATGTAGTTTTAAGTCTTAATTAACGCTCATGATTTTAACTGCTGCCCTGTGGCATTACCAAAGTATCACAGATATTCTGGGCAATGTGTATTTTTATACACAGCAGTTCAATGGCAAACAAAAGATGAAAGAGAAGGCAATTCCCCACATAGGGAGAACCTTGAATCACCCGTGTGACACATACAGTGCTGCGGTGACCGTGTGACAGTGCGAGACCCCGCGCCACTGAGGGGCTTTGCTCAGGGCAAGGCTGAGCGTTTGGACTCACACAGGGGCTCTGTACCGGTTTTGACTCTGGTATTCCCCTTTCCCCACATCGCCGCTTCAATCAGAGAGGACAAACCACGGCATTGCCCGGGCAAAGGTGAGGAAATGAAGATGGGGACGAAGCACATTCCTGGGAGCGACACATCCCGGCCGCCCCCGCACTGCTGCACCTTTTCTATCCGCACCTGGGGAGGATGAGCAGCGAGTGGGCGTCCCCTGGCGCCGTGCCCGGCGCTCACACGACACCAACACGCTGACTCCAAGAGACAGAAACGGCCAGAGCCAGCACGGCGGAGACTCCGATCCTCCAGATCTCCAAGTTGCACAGACTTGTCTCCATTCACCACTGGCAAATGGGAAGATAGGGAACTGCTTCTCCATAGCAGCCAACTCCTGATATTCCAAGGACACATCCCACTCCTGTACCGTCTCCAGCTTCCTGCAGATGGAGGGGAGGGAGTTGTGCCCTTTGAGCTCCTCAGCAACGTACCTTTGTTCTTCCTTCCATACCCTCTCTCCCCTCCTTTGGCAAATGATCTAAGGAAGAACTTGGCTGTTGGGAAGGGGCTGTTGGGGCCTGTCTGCGGAGACAGCCCAACAATCCACCGTGTTGTGGAGATCTCACAATATGAGCAATCCCTTCCCCTCCACACCCCGCACGATGAGCCAGGGGCACTCGGATTGGTGGGTTCTGCCCGTGCTGCGGCTCAGCGCGGAGAGGCGACAGCAGGGCCTGACCACACCACTGCACTTGGTTCTGGAGCCTTTTTGCTCACCAAAGACAATCACTGTCTCTCGTGAAGCTCCATTTACATGGGAGCCATAAACTCCAAACTCACAGTGAAGCTGTCCTGCCTGGTCACAACTGACAGAACTGTCCACCACAAAAAACACCACTGGCATTGGCTGCTGAGCTGTGCTACTGTCAGCTTTGTGCTCCCCTTCACAGGGCTTACACACCAGGAGCTTTTTCCTTATATCCTTCATCTACTTTATGCTATCCCACATTTTTCCTGGAGATCTCACAATTTTTAGCTAGCAGCCATACCCTGCCCTTTTGGGATGGTTTGCTCGTGCTCATTCACAAAGAACACAAACCATCCTTTGCACAGTCCCCCACTCTTGGGTGGTCTCTGAAGTGAAGACTCCAGTGAGCCCTGGAGCACAAATTCCCTTTTCATTGCTTTTTCACTACTGATCATCCCTCTCCCTGCAGATAAAAGAGCGGACTTGTATTTCCAGGATTGGGAGCCAAGTTCCTGCCAGCACCATTGGACTCACAGGGCTGTGGAGGTGCATTCAGGGCCTCACACCACAGCTGCTGTCCCTGCAGGTGTGTGTGTGCAGCCCAAGCAGGGACAGGAAACTGTAGTTGGGACAAAAAGCCACAGTAAAAGACGTACTGAGCTACTCTCTCAGATTCCGTCTGCGCTGCTCTGTTTCAACGCTCACAGTGCAGAGGGAATTAAATCATAGCCCTGAGCAAGGAGCCTCCTCCTTTTAATCACACCTGACAATTTACTTGGAAACGGAAGAAGCATAAAGACGCCCTTTGTAAGAGAAAAAGCTTCTACTGGAATATGACAAAAAGCATGAATAGAACAAAGGCAAAAATGACGATTCTGGAAATTGGCTCAGGTTTTATGAGTGATGAAAATCGCCAGGAATGCAACAAAAAAAAAAACCTGTGTGGCAACGCCTCCTGGCCGGGCTATAAAGGGCCCCGAGGCAGGGGAGCGAGCACTCGCTGCTGCTGCTGCGCTGCCGAGCCGCCTCTCTCTGCACCTCCAGCCTCCAGCATGAGCACCACTGTCAGGCAATACTCCTCCTCCACCTCCCTCAAGGGATTCGGGAGCCTGGGGGGAGGCTCCAGCAGGCTTTCCTCCGTGCGTGTTGGGGGAGGAGGCTACAGGGCCCCCAGCGTCCACGGGGGCTCTGGCAGCTACTCGGTCTCCTCCCGCGTGGTGTCGGGGCTCGGCAGTGGCTTTGGGGGCAGCTACTGCAGCAGCGCAGGAGGGGCCCTCGGCGGGGGCTTTGGGGGCAGCTATGGGGCCGGCTTTGGGGCCGGCTTTGGAGGAGGCTTTGGAGGCGGCTTCGGCGGCGGCGATGGCATCCTGCCGGCGGGGGAGAAGGAGACGATGCAGAACCTCAACGACCGCCTGGCCGCCTACCTGGACAAGGTGCGAGCCCTGGAGGAGGCCAACACGGACCTGGAGGTCAAGATCAGGGAGTGGTACAAGAAGCAGGGACCTGGTCCTGACCGTGACTACAGCCCCTACTACAGGACTATCGAGGAGCTCAGGAACAAGGTAGGATGCTGGGATTAACGTGACATCTTCATCAAAATCACTTGTAAAGAGATGACCTTGTTCCTAACAGCTGGAGGGAAGAGGATTATCAAATGGCAGGTATTTAGTCTGAAATGAAAACCAGAGTTTTGGAATAACAGTCACTATGAACAGCAGATCACCGGGCACCAGAATGGGGTTTCTATTGACTGTTAAAGTATGGGGAGAAAGGTGGGGCAGGAAAGGAGTCAGACAGTGATTCAGGTTACTTGATGCTACTTGTTGCCACACTGTCACCTCCTGCCTTCCTTCATACTACTTGTGCCCCATAGTTGCTCCGTGTTAGGCTTCTGATGGAGCTCTCAGCAGGCAGGGACTTGTTATCTCTTGGCCCTATTCACTGCTGAGTGATATGCAGATGGAGATGAATAGTCATCCTACAAATCAGATTTTTTTTCCCTGTCCTTTGAGGAGGCTAAAGGTAGAGGTTAAAATAGAAAGAAACTGTCCTATGGGATGGTTGTTCTTTGGGAGTTACAGACACGAGTCCAGTCCAGGGCTGGAACACACTGGGCTGTGGTAGGTGCTGAAATCAGGTGTGTGCCCTGCTCTAAAATGCAGCAGATGAAATAATGGCCAAGGTAAATTCTTTATTCTTAGCAGCTCCCTGGACAACTTTACACAAAAGTCCTTCTGCCAAAACACCAGAATCTGCCTGCCCCTCCCTGCCCTGCCATCGCTTGCCCCCCCTCAACCCTCATCACTCATCCAGAGTGAGCTCAGGTTCACTGAGGGAATGAGGTGTGGGTGGTTGGGCAATGACATACCTGGTCTGTGAGAGTAAATTCCAGGGAAATGGGGCAGGGTCAGCCCCTGGGGGAACTCACATTCCTAAAATTTCTTTGGCTTGACCCTGGGGGAAAGGGCTTGCCTTGATGCGGGAAGCTCCTCTGCAGATTCCAGCATGTTGGGTGTGCTCTGATGGAGCACAGAAACATCTGGAGGCAGGAGCTGTCTCTGGATTTGAGTGATGAAGTGCTGGGTCTCACAGAAACCCTCTGCTCCTGATCCAGGGTGAGGCAGACCCTTCCCTCCCTCCCCCCACCCCCAGCTAGGAAATGACCACATCAATATTCCTGGATTATTCCTTGGATATCCCCTGAAGCAGGAGAACTCAGAGCTTTTCATTAGCTTGTGGCTACGGAAATTCCTGCTCACTAAATGGCCAATCATTTTCATAATCCCAGAGCAAATACTTGCACCTCAGGTGTAATTATGAAAGCCAAATGATGCAGGCACAAGGCACTCCTTCCTTCCTCAACCCTTTTTTCCTTCTTAGCTGGGCTGCTCCCATTCCCAATGCCTGGAGTGCTGCCAGGGCTCAGCATGGTGTGAGCACCTGGAGATGCCACCTGGGCAGGGCCACATGCCCATGGCAGCGTTCCCATGGGACCGAATCTGTGCTGATGTGAGATGTAAATGAGCACCCCATCTCTGCCTTTGCAGAGCCCACATGGAAGTCCAGGCCCATGGGCAGGAGGCGCAGTGCTGCTCCAGTCCTTCCCTGGATGGGATCACTTAGAGTGTTTGAAATTACTTTTTAACTCTTTCACTTATTCCCCCATCAGATTCTTTCTGCAACTGTTGAAAATGCCAACATCGTCCTGCAGATCGACAATGCCAGGCTGGCAGCAGATGACTTCCGAACCAAGTGAGTCCAACGCCTCTGAGAGCTTTTGTGAAAAAGTGGGAAAGACCTGGCTGTTCAAGGCTTTTTTTTTCTGCACCTGGGGTTGCTCCTGGAATGGGACATTTGGGAATAGTTCATCTCTTCCTGGGCACAGCACTGATATTTCTGCACTGTGAGAGCTGTGCACACACATTGAATTAAAGATTCTTGGCAGAAGTACACTGAGCCGGGGAAGGAAAAGACAAGAAAAATGCTGAATCAGGTGGGTGTATGCAACTGTGTGTGTGTCCCCAGGTTTGAGTCGGAGCAGGCTCTGCGCATGAGCGTGGAGGCCGATATCAATGGGCTGCGCCGCGTCCTGGATGAGCTGACCCTGTCCAGAGCTGACCTGGAGATGCAGATTGAGAATCTGAAGGAGGAACTGGCTTATCTGAAGAAGAACCACGAGGAGGTGAGCATGGAGTCATGCTCAAATTGGGACCCACAAATGTTCATTGTGCACCAGGGAAAGGGTCAGGCCAAATACACAGGAGTCTCTGCAATTAGGGTTGTAAGGAGACACTCAAGCAGGAAGGGGGAGAAAAATAATCCCTTCAGGCAGGACCTCCAGGAGGTCTGTGGGATTCCTGTGCTGGGTGCAAATAAGAAATTTCTTACTATGGGAAGATGCCAGGTTGCTCTGACATGTGCTGTGTCTCTTTTTTGTGTCAGGAAATGACTGCCCTGCGCGGGCAGGTGGGTGGGGAGATCAGCGTGGAGATGGACGCTGCTCCTGGCATCGACCTCACCAAGATCCTGGCGGAGATGCGGGAGCAGTACGAGAGCCTGGCGGAGAAGAACCGCAGGGACGCCGAGCAGTGGTTCTTCAGCAAGGTGAGGAGCTGGCGGCGAGCAGCGGGCACGGGGCCGGGGCTGTGCCCGCTGCCGGGGCTCTGAGGGCACGGCTTTGCCTCGCTGCAGACGGAAGAGCTGAACCGGGAGGTGGCCATCAACACGGAGCAGCTGCAGAGCGGCAAGACGGAGATCACGGAGCTGCGGCGCACGATCCAGAGCCTGGAGATCGACCTGCAGTCCCAGCTCAGCACGGTACGAGGGCTCGGCTGCCGGCGGGGTGGGGGACGCGGGGCTGTGCCTGCCCCGTCCGCGCCCTGAGCCCACCCCCGTCCCCGTCCCACAGAAAGCGGCCCTGGAGGGCACCCTGGCCGACACCGAAGCGCGCTACGGCACCCAGCTGGCCCAGCTGCAGATGCTGATCACCAGCGTGGAGGAGCAGCTGGCCGAGCTGCGCTGCGACATGGAGCGCCAGAACCACGAGTACAAGGTCCTGCTGGACGTCAAGTGCCGCCTGGAGCAGGAGATCGCCACGTACCGCCGGCTGCTGGAGGGCGAGGACGCCCAGTGCGTGAGGGGCTTCGCTGGGAGGGTGGGTGGGAGGAGATGGGTGATAGACAATGAAATGCCTGGAGCCTCACTCCAGTTACAGCTTTCAGGGCTGGTTTCTCTCTTCACACCAGCCGTGGATGCCCAGTGCTCTGTTCCTCGTTTCTGGCTGGACCGGGTCCCTCTCCCTGCTGAAAAGGGCCATGCCTCCTCTGTCTCTCAGGAGAGGCCAAGTGGAGCAACACTTTTATCTCCATGAGCCTTCTCTGTTTTTCTCCTGCCTGAACACAGAGCCTGTGTAACAGCAACAACCAATGTTCGTCCCTAAAATCTCTGGTTTTGTGCTTCTCTTGTAGCATCTCCTCCCAGTACTCATCTGCCATGTCCTCACACTCCGGCAGAGATGGTAAGAACCCACCTTTCCTCTCAGCCTGGCTCTTTCCCCTTCCCAGTCAAAGCAGGGTTGTTTAAAACAGTATTTTCCATTCCCTTGTGGAATTTCCCCCAGCTCCTGAAGAATGTGCAATATCTGATAATGTGTTAAGAAATTTCTCTCCTTCCTGCCATGAATAATTGTCCCCCTTTCCTTTGCAGTCACGACATCGTCCCGCCAGGTGCGCACGATCGTTGAGGAGGTGCAGGATGGGAAGGTGGTCTCCTCCCGGGAGCAGGTCGCACTCACCACTCGCTAGGACAGCCCCTGGCCCAGGAGAGCAGCGAACTGAGCCAAGCAGTGCCTGCGGCTGTGCATGGTCAGGCTGTGTCCCAGAACGCTCCCTTCACCTGCTCCTCCTGCCTGTGTTGCCCTCATTCCATGCAGGTGTCTCTGGACACACTTAATAAAGCTTTTTCTTCTTGCTCGTGCAACTGCAGACTTGTCTGTCACTGACACGTGATACCTCAAAGCCTCAGGGTTCTGTGTTCATGCCAGGGAAAGTCCTAAGAAACCACAAGAAGCCAGTGAGAGGAGGGGAATGGAGGGACCTGGGTTCCATCTGGAGGGACAGGGGTTCTGCCTGGGACAAACATAACTAGAGACAGCTTTTCCTAATGAACTCAGTGCTTGTAAATACATGGGACTGGCTAAGACATAAACTGTGTAAGTGATACAAAATGAAGGCAATTATGGAAAGATGAGGTTTGAGGTGAATGTGCCATGCGACTGATAATCAAAGCCAACAAAATAAAGCTCAGTTCTCTAACTCTTGGGATCATAAAAAGTCACTTTTTCCTGTAAGCTGAACTTAGATGGCTTCAGCAAGACCGCTGCTGTCAGGTGTTCTCTCCGAGACATGAGCCCAGTGTCCACCTAGTTGGCAAACCCCATCCCTACAGGCCTGCTGTCTCCTTTGACTGTCTTTAAATCACACTATCAGGCACGAAAACTTTTTACAGGGCTATTCATGCTGCCCCAGGGCTGCACTTAAGAGGAACTAAAGTAACCATTGCTTAATCCGCACGGGGATGAGTAGCAATAATTTTTATCACTGTCGTGTGTAGCAGATCACTGCTGAAACCCTTCCTGAAACACCCAAGGTAGAAACATCGCCTGAGGCTGAGCTGCTGCTCAGGATTAGTGACTCAGTTGGGCAGCAGCAGGTTCCAGCTGTGCCTGTGCCCACTCACCTGCTGGAGAGCGACTGAGGGAGGGCCAGAGAGGAGAGGAAATTGTTTTAGATCCAAAAGCCCATCCCACACCTCAAGGATACAGATTTGGGGCTCAGACCAAAGGGAAAGGGAACAGTTTGCATTAAATCAGCTTCCCTTATAACAACAGACAAGAGGCCCCTGCAGCTGCGGCTCAGCTCGCTCGTCCTTTGGGTGATCAGTGGCTCATTCATTCTACCTCAGTCTCCCCACAGCATTACGGTCCCACTGAGCACTCCCCAGGGTGCTCCCTGGCCCCAGCAGGTTTGGAAAGAGCTGATGATGTCATGCTGGGCATGACAGGACAGGCAAAGGAGAGGAAAGGAGATCGAAGAAGTGGAGAACCTGCCAGGTCTTTCCAGAGAAGGGAGTGTGAGATAACTATCATTCTGTATCATCACTGAGCAATTACATTAAAGGGCAGGAAATGAGACACAGCAGAGTGCAGAGTTCATGGACTGTATTGTGCTTCTCCTTTTGCTGGAATGACAGAATTTCTTTGGAGAAATAGGAAGTCTTCCAGGCCAAGTGAACCGGAGCTATCTCAAAAATGAAAACCAGATCCAGCAAAAATGTACCTGAGCCTCAAGCTGTCTCGGACTCTCTGGCAGCAGGCAAGGCTGCAGGCTGGAAATCCAGAGCAAACTGCTCATGTGCCCTAATTTTTTATTTTGTCATCAGAAGAGAGTTGTTATATTTTGGTTGTAAATGGCAGCTTTTTAAGTCTTGAGCCATCTGCACAATGCCCCAAGTGTATGAATACAGAAAAGCTTTCTGCAAACCACAAATATAACTGATTAAATATAAGCACGAGGCTAAAAGAAGACGTCAGTCCAAGAGTAATTGGCTCTGCTGGCAGCACAGAGAGACATGGACCCTTTCGCAGCCAAAAGGGCACAGGGGAGAGATGGATCCAGCAGAACACTTAGTCATCTCTGGTATCTGTCACCCCGTGCTGAGATATTTACATCTGTCAGCAGGAACAGCCTGAGATGAAATCCTGAGGAGAGCTGCAAGAACAGCTGGGAGAGCTGAGGGAAGAGCCTGGTTTGTAATCAGTGGATTCAGTTCCCCTGGGAGGATCTTATCAGGGGATATTCATCAACATATATTTGCATCAATGAAAAAGGCTTTAATTCTGCATACAGCTCAGTGTAACCCTGTTATCGCAGGCAAGAGCAAAGTCCAAGCTCAGCACAAGTGATCCCTGTGTGACATTACAGTGCTCTGAAGAAGGAAAATACCACAGAACTATTAGGTGACCTATTGCTTGTGATTTACTCTTTGCTACACACATTTGTGTCTGTGAAACACGGACAAATTGTCTCTCCAAGAGGTGGACAAACAGTGGTTTTGGAGAGCATTTGTCAGATTTGCTGCAAACTGCAAGCACAAGAAGAAAAGCCTCGTTAGGATTCAGCTGGGACTTACAGAGGCAAGTCCTCAGTGAATGATGGTGAAACTTTAATGGAAAACAAAATGAAAAATGGAAACTATGAATGTCCTTGAAAGGTATTTCTTGACTGAGACACAGAGAGAAATGTATGGGATGTGCCTGCGTCAAGAGTAATATAAAACAGCAAGAACACTGACAATGAATAATACTGAAATAAGTATCGTCTTTCCAATCTTTAAAGCCCCATGTGCTCCTCAGACAGTTGTTTTTACAATGCCCTCAAGGAGGAGGATTGCTGTTATTATTGTTTCCATTCTACAAAGCATGAAACTGAGACTTGGAGAAGCTGAACGATTTGCCTGGAGTGACTTGCAAAGCCGGGATCAGACCCTGGAGCACCTGGTGTCACCAGGGAGATGGAGATCAGTGTCAGTACAGCCAATAACAGGCTGACAGAAAGTGGCGTGACAGGTACATGACCAGCCAGATAAGCAAATACTTTGTAAATACTTTGTAAGTATTTACTTTGTAAATACTTTGTAAATTGAGAACACCTGGATTTTCCATAGGTGTAACATGGAAAGTCAGCTGACAGTGAGCAGGGAGGAGCTTGGGCTGCCTCTGGATGAGCCCCTCCCTGCCCAGGGTGGTGGGTACTGGCAGTGCCTGGCTTCAGCTCCTCTCCTGGCCCTCCCTGTGCCCGGGCACCAGTAGGGACTTGCGGTTTGGTGCCTTGTCTGAGTCATCGAGTCTCCAGGGAAGTTCTCTTGGACGTGAAAACAGCTGGTGGTTAAGGGAGTATTCATAATAACGTGAAATGCTGGATCCCCTTCTTAGGGGCACATTATACTTCATCTGCAGTAGCCGAAGAAACAGTCTTAAGCCTTAAAAAATATCCTGAGACTCCCAAAGGATTTCTCTCCAGGGAAATCTAATCTTTCTCATTTTCACTGCCCTGTTGAGTCTGATAATTGTGCCATAGAGCACTCTTGGGAATAACTCCAGCATGTCCATCCTCTGCCACCACCCCACTCTCTGTCACACAGCCCAGGACACTGACGGAAACCTGAAGTATAATCCCTTCCTTTCTATTTTTTACAAAGCTCATTATGTGGGAGCAACACCTTTGCCTGGGGGAGGTTCTTCTGCTCATTTGTTACTCGCAGTAGTAATTTTTCCTGGTCAGACCTGCGCTGCTGTTCCTGAAATGCCCGCAGGAGATCCTCGTGAGCTGTCATTCCTCTGCTCCCCTGTCATTCCTCTGCTCCTCTTCCTCCCTTGGGGCACAGCGTTGCCCACGAGGGGCTCCCAAGTCAGCCAAGGACAGCGCATCAGAGCATTGCCCCTGGCTGCCTGCAAGGATGTGGGGAGCAAATTTCCGTCTGTAGACTCCAGCCAGGAAGTCAATCAAAGTTAATTCTGGAAAGAGCCTTCCATTAGGCATGGAGATCCCATCATTAGCAGATCTCCTCATCACAAAGTGAAAATCGCTTTAATAAAATGACGTCTGTGACTGCTGGCAGGGCTTGAGGTTTGTTCTCATGTAAAAGCAAGAGCTGGTTTTAAAAAAAAAATTTGAATTTTGGAAAGGAAAAAAGCTGCCATGAAGAACACACAATTCCAGGAAAATCATGAGTGAAATCACTGCTCTCCTTTACAAAAACTGTAGAAATAATTCTAATCACCTTTGGTAAGGCCTGAAGTTCCAAAAGTAAGAAAGAAACATGGACATCTCTGCTTAGTTTGCAGTAATTGGATAAAAACCCCTCTATGCATTGTGGGTTTTTCCTCATTGAAAAAATCACACAGTCACAGGATAATTTGGATCAGGAGGGACCATAAACACCATCTTATTCTACCCCCTGACATGGGCAGGGACACCTCCCACTAGGCCAGGTTGCTCCAAGCCCCGTCCAACCTGGCCTTCAAAAACGAAGGACCACATAAATCTCGATTAAATGAAATTAAATGTTTGTTCAGCAGTAATTTTATAATTCTTTGATGGAAAAAAGACCGATTGCGGCCAGGCTGCACGTGGGCTCCAGGCAGCCCTGCCTGACCCCGATCCCTGGCTCCGGGCAGGGCCTGGCCACCACTGCGGCACCAGAGCACCCTGGCACCGGCTTCGCTTCCTGATGACGGCTCTAACAAAGGATGGGCACCCACAGAACCACCCCACAGTTCAGGAGTGCTGGGTTTGCAGTGTCAAGATAAAATCGAGCTTAATGAACTTGCCCAAATGGCAGAGGCAATATTTGCGAGCCAGGCTGCACCTGACACATTCTTTATGCCACGTGTCCAGGTGACCTGGATGCCAAACCCAAAGCTGAACCACATGTGGGTGAGAGCCAGCCAATATTAGCATGGCTATATTAATGTTATTAATAAAATGAAAGATTTAGATGACAAAACATTTTAATTATTTCCCTTCTTCCTCAATTCAGCATTCCAGGACTAAAAAATAAGTTTAATAAACTTCTTTAAAAGTCTTTTCTATTGTCCTTTCTAAATTTAACACCTAGATTGTGTTTGGGGAGTTTTCATGGTGCTGGTTGGAACTGGATCAGACCTCTGCAGGGCCATGCATCTCCTGAAATTCTCCACATTACTGTTTCAGAAATCTCATGAAACATCCTGTGTGGCAGTGAATATTCAGTGAACTGCATGTTTGGTGCCCAGGAAATATCCTTTTGTATTTTGGATAAATATTTGACTATTTTGTCTACCCTTGAAAGCAGCAAAACAACCCAGACCTCTGCAAGGGGGTGTTTTGAGGGATGTAGAATAAAGAGAAGGGACAAACTAGCCCTGGTACATTCCAGTGCAATATTCCTCCGTGCTCTCCCAGAGCATTTGAGGTCTAATGACCCAGACCAGGTGCTCACTCCACTGATGGCCACGTGGAATGGAACAGACCCTCACCACACTGCCCAGGGTGGTCTCCTGGCCCTGGTTCCAGGGACAGAGGCCAGCTGAGTGAGGGGACACCCTCTCTTCTGGTCACAATGGGGTCGAACAGGCTCCGTCAGATAGGACGCCTTTCCCACACCTTTCACTTTCCGTGTAGACTCGCCCACGCCAGGGATGGATAATTGCTGTGGTGTTTCATTCCCCGGGCACTCTTGGGTATCGTCGGGTTTTTGTGTCACTGTTGTTGAGTTGTCATCACAAGTCAGACCTGATGATTCAGGAAGTAACATTTTTGATGTAGTTTTGAAACACGCTTCTGTTAACCAAAGCATCTTTCTGTTGTGGGATTTCTGGAGACAAACGCCTTTGGGGAATTATTTCCGGCTGAAAGAAAAAACAACACCTCCTAGCCAGGTCACAAGGAGGAAGAATAAACAGCCCTACTCCAGTGGCAAGATCCACAGGGACTGGTATAAATAGAGGACCAGGGGACAGAGGGATCACAGTCGGATCCTGCAGCGACCTGAGCACTTGCCTTGGGCTCTGTCGGCTCCGCACCCACACCATGAGCTGTGCTGTCAGGCAGGTCGTCACCACCTGCGCCCAGGGCAGGGGCAGCGCGGGCAGCAACGCGACTGGCACCGGCAGGAGGGTCTCCTCTGCCTCCTCGGGGAGACACGCTGCCTATGAGTTGGGTGCTGTGGTTGGCAGCTTCTCTGGTGGCAGTGTGAGCGAGGGATTACTCGGGAAGCAGCTGAGCACCGGCAGTGCGGCTGGTGGGAGCTTCGGAGCCACCCAGAGGGCTTGTTCTGCCCTGGGATTCAGCGGTGGAGGCATCTGCACTCGAGGCACTGGTGGCTTCCCCAGGGCTGGCGCTGGCTGCGGGGATGGGATCCTGTTTGCTAACAACGAGAAGGCGACAATGCAGAACCTCAACGACCGCTTGGCCTCGTACCTGGACAAAGTGCGGCTCCTGGAGGGGGACAATGCCGACCTGGAGTGCAAGATCAGGGAGTGGTACGCCAAGGTAGGGCCCAGCTGTGAGCCACGGGACTACAGCTGCTACCACAAGGAAATTGAAGACCTTCAGAACCAGGTAAATCCTTGTTTGTCAAGAAAATCCTAATATTTCCTTGGGCTTTGCTTTCACATGTGCACAGAGCCCTGTCGAAGGGCAGAGGCAATGGCTCTGGAGGGGCAGGTGAAGCCATGGTTTATATGAAATGATGGTCTGTGGGAGGGGGATTCTGCATTTACTGAGCACTGAAGGTTCAGCACAGCTGGCTCCACCCAGCTGGCACATGGGTTTCCCTGCTGTGATGCCACATAACTGATTAATAACCCCAGTATATGGAATGATTGTAAAATACCCCAGGTAGGTGTTTCCTCCAGTGTCTTCTGGAGCTAGAGGAAGCTGCAAGCCCACATATTCTTCTTCTGTTTTCTTTTCCAGATCCTGTGTGCAGCCATGGAGACTAACAAAATCCTTCTGAACATTGATAACAACAGGATGACTGCTGATGACTTCAGGGTGAAGTGAGTACAGTCCCCTGCTGGCCCATGAAAGGGCAGGTGAGGGGTGGTGATGGGGAAATCCCAACCCTCTGCCTGTCACACTGCAGAGTAAAACGCAGATCTCTGATACCACTGGCAATGTTCATAGCACTGCATGTCTGAAGCAAAAGAACTCGATCCTTTTTCCCCTCAAGTGAAGGCCTTGCCCTGCTTTGCTGACATGCTGACCTTTCTTTGGTGCCTGTGGTTTAAGGTACGAGACTGAGTGTGGTCTCCGGCAGAACGTGGATGCTGACATTTGCAACCTCCGGCCTGTGCTGGACCAGCTGGCCAGCTGCAAGACCGACCTGCAGCTGCAGTGTGAGGCTCTGACGGAGGAGATGTGCTGCCTAAAGACCAACCACGAGGAGGTCAGCTCTCTTAGGGAATTAAGAAGGAAAGTCCCCCCAAGGGTGGATGGATATTACTGATATGGTCATATATTCCCTGTAGGAAATGAGCTGTCTGAGGAAACAGGCGACTGGGGATGTGAGCGTGGAGGTGAATGCCTGCCCTGGACCAGACCTCAGGAAGATCCTGGAGGATCTGCGGTGCCAGTACGAGACCCTGATGGAGCGCAACCGCAAAGAGACGGAGCAGTGGTACGCCTGCAAGGTACCATGTCCATGCAGAGCCGGACCTGGCTCTGCCCCCCGGGGGAAAGGGAAAAAGAAGAGATTAGGAGGTGTCCTAATAACAGCAAGTGTGTCACAGATGTGCACAGATCCAACTGTACTGCCTCATTTCTGTGTTCTGTCCACGGCAGAGGGGCCACCACATGGTGTCACAGAACAGAATAAACAGGGTGTCAACCTTGGACATGCTCAGGGCACTGCGGGGTGTGGGGAGGTCCTGGCCACCACGAGATGCAGTGGGGAGGTGAGGAAAGGGCTGTTCCTTTCTGACCTTGCAGGTGGAGGAAGTGAATCTGGAGGTTGTCACAAGCAGCCAGGAGATCGAGTCAAGCAACAAGCAGGTCACTGAGCTGAGACGTCAGCTGCAGGCTCTGGAGATCAACGTACAAGCCCAGCTCACCATGGTAGGTGATGGCACGACGATTCACAGCTCCAGCTCTCGCGACCGGGGTCGTACCTGCGGCAAACCCAGGTGCGTTCCTTCTATTCGCAGAAAGAAAACCTGGAATCCTCTTTGACGGAGACTGAATGTCGCTACAACAAATACCTGGCTGAGCTGCAGAACCAGATCTCCTGCGTGGAGCAGCGGCTGGCTGAGATCCGAGCGGAAATGGAGTGCCAGAACCAGGAATACAAGACCCTCCTGGACGTCAAGTGTCGCTTGGAGCAGGAGATCCAGACCTACCACTGCCTGCTGGAGGGTGGCCAGCACGACATCATGTATGCAAACAGAGCCAGGCACCCCAAAATCTCTGTGCTTTGCCTTGCAGGGATATGAAGATTCATGGTCCTGGTAGTAAAAGCAACACTGTGGTGAGGAACCAGTGCTGACCTGTTAGCAGACAGGGCCAATTAACAAACCATGAGGCATCTGAGGATTTGGCTCTGATAAATGTCCAGGGAGCACTCCAAAGACCATTCTTGAGCCAGGCAAGGGGCCGGGAGAGACTCCAGAGCTGTCCCAGCTCCTGGCACAGTTTAGCAGCTCTTTAAGGGCAACTTCACCCGGTGCTGGGCAAGGTCTCCTACAAACAGTCATGTAACTGAGTTTTATTGGTTTGCCAGGTGAGACAGGATTAGGGACTAGCAGCTAAATTAACTGAAACAATGAATTATCTAAATATTTTCAGTTTCACATAACAATTTTAATTAAAGTTCTGGAAAATTTAATTTGTATGCAAAGCAGCTGGCTCTGCCTCCCATTGACTGAGGTTTTGAAACAGCCAGGCTGTTAATCCCAGACATGGCTGCACACACACAAAACTGGCCTGAGCACCCACCTACTCCTTTTGTTTTGTTGAAAAAGGAGGCTTTGGAATGGTGGTGCCCTGATGTGGGCTTGCCTGGACTCTCCAGTCCTAAATTAATTATATGAGAAGTCAGTTTTTATCCCAAAATGCCTATTGCAAGGGTTGAAGTGGCACTGTTAGTGCTTGCCCGGGGTAATCCTGAGTGTCAGATGGAAAAGCATCAGCTGCCAAAAGACAGGCGGGAGGGGGGGGGGTGGGGGCTGCAGCTGACCC
>VXBT01000798.1:121165-250315 GCA_013400235.1 Oriolus oriolus | reverse complement strand
TCGGGGCTGGGAGGGGGAACGGCAGCTGTGGCTGAAGAGACAGAGCTGAAGCCAGTGAGCAGGGCAGGGGGAGATCTCCAGGGTGGGAATGCCGGGGGCCTGGGTGTCCAGAGCTGTCTCTTGCCACAGAGGGTCGGCGGGAAGAGGAGTCGGTGCCACATCAGCCGGGAGAAGCGCGGGGCTGAAAGCCAGCCTGTGCCAGCCCTGCCTGCCCTGAGCCCTGCGCGGGCCAGGGTCTGTCAGGTGAGGGGGCCTCCGGGGAACTGGGACCATGAGCTGCGTCTTTAGTGCTGGGTACCTGGGAACAGGAGCATGAGAGGTCTCCAGGCTTTTCTGGGTGATGCAGAGCAGCTGGAGGGGCTTTTCCCTGGAGAGAGGCTGGGCTGGAGCCAGACACTCAGGATCACAGCTGTGACTGCTGGTGGTAAGGCACTGGGACTAACTGGGCTGTGCTGGCAAGCAGTGGCAAGGGCTGCAGCTATGGGGATATTTATTTATAAACCTCTGCACAGAAATTGTGTTTGACACTGGGGGGTGCCCAGCAGTAAATTTGTGTTTAAACAAGACTTTCAGCACAACATGGGAATGAGGAACTGGCAGGGGAATCAGTCACAAGTCTTTCAACAAGGATAAAATTTAGCAATGCTGGGAAAGGAGAGGAAGAGAAAGGTCAATACAAAAGCAAAGAGGTGTAAGAGAAAGGCACAGGATGCAGACCTCCCTGCAAAAGTGATTCTTCCCACTCTCCTTCAGGTCACTGCAGACCAGAGAGTCCCCGCCAGCCCCACTGCACATCCCCTGAGGAGCTCTCTGAAGAATAAGTCATTTGGAAAAACAAGGCAAAAATAACCTGGGAGTTCTCAGTTGTGCTCCAGCAGCAGCCAGAGGGACTCCGCAGGATGGCACCTCCCGGCCACCCCGCTCTGATCCCACCACTGCCCCTCGCTCAGGCTCCCCTGGGCTGTGGTGGTTCTCTAACAGAGACCAAGGCTTGTCTCCAATAAAACTTTGCTCCTGCTGACACAGCCTTGAACCTGAGAAATAATTTCTACCAGTAAATCGATATACAAGTATTTTAAAAAATTGTTATGAATCCACCTTCAATCTCCATCCACACAGCAATCACTACAGGAAAAAAGGAAAAAAAGCCATGTTCCCATCAGTGCTCCATCTGAAGTCAGAGGCTGAGGATGGGGATGGAGGGTGGAGGAGAAGGACCAGCTGATGCTGTGGAAAGGGATATTTGCTACCAGAGGAGGAAGTATGAGCCAAGACATGAAGCAGAAAGTGGTGAGGAAAGAAACATCCAGGGAGGCTGGGCACAGGGCAGGGAGGGAGTCTCAGGGCTGTCTGACTGACAGTCTGCTACCGAGAGAGACCTCGGAAAGAAAAGGGAGTCTTCACTAAAGCAGGCGTGTGCTAATATAATATAATATAATATAATATAATATAATATAATATAATATAATATAATATAATATAATATAATATAATATAATATAATATAATATAATATATAAATCTATAATATCACATAGTATAATGTAACACACAACAGCTTTGAGTAATTACAGATGCACACTCACAGGATAAAATCAAGAACAACAAGTTTTCTCAAATAATAACAAAGCAGGAACTTTGAAAGCCAGGCTCTGCTGGACTCTCCCCACCTTTCTGGTGGAGGAAAACAATTCCCAGAGAAAACACTAAGCAAAGAACCTCTAAATGGATTTGTAAAAAAGGCAAACAGGAAGAACCAGCTGGCAACTGTGGGAAGATAAAAGGATGAGACAAATTAATATGTGGGAGAGAATTTTTTTTAAAGTGAGACACAATAAACAGCCAGAAAAAAAAAGCTGCTGGTGTTTTATTACCTCAGAGAAAGGAATGACAAACACATTTAGGAACACAACTGCATTTTGCTGCATGTGCAAGCCAAGGCTCAGGATCCAGCCTGTCCCTCCTTGCTGGCAGCAGCATCTGAGCAATGGGTCAGACGGGCTGGGAGTGGTGGCACAACCCTTGCTCCTTGTTGTGGGGCTCTGGCAGCCCTTCTCTCTTGAAATGTTGGATGGGGTTTGATGACTAACCTTAGACAGAGGCCTGACATGAAGGCTTCTAACAATAAGGCTTTGGGGGATATGATGAGTCTGAATTAGTGCCTGTTTCTAAAGAGAGAAACAGCTCAGATGGTTCTGGAATGGCCTCTTCCTGGGCTCTGTCCAGAACACTTGTTAGCCCTGTGGAGTAATTGCTCTAATGAGCTCCTGGACAAGCTCTGTGTTACTTTCCCTGCTCAGTTCTGCATCTCCCATTCCAGCAGCACTAATTACACTGAGCATTTCGGGGTGATTTAACCCAGCTCGGCGCTGACACGGCACCTCTGAGGTCACTGCGTTGCATCTGTGCAGAAATACAATGCTGCCTTCCCTGCCCAGTGTTTATAACCCAGACAGCAATGGGAAATGATGATGGCTGTGGAGACAGCACAGGAAGAGACAGGGAAGGGAAGATAAATGAAATGCAGAGGACAACAGGACAGGAGTGACCTGGGACCTGGACTGCAGGCAAATGTCTTCTGTGTCCTCCACACAGCAGCTCCCGGGTTGTGCAGCTCATAGGAGCTCACTTTGTCCTCTTGTAACATGCAAATCTTGTAAAGCAGGAACAAACAAGTATCTTCAAGACAGAGAGACTTGGGCTGAAGGTACAGGATGGAGAGAGGAACCCAAGGGTACAAAGAGCAAGGGTGGGTGCCCCAGAGAGAGGCGGGGGTGGTATCAGCACTTGGGCTGGTAAGCAGACAATGAAACGCACTGACAGTCCAGCAGATGTGTCTGTGTTGTACAGAGAGCAGGCACATGGGAATTACACCACCATCAGGAAAAATTCCTGAGGAGTGAACACACCAGAGGTTTAAGGGATCAGTGAAGAAATGGGAAGAAAACAACTAGTTTTGCAAATTACCAATGCTGGAAATCAGCCACGAGTTCCAGACTGCACGGCACAGGCAATTATCTCTGATTACAGGCACAGTGCATTTGGAAAAGCAGGCCATGTTCTGGTGTGATGCATAAACTGTAATTTCTCTACAAAAGTCTGTTTTATACAGTATGCAGACAAGTACAGTCTTAACACCCACAATAACTATTTGTGGGGTTTAGATTTTTGTTTATTGGCTTGTGCAACATTTGTAAAGAATTACAAGAGATGAGCAAACTGCTTCTGTAACCCAACAGGAGATTTCTCAGCTCAGTGCACTGAATGATATAATCTAAACTGCCACTATGAGCCATGTATTGAAAGTGTATTGAAATTAAGAGACTTTTTAGTACAAGTATGATATGAAGATAAAAGAAGACAGTCTGGGGAGTCCTGGCTGCCCTGCACCTTTGCCTGCCTGGCTCTGTTGCACCACCGGACGGTGCCTGAGCACAGGAAGCACCCGAACACTCCAGGTTGTCAGGCTGATCCTGTGGCTGTGCAGCAGAAACCACAGGCTGAAGCCTCGGTTTCCTATCCTGTGCTGTGCTCAGCTCTCCATGCAGAGTGGAATTGCTGCAATTTCATCACCCATCACTATTCCCATCTGTCCTAACAAATTCTCCAGGATTCTCCTCTGCTGTGATAACCTGCAGTGCCACCAGAGATGCACATGCCGGAGGCCTGGCTGCACTGTCAGCATCTGGCAGGCACTGGAAGGATCCAACAGCCTTCATCAAGTGAATCAGGAGAGACTGAACTTCGGTAGGAAGAAACCTGCTTGTGTCCACCTCCGTGTCCTGCCGAACTTCTCCTTCAGCACTGCAGATGCTCAGAGTCTGCAGAAGTGAACACTCAGCAAGAAAGAAACTGAAGTGGAGTCATTCTCTCGGTCTCCGAGGCGTATTTAAGCCTGTGCTGTTACCAAACCCACTGTGGTAATTATTTCAGTTGCCTTACAGGATTTGGCTAAACATGGTGGTATAAACCAATGAGTCACTAGCCAGGAAAAAGTCGTGGTCTGCATTTGAAAGATGGGAGTATGGGGCCTGGAGCCGGCTCAGTATCACATCAAAGCAGTGTTTAATAAGTGATGCCTAATGGCCATTATGCAAATTATTAATGGTAATTACAAGTGACAAGATAAAATCATATTCCAGTGTGGTTGCACAAACATCACTGAGGCAATGCTTATGAAAGCAAAGCTCTGTCGAACCAGACACACCTTTCTTGTAGTTGACACAAGAAAACATTATCAGCTTTGATAAGCAAAGCGAGGTGAGCATGTGGAGCCAGGCTGGGCACAGCGACAGCCATAGGTCCCACAGGACCAGACTGTCCTGCCCACAGCACCCCTTGGTGCATGCTCCTGCCTCCTCCATCCCTGTGCACCAATATTCACCCTTATCCCCTCTTCCTCCCCTTGCACTCTCTCTTCTCATCCATCCAGCCCACAAGACTCAGCAGCACTGACGCTGTGTGCGACCACTGCTGATCGTCCTGGCCGAGGGTTGTTGTGGCTTCCTGCACTTCCATCTGCATGAAACCGTTTGTTTCCTCCAGTCCTGCACTGAGGTTGTAAATCCTTTTGGGACACGTTTATGTCTCAGACTTGCACAGTCCTTTCCCTGTGTTCCGCCCCAAGGCTGTGTCCCAAGGCTATAGGAATACAATAATAACAAAAGTGGAGGTAAAGAAATCAGTTTAGTAGGAAAAAAAGCCAGTACTGAGGGAACACAGCTTCTGCCTGTCTCGGTGCCGAGCCTCGGAGCAATGACATGGCCATGAGGAATGGGACAATACCATGGTGTGTTTTTAAGATACGGCCAAGTTAGCCAGGGACTGGCACCTGGGTGTATTTGCTGTATCAGACAAGTGTTCCACGTCCCAGTGAAATTGGCAGGAGCCCAGAAAAGCTCCAAAGAATGCAATTGCATCCCAAATACGAGTTCTTCAGAAGAATTGTATGGTCATGTCTAATCTTCACTGGTAAAATGGGATTTGGGAGTCTGTGGACCATTCCACCGGGACATGAGTGAAAAGTTGTACAGTGCTGCTGCTGTTTATTTTGTGGAGCAAGACCTGTTCCTTCTTCCCATCAGAAGACTGCTGAAGGAGGCAGGGATGGGTGCTCCGTGCCCACCCATAGAGAAATGCCCAACATCTGCAGTGTCTCCTCCTAAACCCAACACTCTGCAAGGGAAAGAAAGGCACCCCCAGCCCTATCTCTGCAGGCTGTGCTTGGGTAACTCCTGAAAACCTCCCCAGCAGAAGCAAAGCTCCAAGCAAGCATTATATTAATTTCTGTTGGCTCCAACAGCCACACCCTGTCTTCAATTATATTCCTCAAAATGACGGATGAAAGCCAGATTTGCTCCCTCTCCTCCTTTTTGCTTATGATTTTCCCGACTGTGAGTCTAGGCTGTGTGGGGAGCACGGGGGCTGTGTCTAGGGGGAGGATGGACTTGTATTTCAGGCACTGCAGTCTCAGTGAGGAATCCGAGCTCCGACAGACTCCAGCTCTGTCCTTAAGCAAGTTATTTCCCTGCACCATATGAATAATGAATATTCCTGGATGCTGCCAGCCTTGGGTAGGCGGCTTTTTTATCATTTTTGATCTAAGTAAAGAAATAAATTATCCCACTGGAGAGTGGAAAGCTTTAACTCATGCTGGTGTGAAGACGATCCTATCTAAACATGCTTGGGGACACTTTCCTACCGTGGTGACAGCAGTCACCAACCTCCCACCACTAAAGAGGTGGCTGAGGGTATGAGTGTGGGTTTTCTCTGCTCTTCCTCCCGGAGGTGACGCTGCTCTCAGAGCTCTTTGAATGTCACCCTCACTGCCTACAGGGATCTATCACAACTGCTCCTGTACATATGGACATCCTCAAGTCAAAGGCTGCTTTGTGAGTAAGAGTTGTGTGAAAATTCCGCGCTGTAGGGAACAGAAGCCGTCGTTCCCCGGAGAGCAGAATATCCTCTCATTACAGAGTCGGCTGGAGAAGGACACTGGCACTGGTGGAGCCAGTTCTCTGAATTCTCCCTTGGCTGTTGCCTGCCTGGTTGGGAGGTTGTGCTCCCCTGACCAGCCAGGCTGTGCTGATGCCTGCTACTGCTCCGACAAACTCAGTAAGAAAGGCAGAAAGTTTTTCTCCTTATTTGGTGTGCAGCACAATCTTAGTAATGGCAAAGACCCATGGGGTCACATCTGAGTCCAGGGCTCTGGATATATCGCCCGTGGATACTCCCTCTCCTGTCATCTCTTTCTTTATCTACCATCGCCACAAACTGAGAAAGTATGGACAGCAATTAAAGCAATTGAAAAAGAACTTCAGCAAGGTCCTTCATACACTGCAGGTGACATCAACCCCTGTGTCACACATGCACACAGGACACTGAGCTCTGCAGTGTGAGCAAGTTGACTTCTTGTGTTTTCATGACTAAAGAAATTTAAGCCATAAATAGGGAACTAAATTGATGGGGGATTTACCTCAGTGATTTTGGAAATCTCACAGTAAAGCAGATATTAGAGCTGTGCCAGCTGACCAACATCCACACCACAATGTCCCTGGTCTGTTCACTACTATAGTCACAACCATTCATACTTTTCAGAAGTGAGAAATTCTATTAGTTTTCCATTTTTTGTTTCACAAGCTCTACCATGGCATGTGATATAAAAATGGTTATTGGACTAAGAATAAAATAAATACAAATTAATAAAAGATAAAAGGCACTTTGATGTTATAAATACCAATGTTTCTTCTTTGTACATAATCTAGGGCAACTTTTTTCTTGACTTGTTGCAAAGTTTGCATCATACAAAAAGCTGATGACTCATAAAACACTATTTTACTTTTTGGAATAAGCTGCTGACATGTAAAGTATCTTCCTTGTGAACTGGGATTTCTAGAGGGAAACTGCCTATGGGCTATTTAATCTTGGCATAAACAGCCAGACTAGCCAGCCCCGTGGGAAGAAGAAACACCCCACAGGTGACACCCCCTTTGGAAGGTATAAATGGAGACCTGCGGCAGCCGCCAGCCTGCAGTCGGACTCAGTATCACGCTCTGCATCTTGCTTTGGGCTGTGGGTTGGCGCTGCAGCTGGGCCTCGCCATGAGCTGTAGTATTAAGCAGACAACTGGCTCTCTCAGGGGCAGGACCAGCGGTGGCAGCTGTGTGATTGGTGGTGGTGGTGGTGGCGGAGCGCGGATCTCCTCGGTCTCCTCTGGAAGATACACGACCTGCGGGATAGGCGGTAGCCGAGGGTTTTCTGGGAGAAGCTACTGTGGTGGTGTGAATTACGGAGGAGGACTGAGCACTGGCAGTTTGGTCGGTGGAAACTTTGGAGGTGGCTTAGGAGCCGCTGTCCTCGGAGGATGTCCAGGCATGGGATTCAGTGGTGGCAGCGCTCGCTTTGGCGGTGGCATGGGAGGTGGCATGGGTATGGGTCTTGGTGGAGGTGGTTTTGCTGGTGATGGCATTCTTCTTTCTGGTGACGAGAAGGTCACCATGCAAAACCTGAATGACCGCCTGGCTTCTTACCTGGACAAGGTGAGGTGCCTGGAACAAGAGAATGCTGACCTTGAGTGCAGGATCAGGGAGTGGTACGCCAAGCAGGGCCCTTTTTGTGAGCCACGGGACTACAGCTGCTATTACAAAGAAATAGAAGATCTTCAGAACCAGGTAACATCCCTTCCCAGCTGCTTTCTCCCTTGCAAGGCTCTCTCTGGTGCTTGTTCATAACTTGGTCCATTACTGGGAGTAACAAATCATTGTTGTAAAATGCTTTTTGCAAACAGGCATTACAACATCTGCCTGTGGAAAGCTCAGAGCGCAGAGGTAAAACTGGAGGGTTTGGGATGTTTCTGTCACTTTTATTCACCAGATATATTGAAGGGGAAAATGTTGCTTCATGGAATGTATCTGGATGGGCTCAGTAGTCTTTTTGCATTCAGTTTGTGCTGAGGTGGTCAAATAGATATGTGGCAAGAAAAGAACTAAAAGATAAATAAATAATGGATCAAATTAATTTGCCTGAATTTATATTATTGTCATCAGTCTTGCAGAATTCCAGTTAAACTTTATTTCCTTTTTCTTATTAGTTTACTCTTTCATGTAGAATTTGGAAATATAGGACATCTAATGAAAACTAAGAAAAAAGAGAACATTGCCATAACACATTTGGAATGGGCAATTTAAAATTCAAAACATTTGCAAAGTGTTTGGCAAAAATTTAGGATGTCAATGCACAAAGAATAAAGAGGAAAGGAAAGGGACAGAAGGAGATAGGCTTGTCATTAATTCTTGAAATAAAACTTTAAATCTCATAAGATTTAGATTTAAGAGGTTGAGGTGGATCGTGGCAGGTGCTGGACAGTAATTACATCTCCTGGACTCTCTGCACCTGAACCATGAATTTTATCACTTGAATGCCTTGACTGCACTTCCTTGAACATCCCTGTGAGTGCCACACCCCTCAGCTCCCCATCCCTGATACCCAGGATTTTAAAAAAAAGAGAGGGAGAAAGAGGGTCTGGTTGCACCAGGCAATGGCTACCTTGAGGCCAAGGACATGGAGCAGAGACCAGGAACAAATGTTCTTTTTCCAGATTGTCTGTGCAACCATAGACAACAACAAGATCATTCTGAACATTGATAACAGCAGGATGACAGCCGATGACTTCCGAGTGAAGTGAGTATCCAGGGCTGTCCCCTCCTCTGTCACTGCCCTCAGGGCTCTCAGCCACTCTCCTGTGACCCAGGACAGGCTGGAGGCTGCGCAGATCTGTCTCATCCATTGTCTCTAGAGCTGCCCTAATTAGGGGCAGCTCCAGGAGGGGAAGTTTGGAATGCCAAGCTGGTTTAGAGTAGAGATTAAAGGAAGCAGAAGGGATCTGCAGACTGGGAGCAGTGAGTGCTCAGCTGAGCTGCTGTTCCAACATGTGCTATCTTTCAGAGGGGAAGGTTTTGGGTTTTTTCCTGTCAGAGCTCAGAAACACTGGTGGTGTCAGACACTGACTGCTCTTTCTTGTTTCCTCCCTTGCAGGTACGAGACGGAGCTGGCCCTGCGCCAGAGCGTGGAGGCCGACATCAACGGGCTGCGCCAGGTGCTGGACCAGCTGACGCTGTGCAGGTCTGACCTGGAGGCACAGCTGGAGTCACTGCGGGAGGAGCTCTGCTGCCTGAAGAAGAACCATGAGGAGGTAGGTCCTGCCCTCTCCTGTACAAAGCATTTGCTCCTGTGGGATCCATCACCCCGGGCTGCTGCTGCAGAGGGCAGTGGTTGGTGGAGACCATCGTGTGACCCAGGAGCTGTGAAGGTCCATCAGAGAGGGGCTCTGCAGGGCTCTGCTCCCTGTGAGGGAACTCAGCTTCCTCAGTTCTTTCCTTTGTTTTAAACCTGACCTGATCTGGATGGTGTTTCCAGGAAATGTGCTGTCTGAGGAAGCAATCGACTGGAGATGTGAGCGTGGAGGTCAATGCCTGCCCTGGACCAGACCTCAGGAAGATCCTGGAGGAGATGAGGTGCCAGTATGAGACGCTGATTGAACGCAACCGCAAAGAAGTTGAGGATTGGTACGAGTGCAAGGTGAGAAAAATCCCGCAGCTCTGACTTTCCCTGGCTAACACCCAGGCAATGGTCCCACAGGGATTTGTTGCATGTAAAAACCACACAACAGACACACAAAAGAACATTTAGCATTGGTTCATACTGACCAAGTGACACAAGGCAGGGACACTGCCACCCTGCATCCTTGTCATGGGCTCAGGGAAGCGCTGCATGTTGGGACTTGAGGCAGGAATTGTCTACAAAGCAGTAAGTGGTGAGAAGAACTGGAAGCAGCACTCTTAGAAGAGAGAAAGGAATGACCAGCCAGGTTTACACTGCCATTAGGATGAGAGTTTTCACCCACACCCTTCTCATTTCATGTCTTTGCTCTTTCTAACTTCTCTGCTCTTTCCTTAATACTTGATCCAATTTACATTGCACATTCCTTGAAGCTCTTTATCCTGGATTGGTGATTTCAGATTGAGGAGGTGAATCGGGAGGTTATTACAAGTGGTCAAGAGGTGGAGACGTGCAACAACCAGGTGACTGAACTGAGACGCCAATTGCAAGCCCTGGAAATCGATCTCCAAGCTCAGCTCAGCCAGGTGAGTGTGAGCTGGTGCAAACCTCAGCCATCTCACAGAAGTCGCAGCTAAATGCAGTGTTTCTCCTGCCTCTATTTGTCTTATGTCCCATGTCACTCCTCAGAGGGACAACCTGGAGTCCTCGCTGGCAGAGACAGAGTGTCGCTACAACAACCACCTTGCTGAGCTTCAGAGCCAGATCACCTGCGTGGAGCAGCAGCTGGCTGACCTGCGGGCAGAGATGGAGTGCCAGAACCAAGAGTACAAGATCCTGCTGGACGTCAAGTGCCGCCTGGAGCAGGAGATCCACACGTACCGCTGCCTGCTGGAGGGCGGCCAGCAGGACCTTATGTGAGTGGGATTGAGACACACCAAAACAATACCATTAAATACCCGTGTCCTCATTATTTCAATATAAGAGCAAAGTGAAGGACCTGCCCAGCTCCTTCTCCCTTACTGACCTATTTGGGCTGCCTGGTGTCATGGTTGTGACCTGCTTCCTCCCCTGTGCCAATTCCTGCCACAAGGAGAATGGTCACTGCAACATTCTGCCAATTTTCTGCCAAAAAGGGAAACAGACTGAGAGCAACAACTGAAAATCTGTAGCTCTAGTTTATATGTAATTTCCTTTACTAAAATGTTATTTTCCTGTCTCCTCAGTCAGCAAGGAGGAATTGGTCAGTCTTCAGGTATAGGAGGAGGAGTTGCAAGAAGCAGTGGGATAGGAGGAGGAGGCATCATTAGGACAAGCCACACTTACACTTCGTCTGCCCAGATCCCATCCTGTGCAGCTGCGGAGATCCAAGGTAAGAACTGTCCCACTCAAAACATTTCCACAGTCTCTGCTCTAATGCAACACTGATGGGCTGGAAGAAAGATCTTTCCCATGTAGCTTACAGGTGCTACTTGAAAGTGTTATTGTGGGGCCCCTGGGAAATACAGGACAGGAGCCACAGAGGAGTGGCTGAGAGGAGAGCTTTCGGGAGCTGAGACTCTGCTGGTATGCATGAGAATTGCAAAGGAAAGAGGGATAGAAGGGAGAGGGACAGATCCAGCAGGCGGGCAAGCCATGGAGAACACGGAGAAAGGACTGATGTGAAATGTGGGACAAAGGAAAGAGCAGGAGAAAGAAAAGTACTCAGAAATCAGGTGGGCAAAAAAAGGTGAGAATCATGGGAATACTGGCAGATAACTAGTCATAATTCAAGGGGAAACTTCCAGCCAAACTGAAAAGGAAAGAAGGAAATATAGTGACAGTTGGTCCAGGAGAATGACGTGAGCAGGGGCATTGATCTGGCACGGACCCCAGTGCCATTCCCTCATCCAGATCGCTGCTGGAGCAGTGTCTGCAGCTTCCACCTTTTGGCATTTTGATGCAGTCCGTGCTGCAGCCAGTGACAGATCCATCTGCCTGGCTGGTAGGAGCCATCAGATCTTCCCAGAAAGGGGCAGTATTTATCTGAAATTTTAATTGAATTGGCTTGTGAAACGATCACGTGTAGGGAATGACAGTGTGGGAAAGAATCTATTTTTGCTATAAACACAGTAATGTTTCCTTTGATCTCTCCAGTGCCTTGCCGAAGGATTTGTGATTAAGCAGAGAAACGAGAATATCCAACAAGAGAAGCCTGAAGCAGAGCTACGGATGAAGAGAGAATATTTACTGCATGTGTCTGCAGAGAGCACAGAGCGTGCTCGTCTGTGTCGCTCAGCCGTGCTAACCAATGTGTCAGAGGGATGAGCAGAGCATTGGGCCACATTCTGCTTTATTTTGCTATTTGCTTTTCCAGTCTGTGTTGCTGTGTGTGGCCCAGCACCATGACTGTTGCTGTAGTCAGCCAGGGCTATGATCACTTATGTACCTGCTGGTGAAAATTCTCTAATAAAACTTTGCTTCTGCCTAATGCAATCAAGAACCTGTGTCTGAAACTGAGTTCCTTTTGAACACCAGGTGCTGATCCATGAACAAGGGGCACCTAAACTGGTCAGGATCATCCTGCACTGGGAACAAAGCTGCTTTGCCAGTGGGAGCCAGAGAGTGGCCTTGCTGACCTGGCAGGTCTTGTCCAGCTCCTCCCTGTTGTCACAGCCTGAGGCAGGTGTTGCCCGTACCTGTGTGACACCTGCCCTGACCCCCATGGACAGGCAGGTCAGGCAGAGGCCTGTGTCCTTCTCACACAGCATTGGGCTAAAACACAGTTTTAGAAGAGTTTTGAAAGTCAGTGATGGAACATCTGGAGACAGTTTGCCTTGGCCCCAGTCTAGTGCTGACACATCTGGGCTGAGCCCTCTCAGGCTCCATCCCCGAGCCTGGGGACTGTTGAGGATGAAATCTTGGTCCCCACAACTGATTCAGTTTCTGCTGACAGGGCTTATATTCCAACCTATTCCTTTCATTTTATAGGAATCTTCACACTGGGAAAAGGACTGGAGCCAAAAGGTTTATCTCTCTTTTCACATAGTGACTGAGTCATTTACTGGTCATCTTCGGATTGCCAAGAGTTTCAACCTGAACATCAGGAGTGGCTGAAAGATCATCTTTGTGTTAAACACACCTTGTCTGAGGAGCTGAGGAGGGCAGGTTGGGAGCTGAAAAAGTGCAGCTTAACAGAGAATAGAATGGCGAAAAAATCCAGGTAGGGCTTTTGGACACCCAGAGCCTCCCAGCTGTCACAAGCAAGGCAGGTCACTCCCTGCTTGGCCTTGACCAGCAGCCATGTAGCTGGTGCTGAGCTGGTTTTGTCCTGGTGCTGACCTGCCTGAGCAGCTGTGGGCCACAGTGAGCTGGCAGAGTCACTCTGGGTTTGAAGAACTGGCAGTTCAAAGTATTATGAGGGTGTTTTGAGGATTAAATTGTTGGTCCAGAAAGCCAAGCAGTGGTGGTTTTGACTGTGGTGTGGCTGTTACAGAGTCACATTCACTTGTGAGATGACCCAGTAAAGAAAAACTCCCAGTTTTTCCTTTTCCATTAAACGCTGGAGGTTATGGAACAGCCAGACTCAGAGCAGGAGGAGAACAGGAACAAAGACAAAACCTCTTCAGGACTGTACATACAGTGTAGTGGTG
Source organism: Oriolus oriolus (assembly GCA_013400235.1). NCBI lineage: Eukaryota > Metazoa > Chordata > Aves > Passeriformes > Corvidae > Oriolus > Oriolus oriolus. Next base: position 237,128 of record VXBT01000798.1, on the reverse strand, counting down.
CACACTTTTCTATTGCCAGTTCTTTTATTGAGACACCAATTTCTCTGATGATACAGAAATAGACTTAACACTGTAGCAAGTGCCTGAAGAAGCTCAACCACTGTTGTCTCAGGGAGCAGGTGAAAGGTGCCCTTCTCCTGTTGTGATAGGCCACAGAGAGAAGATGTCTCAGTGGTATTTCTTTATTTTGTCTACTGGACACTAAGTGTAATAGTATCCATGGGCAAGACAAGATAATGCAGCACTGGAACACCTGCCGTGACTCAGAAGAGTGGCCAAAGGTAGAAGTTTTTAAACCAAGATGAAATTAAGCCTTATTTAAAGTTCAGTTCCAGCCCTACAGGAAATCCCAGATCTGATGCACAATTCTTTCAGTAGACATGTATGGCCAGTGCTTCACAAGAGATCAAAAGAGATACATATTGTGGCTCTAATGGCAAATTTCCTTGTTCTGGACTGCAATGGATATCCCAGTTGTTCTCAGAGCTCTGGCTGAGAAGTTGAAAAGCAAATTTTTCCCTTTCCATTCCCATTGTCTCCTCCTGCCTTGTTCAGTGCAAAGACAGACAGTGAGATAACCCACTGCCACCCTTTTTGGCCTCAATCCTTCCCAGTCTATGAGTCCTCACCCTCTTGTTTCTAAAAATATAAAAATACTGCACTGAGACTCTTCCAGTTTCCAGTCTTCTGGAAACTCTCAGCTACCTATGGTGTGTAAAAGCTTCCCAGTCTCTCCTGGCAGCCCCAGCTGATTCCCACCAGCTGTGGGCTGGTTCCTCCTCTTGCGAACTGCTACTGACATCTAGCTGCTCCTCCAGATTCCCTGGGCTCATATCAAAGACCTTCCCACCCGTCCAGCAGGTCCAAAGTGTGCACTTTCCCAAAGGAGCTGTCCTGAATTCCTGAGAGGTGAAAGAGACCTAATGACACGGCCAGAAAGACTCTAATGATCCAGAAATTATGAATATGCCTCTGGAAAGCCCCTGGGGGGTACAGCCTCAGCTCCTGGGACGCTGTGATGTTGTTTGTGGACCTACAAGTTAGGATGAGTCTGGAAGGCACCTCAGGAGAGGCAGGTTGTGATTAACAATTCCCCAGCAGAAAACACTCTGGAAATACTTCATTTATTAAAGAGCTGCAAATTATGGAGCTGCAAACCTTGGAAACTACATTTCCATAAGATTTTCCTATTTCTTTGCGCTGTTGAGACAGACCCAGGAAGTTTATGAGTTCAAGTAACTGAATGAAAACATGAGGGAAAGCTTAATTTAATTTTTTAAGGTCTCAGAACAATTACTTAATTTTATCTTAGTTTAACTAGTGCCCTCATTTCCTGGAGATGAACAGGAAAAATACCAAGACAGAGGGAAGTGTGCACAGACCGAGGCTCCCAGGCACAGGTGGCTGCTGCAGGCACACAGAGGTGCAAGGGGCAGAGGGGACCGAGGTGTCTCGGAGGAGCAGGAGCGTCCCCGGGGTGCAGACACCCTCCACTCCCACGGAGTACAAGTCATCCCGTGTTTCTGCCTGCGCTACACTGATGTGCCCGCCTGATAACTGTGGAGCCGGGGAAGGAATGTGTGCTCACTCAGGAGAGATGCTTGCTGCAGACAGCTGTTGGGAAACTCCTGAGGAATCATCCGCAGACCAGGCAAAGCTTCCAGCGACGCAGCTTACAGCAGTTTCGGTTCGCTCCTGCCACCACACCCTGACTCCCAATTATGTTCTCCAGTCCTAGGAATGAAATCCGGTGATTCCTTCCTACACACAATAACTTTATTAGAGCTTTTACCTATTCTGAGCTTTGTTCTGTGTGTTTTGGGCCGGAGGGAGGTCCAGTGTGTCAGGCAGGGCAGGCTGACACACAGGCGCCGTGTCTGGGTCCGGCTGCAGCTCGGCCAGCGGTGAGCGCTTTGTCTTGGAGTAAATCACTTTGGGAAGCCTCTCCACACCCATCTCCAGCCTGCTGGAGATATCACTGGAATGCTTCTGCCTTTCATGGCATGGATAAGGATCATCCAAGGAGGCAAAAAAAAGGAGAGACATCTTTGTAACCGAAATAAGAATAAGAGCAATAAAATGATGAGTAAATCCATGAATACTGGGATAATTCAGTCCTTAAGTAAATGGGATCATTTGCCTGCCATAACAATAGCTATTCCAATCCACAGTCCTGACACTGAGTGAGGATTTCAGCAAGAGTTTGAACTTTCTTTTCCCTGGTGAAGGAGATTTGGAGAATTTCTTTCAAGGAACAGTTGAGTTCAGAAAGCCATGGAATGCCTGTCCCTTGCTCCATGGCCACTGGAAAAGGGGCTCTCCAGGGAGAAGGGCAGTGCTCTGAAGTGTCAGCAAAACATCTCACGATAAGAAGCTCAGCCTGAGTTTTGATGACAAAAGTGTGAAAGGATTCTTACTTTTTATTTTCCTTGCTTAGTTAAGATTTGGAAACATTGCTGACAGAGAGCTTCTAGTTTGTACCAAATCCAGCTTCTCCAGCCCAGGTAGAACTGCACAGGTCAGTGACTGCTCTGCAGCTCTATCAGCAGTTCTGTCTTTATATGTCCCAGGACAGCAATCTCAAAGCTCTGATTAAAATGCAGCACGTATTGACAGAGAAATTGGCCATAGGATGTTTCCACTCCCATCCACTGTTTCAAAACCACCCTCTCCCAGCAACAATTACAATCCATAATGAGGAGAAGTACAGAAATTATCTTTCACTGAACAACAGGAAATATTTAAAGCACTTTTACCTTCCTTTACACTCTCCACATAATGAAACAAATCCTTTGTGAATTACTGGAGAGCCACAATCATGTATGAAGAACCTTTCATCCGTCTGCATTAAGAGATCCCTCCTTGGTCTCATTTGTCTCGCAGCACAGTGTTTCAGATTTGTCATTTTGCCAGTAGAGAGATTTAAAGGTTAATCTCTGTGTCTCTGATCTTTCCAGAGTTCTTACATCATTCTTCATACATCATTCGAAAAGCAAACTTAGTATTTCTTCTTTCTTTTTCATCTTACATATTCCAACCTCAGCACCTTGCATGAAAACTGCTTATTCAACTCAAAATAAAATGAAAATAAATTAATGAGAGATAAAGAGCTCTTTGATGCAATAACCTTTAATGATTTCTTCCTGGTATGTAATTTAGGACAGTGTTTTTCCTGGCTTAATGCTGTAAGTTTGCATCATAAACAAAAAGCTGATGATTCATAAAACATTATTGCTAATGTATTTTTGAAATTAGCAAGAGACATGTAAAGTATCTTCCTTGTCTACCAGGCTTCTTGAAAGGAAACTTCCCTTTGAGAAATTATTCTTGGCACCAATGGCTGGAGTAGCCAGCCTTATGGGAAGAAGAAGCAGTGGTGACACCCACTGTGGAAGGTATAAATAGGGATCGGCGGCCACGGACAGCTCGCAGTCTGATTTCGTATCAAGCTGTGCATCTTGCTTTGGGCTTCTGCTTGCGTTTCCAACCGCTGTCACCATGAGTTGCAACATTAAGGAGACTATTACTGTGTCTAGCAAAGGCAGGAGCAGTGGTGGCAGCTGTATCATTGGTGGTGGTGGTGGAGCACGGATTTCTTCCTATGGCATAGGCAGTGGCAGAGGTTTTTCTGGAAGGAGTTACTGCGGTGGAGTGAATTATGGAGGGGGACTGAGTGTTGGTAGCTTGGCTGGTGGGAGCTATGGAGGTGGCAACTGCTATGGCAATGGCCTCGGGTTTGGCCTCGGAGGTGGTGTGGTTGTTGGTGGTCTCGGTAGCGACTGCTTGCTTTCATCCTGCGATGAGAAGGTCACCATGCAAAACCTCAATGACCGCCTGGCTTCCTACCTGGACAAGGTGAAGTGCTTGGAGAAGGAGAATGCTGAGTTGGAGTGCAGGATCAGAGAGTGGTATGCGACACAGGGCCTCTCCTGTGAGCCCCGTGACTACAGCTGCTACTATAAAGAGATTGAAGATCTTCAGAACCAGGTAATCCCCCTTTGGGTTGTTCCTGCCCTTTTGAAATCTTACTGCTGAGTTTGTGTGTTGTTCCTCCCCTTTTGAAAGCTTACTGCTGAATTTCTGGGTTGTTCCTCCCCTGTTGAAAGCTTTTTGATTAATTTGTGTTTAGAACCTACTGCAGTTGTTGGAGGGAACTTTGGTGCTTCTGAATGTCTTTGCAAACAGAAATTTTGGCAAATTCCCCTATGATATTGCTGAGTGTGGGGGCACATCAAGGATGGATGCTGCAAGGTGATATGGGTGGGAGAACTCTCTGAAAAAGGATGCTTTTGGCACATTGTACTTGACTATACAACTGTAAATGTGATATTGCCAATGTACTCTGAGGAAATGTAGTGCTGTCAGCCCCACAAGAAGAGCAAAGCCAACTATGGAACAAGAAAAAACATACACATTGAATGCTTTATCAAATGAAACGTTATAAATTCTAGGTGAGAAAAGCTGAGAATTGAAACTGATTGTCACAGTGGCACAAGTCCACAATGAAAGTTATGGCTGATCCTGAGGCTTAAAGACATCTTCCCACTATCTTCCCTGAAGTTCCTTAAGTCTGAAGCCCATCTTGAATGTCAGTTGAGATTTAGTATCTTAAAGAAGGCTCTTTAGGTTCATTTTTTGAAGCATCTTTGGAACTTGCCTTCAGATCTTGAAACTGGGAAGTCCCATCTCACAACTCTTTAACTCCCAGCTCTATGTGGTTGATCTCTTTTCTTCTGTGAGTAAAGGAGGCAAAGCCACCTCCTTCAGCTTCTCTGCTGAAGGGACAAGGTTACTTAAGTAAGAAGGTAACAGAAAAAGGGAATTGTGAAGAGTTACTACCTAACTGCAATGCAGAAAGACCTGTAGAGTAGAACAGGAGTGAGGAGACATCTCTCATGGTTTGCTGTTTTCCAGATTGTCTGCGCAACCATTGATAACAACAAGATAATCCTGGACATTGATAACAGTAGGATGGCTGCTGATGACTTCCGTGTGAAGTGAGTGCCCCTCTATGAACCTGCTGCCTCCCCCCTGCTCCTTTCTACCTCCCTGGGAGGCTCAGAGCACTAATTATAGAGGCTCCAGACACGTCTCCCCACACCACTGTGGTAGGGCAGGATGATGAAAGGCATTTTGCTCCTGGTCACCAGCCCTCCCTTAATTATTGTTCTTGGGTAAAACATTTAGCAACGGCATTTGTGGTGAGGCTGGGGACGGGCACCTCAGGGAGTGGCCCATTTTCATCCCAGACCAATGCAGATGGGATCAACAAAGCAGAAACGCAGCAGAATAAGTGATACCAAATATACAGTGAGCAGGAGCAGGGAAAAAAACATGAGGAAGAAAAGCTTTCACATAACAGACATGAAGTGGTACAGAAATCCAAGGCATGGTGCATTCAGCTTGGAAAGCAAAGTGCAGGGCGAAGCATGGAGCTGGGAAAGGAGATCTTAGCACAAACAGAGCCCATGTGGGACATCCCCATCCTGAATCTGTGCTTTCTGACGCAACTCAGGTACGAGACGGAGCTGGCCCTGCGCCAGAGCGTGGAGGCCGACATCAACGGGCTGCGCCAGGTGCTGGACCAGCTGACGCTGTGCAGGTCTGACCTGGAGGCACAGCTGGAGTCACTGCGGGAGGAGCTCTGCTGCCTGAAGAAGAACCATGAGGAGGTAGGTCCTGCCCTAACCCTATGAGTACCAGGGCCCTGGCAGAAAACTTTGCCACTGTGCTTGGAATTGAAAAGATTATCCACTTTCAGGCCACAGCTTTCCCACCAAACTTTATGGGCTCAGACCCCTCTGTTTTGGAAGGGGAAGGAGCTCTGGCAGGGGCAGTGCTGCTCCTGGGGCTGTGCCGACATTGGGAGCGCCAGAGCGGGGAAAGGTGCTGCTGACTCCAGTGGATGAAGAAAAAAATTAGCCAACAGATTTGTTGGGAAAACACTTGCACCATCCCCCAGTGTCTTTCACAGCCACAGCAGGGAGGAAAATCTTGCAGGGAGGGCAGTTCTTGGCCACTGAGCTTTGCTCTTCTGTGCTGCCTTCCAAAAGCCAGTATGTTCTGATCTGGGATTTATTTTCAGGAGATGAATTGCCTGAGGAAACAATCAACTGGAGACGTGAGTGTGGAGGTCAATGCCTGTCCTGGACCTGATCTCAGGCAAATCTTGGAGGATTTGAGATGCCAATATGAAACACTGATAGCGCGCAACCGCAAGGAAGTCGAGGATTGGTACGAGTGCAAGGTAAGCAACACACTTGTGCTGCAAACTAGATGACACACACAGCCCCGGGCTCAGGAGCCTTTCAGAGACCAGACATGGAGACAGTAAGCAGTTCTTCCTTCCCAGTGAAGCCCGAGAGCAGCACTCATTATACCCTGTGTTCCACAGGAGCCACAGGCCTGTCTGACCAGTTTGTTATGTCCCATCTGGAACAGCAGCATTTGCCACAAGGCCTTGTGGTGTGTTGTTGGAACAGAGGTATCCCCCATTTGGATTAAACAGATTTAATAGCCACGAGGTTAATGGGATTTGTAAAATGAACAAGCAGTGGAACCGGTGGGGAACACCCTGTGCACAGAGAACCTGCCCTGCTCCTGTTTCCTTTGGCTGAATACTCACTGTGTTCTGCTCCTGTAAAAGCAAGTTCAGTGTACCCAGGTATCCCCTGAAACTCTTTATCCTGGATTGGTGATTTCAGATTGAGGAGGTGAATCGGGAGGTTATTACAAGTGGTCAAGAGGTGGAGACGTGCAACAACCAGGTGACTGAACTGAGACGCCAATTGCAAGCCCTGGAAATCGATCTCCAAGCTCAGCTCAGCCAGGTGGGTGATGAGCTGACTCACAGCTCCGACTGGTCACTGCAGGGTTTCTTAGCATGAACAGCCAGACCTGCCAACCAGCATGATGGTGGTGAATGGCTCGTTCATGTTTGGATTGGAAATAACAAACTCCAGGGTGACACTTAAATGATTAGTTTTTTGCTTATCTTATCAGAGAAATAACTTGGAATCGTCTCTGGCTGAAACGGAGTGCCAGTACAACACCCTCCTCGGTGATCTACAGAACCAGATCACGTGCGTGGAGCAGCAGTTGGCTGAAATAAGAGCGGAAATTGAGTGCCAGAACCAAGAGTACAAAACCTTACTGGACGTCAAGTGCCGCCTGGAGCAAGAGATCCAGACCTACCGGTGCTTGTTGGAAGGAGGACAGCAGGACCTCATGTAAGTACTTCTCTAGAGCCATTAGAGAATAAATGAAAATATCAAGGATGTGTATTACAGATTGGGTATCCAACCTGATCTTTAGTCCTTCTTAAGGCTTTCTCTGAGATGAAAAAGTTGCCTCATTAACAACTTCCTTGTGATGAACATTCCAATCAGAACTAAATATCAGTCCTCAGGATCTGCGAAGCAGAAAACCAAATCTGTTAACTGCTGGTGACAACACTGTCACTCCTGGCATTATGTCAGCATTGGTGACAGCCCCTTTTTTATAGTGAGATGAGTGAGAACTGTCCATGCCAAGGGGGAGCGCAAATGCAAAGCAACTGTGAAAGTGAAAGAAAATATAATGTGAAATACTGTAACCCCTATAAAGGCCATAGTTTGAGACTTTGTCATGTAGTTAGTCAGCAGTGACATGTAAAGTTCTAAAATTCCCTATTTCTCTCACCAAATTTATCCTACTAGTCACGGAGGAGGAATCGGAACTGGTGGAGGAGTCATTAGGACGAGCCACACCTACACAACAACTTCAGCTGCCCACTGCCAGCCCCAGGTCCCGCCCTGCAAGACTGGAGACATACAAGGTAAGAGCCATGTTTTCATGAAAGAAAAACTGGCTTTGTTCATTTCCTTGTGCCCTAAGGCCAGGAGACAGCACATTCCTAGGACTTGTCACTGGCCTCCTCTCAGAGTCACTGTGCTAAGGCAGTGGTGTCACTGAGAAATAGGTTTAAAGAGAGCTTGGACTGAACACGGGGTACAGGAAGCAAACGGGAGACAAGAAGGAGTGGTAGAATGCAGAGGAGAAGGCCAGGGGAATAGAGCATGAAGGGAAGATCTGGAAGAAGAAATAAAGAAGACAACAGCCAAAGCTTAGCAAAAGAGTCTGGAAAGAGTGAAAAGAGTAAATCTATAACTTTACAAGTGAAAATTCCCATTAAAGCGAATCATTTAGGGAATTTCTGGATCTTCCTGGGTTGCTGCCAACTGCTCCACCTTAGCAGTGCATTCCAGAAACAAGGGCACCACACAGATCTGATTTCGGTTATTTGAAGGATTTTACTTGTGTTCCAATCAAATAATGCTGCTGTGTTTTCTCTCCAGTGACCTGCAGGAGAATTTGTGATTAAGGAGAAACGGACTGGAAGGTGACAGGGAAACCCACAGACAACCCAGGAACACTCCGTGTTCACTGCACCCTCTGTGCAGAGAAAGTAGAAGTAACTCAGCGACGCTTGGCCACGTAGCTAAAGGGGGTGTCAGGAGCCACCTCCTCTGCTCTGCTCTTCTGTTCTGCAATGCTGTAACCTCTAGAAGTTACCTGAGTTAGTCAGGTCACTTATGTACCTGCTGGTGAAAAATGTCTCTAATAAAACTTTGCTTCTGCCTAATGCAATCAAGAACCTGTGTCTGAAACTGAGTTCCTTTTGAACACCAGGTGCTGATCCATGAACAAGGGGCACCTAAACTGGTCAGGATCATCCTGCACTGGGAACAAAGCTGCTTTGCCAGTGGGAGCTAGAGAGTGGTGATGCCTAAAAAGGCCAACCTAGAAACAGAGACTAGACAGGGTAAGGGAATAAAGGTGATATTTATTTAAAAAGGCCTTCAAAGGTACACCCTGGGCAGGCCAAAGGCTACACCCAAGATGGACTACAGTCACGAGTTCTTCACACTGTTATAGGTTTGGTCAATTTGCATATCAGCATAAATTCGCCAATTAAACTTTAGCTAATGATGGAACTGCCCCTCAGCTCGCCCCCCTTCTCAAGGTGCTGGGTTACACATTTCGGCCCTAGGACGGTCTGGGTGTCCTTGAAGAGCAGGCCTGGAGAGGCTTTGTTGTGTCTGTGTGAGCATGAGAGAGCAGCAGCTGACAGGCTGCAAGACGGTTCAAAGTTACACACTAGGAATACAGAGAATACAGAATTTGTAAAATATAAAAGCTAAAACCTAAGGCATCAGTGGCCTTGCTGACCTGGCAGGTCTTGTCCAGCTCCTCCCTGTTGTCACAGCCTGAGGCAGGTGTTGTTTGACACAGGAGGAGTCAGACAGGCCAGCGGAGCTGGAGCTCATCAATGAAACAAGAGTGACAGAAACTGCCACGCCAGGGCTCAGGCAGGTGTGTATCCACACACAGGTACCACCCAAGCAGCCACCTCTGGTGCACATCTCCAGCTGCTCTCCAGATGTGTCGGTGTTAAACTGGGAGATGTGCTGGTCCTGGGGAGCACGATGTCTGTCACACACGTCTCAGCAGGTGTCTCCTGGCCCCGCCTGTCTCCCGAACTTGTGCAGTGTGAGCACGTCCCAGCAGAGCGAATCCCACCTCCTCTGTGCCAAACCACTGCCTGAGGAGGGGGACCCTGCAAGGACAGTGCCCCTTCTCCTGGGTGCCTGTCAGCAGAGCAGCAGGTGCTGAGATGGCAAACGTTCTCAGCAACCTCCTCTGCTCTTCAGACAGCCAAGGGGTGGTTGGACGTCCACAGCTGTGCAGACACCCACAGGACGGGAAGAGCTGATGGCCTGGAAGCTGTTTTATGTGACACGGTACAAAGATTTCTCACACCTAAACACGTGTCAAATATTTTGGACTCCTCTGCCGAGAAATTAAAAAATATTTGAAACATAAAAGCAAATTCATTTCCCCAAGCCCCGCTCCTGACTGTGCCACACGCGTGCAAAAGAGCATTTCTGCCTCTGCTCTGGCCGGTTTCTGCGCTGCAATGAGCCGGGAGCCGGGATGGGGCAAAGGGAGGGCTGTGAGGAAGCGGAGAAGGGACAAGAGTGATCCCTGGCGGCCGGGAGGCGGCGGGGACGGGCGCTCCCGGGGCGACTGGGCCGGGACCCGCGATGCTGATCCCGACAGCGGGGAGGACACCGGGGGTTCCTGCCGGCAGCACCGCACCATCGTGGGGACGGGCCAGGGTCGCCTCCTGCTCTTCCCAGACTCGAATTTCTCCCCGCAGCTGCCCAAACCCTTGAACAAAGCCCTGGAGCTGCTGCTCGTTCCTCTCAGCAGAACAGCGTGAATCAGATCCTCCGGGAGCGAGAGGCAGATGTTCATCGAAACTAAAATCCTGGGAATTTGGCATCTGAGTGTTCACCTTCTGTTCCATCGGCACTGCCCCTCTTGTACCATACAATGACATAGCAACCTGAAGCGCCTGTGAAAATACTTACGCTGGGTTGGGTTTGATTGTTTTTCCGAGAGGAAAGAGAAATTTAAAATACTTACACTGGGTTGGTTTTGTTTTATTTTATTTGTTTTTCCCAGAGGACAGAGACATTGAACATGCCTGAGAATACACGGCAAAACTGGCCAATCCAAAACCTGTCCAGTTTGAACCGAATCTGAGGCAGAGGTTTGCCATTAGCACTGTATTTGTGTATTTAAAGTCACATAAAAATTTAAGAGCAGCTGGAATGATTAGTAATCATTCCAGACGTGCAAATTCTTCTTATGCTGAAGAACAAGGAAATGGAGAAAGTGCCTGGGAAATCCTGGCACTTCCCAGCTCTCCCCATCAGGTGTCAGCTGTTCCCAGCTGGCCGATCCAAAGGAAACACTGACCTGCCAGTGTCCTAGTCCCGAGCCGCTGTCCCGGCCCCGGCCTGTCCGGTCCCTGCTCTGCCCCAGGTGTGCAAACACCGCGTTACCTGAGACCAAAGTCTGAGGTTCTGCTTAAAGCGGGATTCACGTTTTCCTAAGAGGCTCAGAGACGCAAATTTGTGGAGACGCTAATCCTGGCAGCGGCTAAGTGGAAGTAGTTGCTGTTAGCCTATCCAACAGAAATACAATGATATGTGATTAAAATAATCTGATATAAAAATGCATTGATCCACCGTCTGCAGCAATTACAGCCCTGTCCAGCCCTTTCCAGCCCTTGCCCTGCAGTGGGGTGGGCAGCGCTCCCTCTGTGCCCCCGAGCCCTGCGCCCACCATGCCGAGGGATCCCGACACATTCTGCGTTCCGCCACGCGGGATATTTGGAGATGCAGGAGCTGAATGATCCCCGGCCGTGGGCTGCAGGCGCTCTCTAGAGGGCACTCGGCTCCCACCGAGCTGCCGAAGGGCGCCTGCGGCAGAGGCGAGCGGCAAAGCCGGAGCTGGGGGCTCGGCTCGTCCCCTCCCAGCAGAGCCAGCCGGGTGAAGCGGTGTCTGCGGGATGTGCTGGGGACACCCCAATGTCACAAAACACGGAACGCGCTACCAGCTCCGGCATCCTGCTCCAGCTCCGCCGGTATTTAATGGTCACACTCGTAGTGAGGCTGACGTGACACGGTTCTGTGTGTGACTGTCCAGGGGTGGTGCAGGTGTCCCCCTGCCTCCCACAGACCCCAGGTGTTCTCCCGTGTCGGGGTGCGTGGGACGGACGCCAGGCTGAAACTCACTCACCAATTTGCTAATACCTGTTTGTTTTCCAAACGGCACTGGAATGTTTTGCATCGTGTTGTTAGGTGGGGGCACAGTGAAACCCAGGGTCTCCTCACGGGCTGTAAATGTGCTGTAATGACCCTTTGCTAATGAGGGTCCTGCCGATGGAGCAGCAGCTGAGACCCCAGAGAGTCAGCTGGTCCAGGGGCTGTTTAGACCCACAATGAAGCCGTTCCAAACCAAAGGGTTTGTGATCTGAAAGTCTCTTATGGGTCTGACTCACCTAATTACTGCTCCTATCACAACCACCATCGCTCTGCTGGGTGGTGGAGCTTCTGAAGGTGCTCTTTAATGTTTCATCACTACTTGGCTCTGCAATAGCGAATGAGTAACAGATCAGGTAGAATGTAGGCAGGAATTACGCTTTTTCCTAAAGGAGGGATGTTTGCTGGCTCGGACACTCCTGACTGCCCTTCCCCGGAGGGCAGCAGGGCACCTGCCCATGCCGAGTCCAGCTTTAACTGACCAGTGAGTGAACGTGCTGCATTAGGACCAGCGGACACAACAGGGATTGCAGGGCTATTCCCTGTAACCACACACCTTGGAGTGTGGGAGGATACCAAGATTACACCCTGTCTTGCAGAATAGCGCAGGAGAGGTGGGGACTTACCCTCTCACTTCAAAACAGATAATTTTAAAACATTCACTTTAAAAAAGCCTAAATAGTTTTTGGCAAAAGGCAGTCACAGAATCATTCATGTTGGAAAATCCCTCTGAGATCCTCAAGTCCAGCCCTCCATCCAGCACTGCCAAGGCGACCCCTTGCAGGTGATTTTCACAGAATATCACTGAGATCTAAAACCATACTGTGTGTTCTGGGTTGTGGGAACAAACCCAAGGCCACTGGTGAGGAACCCCCTGCCTGAAGAAGAATGGGACACCATCTGTTGACAGAATTATTTCTAATTACAAAAATGCATTTATAGAAAACCACACTTTTCACTGGAAATCGTTGGAACTGACAACATTTTCCACCTCAAATATTTCTGGATGGAACTGCTACCAGGCACCCACAGCTGTGTTAGTGGGGGGGAAAATAAGATTCCAAACACATTGTACCCTCACTACAGAGTGAACAATTAGGAATCGCTGGGTAGGAATTACTTTTTGCTTAGAACTCTCAGTTAATCCACTATTAAAATAAATATGATTGAGCTCTAATACGTTACAACTGATCTAAATCAGATTTTCAGTTTTCAAACATCTAGCTTTTTATTGCATAAGAAAAAAATCCTCATCATTTAATGGAAAAGAGAACAGTTTCATGCTAAGTGTCAGGCAGGTGAATCTCACTGGAAGGAGAAGCAGACTATAAACATGAATGATGTTCACCCTCCAACACAGTCACACTGCACGGCCTGGCTTTCTTTTCTACTATGGAGAAATCCTATGGGATTATCTGGTGTTAACAAAACTGCCTGATGATCATATAATGGGAGTTAGTTTATAACATATAATTACGAGAATGAATCATATTCCCCAGGTGGATATTTCATAGTTTTTCGCTGTGTAGCAACATACGAGAATTTACTTTTCCTGACGAGACTTGACCAGAAGCAGGAAGGATGGAAAAGGATCTCGGGGAAGTACCAAAAACGTGGACAACAGTCCAGCTGTGGCCCCACAAATGTGCTCAGCAGCCTTGGTGGTTTCTCCCAAACACATCAGTGGGGAGGGTGTGGATGTGGAGCTGGGAAAGGTGGTGCTGGGGGTTGAGAGGAGCTGGCATGTGCTCACCCACACCCCCAGCCTGGGCTATGCCCCAGCCCCTTCCTGCTGCCACACTCCCAAAGGAAAAGGGCTTCATTCTCCCACAGCCCCTGCTTCAGCCAACGCACATCTGGGCAGAGCACACGGGAACCCTGCCATTGAAATGCTGAGCGAATTCCTGCCCATCCTGGGAGAATTCCTGCCAGTGCTGGGTGAGCCGTGGGCTTAAATAGTCCACCCTCCTCTTTGGGCAGGAGCTCATAACAGTTTCATCACAGGAAAAGGGAGAGGCCTCATTGCAAACAACTGTGGTGCTACCTGCCTCCAAGACATCTTTCTCCTCCTCCTCCTCCTCCCTCCCTCAGTCTGGCTCTGCCCAGTTTTTGGCTCTGCTGCAGTGAGCAGCACCAACCCCAGATTCCGTGACGTTTCACTGCCCCATTTCACAGTTCCCTTTCACAGATCCTTCCAGTTCCCGCAGAGTTTATTGCAATTGCTTTTATGTGAAGGTTTCCCAGCCCTCCAGCTGCACTTCAGCAGCATCTCTAGATTTTGCTGGAAACATTATCTAAGATCACCCAGGAAGCTCAGTGTGTTGCAAGGGCCTGGACAATACTATGAGACATAACTGCAGAAAAAATTACCACCTCATAAAGCAGCTTCCACCTGACAGCAGCTCTGAAATAAAACACTCCTTTCAGGAACCATTTATTCCATAACTTCTATCTCTGATCCTGGCCAGGATTTCCAGACATGACGAATCTGTCAGGCTTCTTCAGTTTTAAGGAGCTACGTTGCCTCCACAAATTCTAGGGAAAAATGGCATTAAATCTTTCATTCATGTATTAAAAATGAAGCTATGAAGTTGCATACAACCATCCTCATTGATATTCAAACCATCCAAAAATGTTCTTTTGTTAAGGGAAGACAGGAAGGTTGGTCTTCCTAAAAGGAATGACTGATACAAAAGATGCAATAAACATCTTTCCAGGAAAAAAAAACCCAACAAAACCCTTCTGCAGAATTATACAGAACAACACAGATTTGTTCCCATGTCCCTGTATCAGGATGTCAGCAGCTGAAAGCAACAGTTAAATGGGACATAACCCAGCTGCTTCTTGAGCCAAAGTAGCTGAAAGTATAGACGAGAATTTCATTCATTTAGAGAGAAAAGAATTTCTCACTGGAGAAAATAATCCCCCAGACTCCACCAAGAGTTGTAGTGAACCATTTAAATTCCTACAATGCAGGGAAGGCCTTGCTCCCTTGGATGTTTCAGAGATGAAGTGGAGCAGCAGGTGGAATGTCCTCTGCGTGGGCCAGGGTGTGCTGGGAGGGGCCTGTAGCAAAAGCTGTTTCCATAAACAGCTGCTGTAACAAATAAAACTTAATTAGCAACAACCATCATCACAAAGGCTGAATGGGAAAACAATAATATCCCAAATCAATACAGGAAATTGTGTATCACACAAGTTCCACCTACAAGGTGCAACAGGTAACAGACTGGGGTTTGCTAAGGATCATGGGCCTGGGCAGGAGGAAAGGGGTGAGAGGGACCCAGGGGAGAAATGTCACAGTTTGAGGCTCAGGGTGTTGTGAGGGCTCACAGGGCAGATGTGCAGCTGACTATCCACTGCATTGGGCAAAGATACGATCTTAAAAGAAGAAAATGGAAGATAGCAAATATTTTCTACTTTTGGTCATGCTGTGTCTGTGAATGGAAAACAAACCTGAAGGAAAAATGCTGTTTTGATGTAGTTTATTGATTTAATCTCCAAACAAGGATATTTACCTTTCTCCTCCAAGTGTGTTTGTATTTGTGCTGCAGAGGGAAAACATCCTGATAAAATTCTTAATTCCCTTCAGGACCATGACCAGTGACACTCCCAGGCATTTCAAGAGAGACCAGCCCCAAGCCACGAAGCTTTCCCAGGTCTCTCAACCATCCTGTACCTGCATTTGGTCCAAGCACGTGAAGGGTTTTCCCCTGCAACAACTCTGCAACAACCTGCCACACTTCCTTCCCTCAGCCTGACACAGCTGTTCTGCAGCTGTTGTAATACCATTTCTCATAATTAATTTGTTATTTATAAAACACAGTTATAGAGGTATGATTGGAATAATTGCTGACACGTGATATTTGCCATTGTTCACTGAGTTTTTATGAGCCATTACAAAGAAGTCAGAGTGATTCTGTGTGCCTACAACATGCATCCTGCAACAGGCTTTCCAAAGGCATAAAGCAATAAAGAACTAAAAATAAGGAGCATACAGCACAGGATAACCATAAACCTATGAAAATATCAGTTAGCTATAAAAAAATCAGCCAGAATTCCTTGACAAATATCTGAGCATTTGAAGAGAGACGGGAACATCCATTGCTGTCCTGTATTGTGGCAGCATGTTGTTGTGCTGAGAGGGATGTGACCAGGAGGTGAGTGGGATGAGTTTGTTTCGGATGACTGTAAGCCAGTGCACTAGATCTCAACAGAGATCTCCCTAATTCAGAGCCACCCAACAGAAATTACATGTTTTGTGTTAATAAACAAATGGTCACAAACACTTAGAGGAAAGGTTAAGCTTCCTGACACTGCCAAGCATCTCCCTTTGGCAAATTAAGGCTTGCAACCACACATGGAAAGCAGGTTCTCCCTTCCACGGCAACACCCACTGTCTCAGGTATAAATGCAGAGGAGGTCGGCTGTAACGTGGAGCTATGATTCCAGAACAACTGTAAGACCAGCTTTTTCACCTGAGTTATTTGCTGCTGCCACTATGAGCTGCAGCTCCACGCAGCCCCTGAAGAGCTGCCTGCGAGGGAGCAGTGGTGGAGAGGGTGGAGGGGGCAGCTCGCATTCCTCGGCCTCCTCGAGGACAATCACTTCCAGGACGAGTGGTGGTGGCCGGTTTTCTGGCAGCAGTTGTGGCGCAGGAAGCTCCCGGAGCAGCTGTGGTGGGGGAGGTGGTGGTTATGGCAGGCGCAGTAGCTACGGAGGAGGAATGAGCAGCAGCAGCTGCGGAGGAAGACTGGGTGGTGGATGTTATGGAGGGGGAATGGGCCACAGCAGCATGGGAACAGGCTTCAGGTCAGGTGGGAGCGCGTTTGGGGGCGGTTATGGAGGAGGCTTTGGTGGAGCTGGTGCTGGTTTCAGTGGTGGCAGCTTTGGCAGCGGTGGCTTTTATGGAGGGAATGTGGGAATTCTCTCCAACGACGAGAAGCTGACCATGCAGAGCCTTAATGAACGCCTGGCTTCCTACATGGAGACAGTCAGGAATTTGGAAATGGAAAATGCTCAGCTTGAACAGTTAATCAGGGAATGGTACCAGAAGCAAGGTCCTATTGGCCCAAAGGACTACAGCCACTATTATGAAAAAATTGAAGAACTTCAAAAACAGGTAGGATGTTCTTTGCCAGAAGAAATTTAAGCATTGACAGACTGAGAGGTTCACAGGGAATGTTTTCCTAAAATGTTGTTTCTCTTCTAGATTTTGACTGCAGCTGTGGAAACCCACAAGGTACTTTTGGACCTGGATAATACAAAGATGACTGCAGAAGACTTCAGAATAAAGTAAATATATATTGCTCTTTTCCAGGCACTGACTTCCTTCTTCCTGCTTTCCTGAACTTAGTTTCATAGATCCCTTCCATAAACAAGTATCAATCCACAGGGACTTGGCTTCCTCCAGCTTCTATAGCAGCACAACCGAAATAATTTGTGAAACTTCAAATTTTTCAATATTTCTAGAGTGATGTTTGACGGGAATGCTGCCTATGGCTGCAGAGCCAGAGCTTACAAAAAGTTTTATTTTTAAGAATGTAAAAATTGGGATTTTTTTGTCACTAAAAGTCAGGTTAACCAGATAGATGCAAACTGCACAAAATTGCAGTAAAAAAGAGATGAAAGAGAGCAAAGAACATATTTTAATATTAAAAATTGATATTAATATTAAACTTTACATTTATTTATTATAAAGAATAATAACTTCATGTTATTAAGTAATATAAATTATTAAATGTTAAGCACTGGCTGATGATTTCCTCATTGTTGAGATGCTACATGCTCTGAAGTACAGACACAAAAGCAGACATTGATACTGGAAGAGGTGAACTTTTCCATAAATAATGTCAGGAGGAGGAGGGCTGAGACGCCAGGAGCAGAGCTGACCTCTCTGCACTGTCCCTGGCGCAGGTATGAGATGGAGAGCGGGCTCCGGCAGAACGTGGAGAGCGACCTCAACAGCCTGCGGCCCTTGCTGGATAACCTGACCCTGACCAAGTCCGACCTGGAAATGCAGTTTGAGTCTCTGAAGGAGGAGATCATCGACCTCAAGAAGAACCACGAGGAGGTAAGGGCCAGCTCCTTGAAATGCACACCGGAGATGTGGGAAGGTGATATCCTGTGCTTGAAACATCGAGCAAGGGGCAGGGCCAGGCAGTGCCAGGGTGCCCCTGAGCTCAGCCTCCTCAACAAGCAATGACTGGAAAGTCAAGGCCGAATAATTGCAACACAACCCCCTCAAATACATATATACATATATATATATATATATGTATATGTATATATGTTGTTGAAAGGCTCTATTTGTGTTCATTGTCCTTGAGCCTGGGTTTTCTCTGCAGGAAATGAAACTGCTGCAATCCCAGTCCAATGGGGATGTGAATGTGAAGATGAACGCTGCTCCAGGAGAGGATCTGCTGAAAAAACTGAATGAGATGAGGCAAGAATACGAAGCTATTATTCAGAGAAACCGTGCAGAGGTTGAAAAGTGGTATGAAAGCAAGGTAAATGGTGACAGCTCTTGGTAAGAACTTCCTGTAGAGGAATGACACAACATCCATTGCTTTTATGGAATAACGGTAGAGTCCCTTTGGTCAAAATGAAGTAAATCACTAGTGGGCTTGAATTGCTCTGGCAGAGCCAGACAAGCAAGTTTAACAACCCCATTCTACCAGTGGCCCTTCTGCAAATAGTTGTGTTCCAGATGGTCCCGTGATAAACTGCCATGCTGGCACTGTAAGTAAAACTCAGAAACTCCAATTCTGTACATTGATTTTTCAGATGGAGGAAGTGAGTCAACAAGTCCACGCAAGTAGCCAGGAAATGGAATCAAGCAACCAACAGATCTCTGTGCTGAGACGTGAATTTCAGAGCCTGGAAATTGAGCTGCAGTCACAGATCAGTCTGGTAAGTAACAGCTGCTCCTGATCCCTGATACACAAAGAACTCAGGAGTTGCTGCAATGATGGGAGGTCGGCTGAGACAGTCAGTGAGGATCCTTGGCGCTTCTGACACCATGTGGGATTTTTCTCATATTGGGCATAAGAATGATCTAATCCTGCCACATTCCCATAAATACTGCATTTTGTTTTCCCTTTGCAGGTAGACTCTCTGCAATCCAACCTGGAAGACACAGAACATCGCTATAACATGCAGCTGCAGCAGATCCAGGGCATGATCGGGCCCTTGGAGGAGGAGCTGGCCAGCATCCGCTGTGAGGTGGAGAGCCAGAACGAGGAGTACAAGATGCTCCTGGGCATCAAGATGCGCCTGGAGCAGGAGATCCAGCAGTACAGGGCACTGCTGCACGAGGGGCAGCAGGGCATTAGGTACAGACATCAATTAATTAACTTTCCATTGATGCAATCAGGGAAAGGACAGCAGAAATATTTGTCTTAGGAACTGGTGCAAGTGATTAATCATCAACATATTTACTACAAGCACAAGAATGCACATGAAATCTAAATCTTAGCTGGCAGCATGCAAACCTGTACTTTTACAAAAGTATTTAGAATTGTAGTTTGCCATTTCTTCCCCTAAGTACCATCCAGAAGTGCCATTATTTGGAAAAATGAAAGGTAAGAAAGTAATAACACACCCCTTCCTCCTTACAGCACTTCACAGGGAGGAGCTGGCAGTGGATCTTCAGGAGGAGGAGGTCATGGAGGAAGTAGTGGAGGAGGAAACTGTTGGTCCTCAGGTGGAGGAAGCATTGGAGGAAAAACCGGAGGATCCTATGGAAGATCTTCCTCTTCTGAAAGTGGAGGAGGAGGGAGTGGAGGAAGAACAGGAGGTGGAACCTGTGGTAAAACTTCAGGTGGAGGAGGTGGCAGTGGAGGAGGAGGAGGGGGTAAATCCTGCCTCTCCCGCTCTTCATCTTCCCAGTCCCAGCCTGGAGACTCTTGTGAAAGCCCAGGTAAAAATGGAATTAAAAAATACCTGATTCTCTGTGAATAGCAGGAAAGGATATAACAACCTCCTTCCTGGAAATATTTTTGTTATTTTTTTTCCAATCTTGTTTTAAGGCCACTCTGACATTTGTTCTTAGACAGTAACAAATCAACATGAGCAGCATGAAGGATGGCATGAAGGGTTGTGTCAGAGGATGGGTGAAAAGAGGAAACGGAGGGGGGAAAGGGAAAATGGTGCCAAATCCCAAGTATGCAGTGAATCAGGGAAGTCAGAGGTTAGAAATGTGACCAGCATTAAGCAGGGGTTGGTTAAAGCAGGGTAGAATAGTTGGAATGCTCCAGACATTTAAAATATAAGGGGCACTGGCTGCAAAATCACTAAAGTAGCAAAAGATGGAGAGTGACCAAAGGGTCTGATCTGTATCTGTGATCCCAGGAAGTGCTGAAAACATGAAGCTCTGCCTGGAAGGAAACAAAACATTGGAGAGAGGAGCAACCATGGAGGAAGTGTCTGAAGCCATAAAACACATGAGAATGGGTAAGGCTCCAGGTCCTGACAGCACCTCAGACAAAAGCCTGAAAATGGTGAAAATGAGCAGGCAGATATAATTTTTAGAAAGGCTCAATTCCACTTTCAGTTTTTTATGAAAAAATGGAAAATGGCCCTGCTTTGAGGTTTCCATTGATTTTTTATAATGACCAGGTTCAGTCAGGCTCTGTCCCAAGCAGTTTCCTTTGCAGACTGACAGTCAGTCATGACATGAGAGTTGGCTCTCACCCAAAGGGCCTGAAGCCATCGGTGCACACAACAGGAACACTGCACAGACACTCCTGATACTGAAAACAAGGCAGTGAATTCAGGAGGATTTTGTGTCATGAGGAACATTATTTGGTAAAATTTGGTGTAGATGAGCTCTAGTTTTTAAAGAATTAATACACAGGCTTTACAAATTCCTCTGTAAAAATTTACTAATCTGATCAAACATCCCCTCTGCCCTGCAACACTCCAACATATATTAATGCTTGGTAGGCAAGATTAAAACATATTATGTGCCATCTATCTTTAACTTATAAAAATCTACTGCAAATATCTGTACACACATAAATGCAGATTCTAAGTTCCTCTGCATTTGGTTTGTACTGCTGAAGCCACTCTAAATTTAAAGTGATTTGCACTCCCATGGCTGAGAACAGAAGCTGATCCATGCAGTTAATTGCTAAATCTGCACACACACTGTACAACCTCAGGTCTGACACCGTCCACACCTTCCCAGAAGGCTGGGAACAGCCTTGGTGCACTGAGAGCTGCACAGGCAATACTTACGGAGTAACATGAGGTTAAAAACACTGAATTCTTCAAAGAAATTCTTGCTTTCCTCCATCTTTCAACAGGGAGTTTTAGAAAGGTTGAGGAGTGATCAGCATGACCAGCATCTTCCACTGCACCACCTCCCAGTGAGGCCTTTGGACCAAGCAAGACTCTACTGAGCACAGCTGAACATGCCCTGCCACGAGCAGGACTGAACACTTGTCCAACTTACTCAACACTGCTCACTCCAGGGGCTCGTCAGAGCTCTCTGGATGTCCTGTCTGCTTCTTCCATCTGTATTTCTGTACCGAATCACTGTTACCTGAGTTAATATCTACCATGATTGGTGTTCCTGTGGAATAAATGCTAATATATCTTTGCTTTTCTCTGATGCAACCAGAAAACTGTGTCTGGTCCAAGCTCCTTTAGTAGAGATTTTTGTTTGAGTCAGTTACAAATATCAAGCCCTCCCTGTGGAACACATAATGATGTGTCAGATTACCCATAAGACCCAAAGTTTTCAGTGACATATTCACCATTTAGGACTCACTGGGCAAAACTTTGCAGTCTGCATGGCCAGAAACAATGCTCTACTGGTTCCTGCGATGGGAAAACTCAGTCAAAACTCTTCTGCTATTGACTTCCATCAGGGACAAGAGGGTGGGTTTAAGGAACTGATTATTCCCTACAAAACCTCTCTAAAATATGAGCTGTTGGGAATTTCACTTGAAAATAACCCAGAGGGTTTCTCACACACCTGCTCACAGATACATCCTTTCTCCTGTGCACTTCTCCCCTCACCTGCTTAAGCTCAAACAGAACTATCACTCTATGAGTCTTTCTCTCTCAATTTTACAAGCACCAGGTTTGTTTTTTCCCTCTGAGGAAGGCATCACCCATGGGAGAATGTTGGGAAACACAGACTGAGTGGGAGACCGTGGGAACGGGAATCCTAAATGCCTGAGTTCCAGGCAGATCTGTGCCAGTGATTCACAGTGTTGCCTTATGCTGGGCTCTCAGCCATGAATTAGTACTGGAAAACAAAAAAAAATCTGATTTTTTTTTTCCCTGACCAGTGTCTCTCTGGGGGCTGGAGGAACAAGCTCACCTGCACAAAAGACTCCTGCACACACAAGCATGTGCTGATACCCCTGGCCTGACACCACAGCAATGGTGGTCATTGTTTGCCAGGATACCCCGAACTCCCACCTGTCGTAAAATCACCTTCATTTTTAACCCCTTGCAGCATCACATCACACTTGTCTCTCTTTTGCCACCTGTCCCCTGAGCCTACTTTCTCCAACTGCTCTGCTCATTTTCCACCTCTGGCAGGTGGTGACAGCTATTTCTCAGACCAGTCTGTTCAGGGTACTCAACTAGCAGCCCAAATTAAGGAATACTGCCAATCCAGGAGCCCTGCTTCTCATACCTCCCCTAGGAGCCTGCCAGGTTAACCTCAAAAATGCTCCCGCTCAGTGCCTGCTTCCTGGCTCTCCCAGGGTGATTTACAAGCCTCTGGCCTCACAGTGACACCCAGGAGGCTGTTGGGGTGGTTGGATATGGTTTACTCAGAGGAGCAGCCTGTCCATGCTGGAGTTCACTGCTCTTTGCCACTGTGGCAGCTCTGAGCATTACTGACACCTCTTGCTCCTGTCCTTCTTTCCAAAAATATAACGTGCTTTTAGTATTTTACTGCTGGTTATCTAATTCTCAGGCATCTCTGCATTTAACCTTGCAGAAGAAATTCTCCATAATCAACCTCTGGAGGAGCAAAGCAGGAACTGGAATTTGGAGCGTGGGAAGAGCAGTGAGGCAGTTCAGGGGCTGAGAACCCAGCACTGAGTACAGACACGTACGAGGGTACAGCATGTTGCAATACTCAGCGAAGCTCTGCTGCTGATTTAAATGCTTATTTTGATATGTTATAATAAGTAGCAATTTCTGAGCCATTAGGATAAATAGTATACTACTACTACTACTACTTTTGCTGCTCAGCATTGATTGTACTGTCTTCTTCCTTACCTCAAATCTGTGGCTTTCTTATCAAGGTGTTTTTATAATGTTTATACATTTCATGAGTTTGCATCTACAATGTAAATCAGCTTCCTAATATGGTTTATTGCATGTTACGGTATGTGACAAAATAAATACAAACCACCAATAAACTCACAAAATCCCCTACTTAATCATGGCATTAGCGCTTATTACAGACAAAAAGCAGACTAAAATGAGATGGTTTCTTACCTGACCCAGGAAGAAAATGCCAGTTTAAGGATTCTTTCCTTTTTACAGTTTGCATTACAAAATCTGCACCTGGGTTATCACTGGCACTTGCTTACTGAGAAAATAGGCTTACATGGAGGAACAGAGCTAGAAAACCCAAACCACTCCAAAGCAGGAATAAGAAATACAAATATTGTAGTGTCAGGTGTCAAAGCCTAGGGCAGGCTCGAAGTGGGGCAGCAGCGATACTGAGGAGTGAGGAGAACTTTGCACTTTTTATTTGCATGCATTTCATTAGTCATTAATCAGCATAATAAGCTTTAATTTTATGAGCACAAAGTGTTGCAATTTGGATACTTATCTGGTGCTCCTATTAGTGCTCTGAGACGTTAATTGTGGTACGTGTTGGAACAAGACCTTCAGAGCAACCTTAGGTACAACCCAATGTGCACACACTCCTGCGTGTTTGGCTTCAGAGCTCCCAAGCAATCCATGTGTCCATTTGAAGGCACAGATGTAATTTCCAAATTGCCTGTGTGTATATTGTGCTGATGTCTCTTTTGTTGAGCATTCACTGTCAGCCATGTTAATTGCCAAACGCTACCCAGGCCATCTTCACGGGCTGCAGAATGAGTACAACAAGTATGTCATGTCACAGTGCTGGGGGTAAAGGCAGAGCCCACCTGGGCTGTCCCTGAGTGTGTAAATCCTCCACAGAGCTCAGCCCAGCAGGACCTTCCTCCCTGGGCCACGCTGCAAGGACAGCAGATGCTGTGGATGTCCTCCTTCCCCACCCGACATGAGCTGCAGTAACAGAATGTGCCACACCAGTGCCTCCGCGGGCAGGCTGGGATGCCAATCTCCATGCGCCATCTCGCAGGACACTGCGCTGGCCAGAACCATCCGGGTGTGAGTGCCCACAGCTCCGAGAGGCTCTGAGGCTGCACAGCCCAAATGGACTGAGGCACCTGAACCCCAGAGAGTGGCAGGAACCTTGGCAGGTGTTCTGACCATGCCCTCCAGCTGTTCTGTTTTGGTACCAACAAAAAGAATTATTCCAATCTAATTGCCTGTACGAGACTGGGGAAATGACAGTGGGACCACTGTGACGGTGGCTCAGAAACTGCTAGAAATGCTGACAGCTGACAGGAGGGAATTAGCAGCCTGCAAAGTGTCCCCAAGACATGGGGCACACACACCCTGACCCACAGCTCTCACAGCTATGTGGCAAAGCCCATGTGTGCATTTTTAGGATCTGAGGAACAGCTCTTCTTCCCATCAGCCTCCTTGCATGGAAAGTCCAGGTTATCCTGCACAAAAGGTTGTGCTGGGAGAGTGCTGGAGGTTTTAAACTTCACAGGCAAGCCCGCTGCTGCCTTAGGAGTCCTTGATTGCTTTGCTGGGTCTAACCTAAATTTATAAGGAAATGACTGATTTCACTAGAACATTCTGAGCTGAAGCAGGAATGAGGAGCGAGCACCGTCTCTCAGGTGAAAACAGACCCTCTCTTCTTACAAAAATTTCTGGTAAGAGTGATGGGAAGAGGTCATTAAATAGATGAAAAGCATAAACTCTAGCAGTTGCCTGAGGCACCAGAATGACATTGAATTAAGGAGAAATGTTCCAGTTTTTCAGTACACAGACACAAAAGTGAGAACACATTTTCTCCAGGTCTGTTTGGAATGCAGCAGCTCCAGCCTGCTGGAAAAGTCTCCCAGTTTTGCAGCACAGGCTGCTCCCAGGGTTTATCATCACTCTGGTGATTGGGAGTCACTTCTTTGATACCGATCACGGAGGCCTGATTAAAGGAAAACAATAACAGAGCGACAGTGACGGAACGCTGGCTGGGCTGAACCGTGGCATGCGCTGAGCCGGAGCAGAAGCCGCACGTGGAGTCGGAACATTCCGGCACTCTGCAGGCTGGGCAGCGCTGGTGGCTGGAGTAATAAAGGTCCTTACCCTGCTCCCACTGGGAAACAGCAATGTCACATAAGGTATGGATGCTGCATCTACCCAGAAACATTAATGATACAACTGTGCATCATATATGGGAAAGAGATGAGAGAAGGCCCTAAAGCTGATGGTTCCTTTTTCGGTAATTCCCTAAGTTCACATCATTCATATAATATATTAGAGAAAAGCATCAGAGGCTTTTTTTAATCTTTAAGCCATTTTTTAATCTTTAAAGGCTCTTTTAATGAGCTCAGAAATGAAAAATTCATCCTGTCCACAGAACAGATCTTCTCTGGTTTACAAGTATTTGCAATTATTTAATAATCAAAAAATGTTTAAAAATCAGCCAGGAGGGAATTCAGTGTGTGCAGCTTCACAGGAGGATGAAGTATTCATAGTTCACCTGTATTTTTCAGCCACTTCAGTGTCCTGCTCCAAAGAGACACACAGTGACTGTGACAGAAACCAAACATCCCAAGGGCAGTTCTCAGCTGCAGGAATAAATAGGAATATGGCCCAGCCTCATGGCCAGCAGGGCTCCTATAAAACCACCAAGGTGGAACTACTAACAAAAATGAAATGGCAGCAATGCTAAAGACAAAATAGGAATATCCTATGAGCATGTAACTTAAAAGTTACCTTAGATCTGTAGGCAAAATCTGTGATTTATGATCTTCCTTTATATATAAGGAGCAGTAACAATACAAAGCTAAAATGAAATGTTGAGGTAGTGAAAGTTCTCCACCCTTGGTGGTTTGACTCTTCTTTCCTTGTTTTTATTTTTTAAAGTATTTTCCAAGCCTGCAATAAGACTTGCCCTTATCAGAAGAACTCTGCAGTGTGGACAAATCCCTGCTGTGAACAGTTACACATGGAAAAAGACACTGATAAATAAAATAGGAAACAATGTGGGTTCTCAGAAAATACAGAAACAGCTTAAGAAATTATTTTGGCAATTTTTTTACTCTTTCTTTAATCATTCCAGGGAATTTTGTGCTCACTATCACTAACAAACCCACAAATCTTGTAGCTCGGCTATGAAAAGCATCTCTGAGGAATATCCCTGGAATCACTGATGGGAATTTGAACGTGATAATTAATTTTACTCACCACAGCAGAGTTTGTGACAAAGGGCCCCATGACCAAAGCGATATTACCCAGACTCAGAGGCAAAACAGCACAAAAAGAGAAAAAACATTTTGCCTATAGCAAACTCCATCTTTCTGCACCAATAACAGACTGTGCTAGAGCCCAGAAACTGTTTATGCTGCTGAGGTGTCACTACCAGCCTCAAGCTGAGGATCAGGAGAAATTATTCCATCACCAAAGTGCTCGGAATCTTTCATCATCTTTCAGCCACTGAGAGATCAAATAGCAAGATAAAATTGGGAGGTTTTGAAAGCGATTGTGTAAGCAGCAATAGAGCAATGCTGGTGCAGGCATGGCACAAAGGCCAGGACATTGGAATATATATATATATATGAAATAAATGTTAAATAATCCTGAATTTCCAATCATCCCACCTTTTCCAAAGGCGGCCTTTGGAAAGCAAGGACTGTGCTGCATTGTCATCTCCAAGAGGTCTTGGCTGGGACAAGGACAGTAGAGCACAAATGGAGCTCCTCAGGCGAGCCCTCTGCTCCTGCACCTGAGGTTTAAGGGAGATTGCTACATTTCATAACTACCTACAGTCATTAAAGGCTCCGTAACCCCAGAGAGGAGATGAAGACATTTCAGACAGAACAGAACTGTCACTGAGAAACTGTGCACGTTCTCCCGGGCAAATTGGGATAGTTTGGGTCCATCTATAGCAAGACACAAATGCTGGTGTTGTGCTGTTATTTGCACATCTGCCTTCAGACACTCGGCTTTGGCATCCAACCTACCTAGTGAGGATGGAAACTCTTCCATCCAGGGTCAACTTCTGGGGATCAGGGCAACAATGAAGTGGGGTCATTTCTTTTGTGGTCTCAACAGTCTGCTTTCTACTGATTTGTGTAAAAAAGTCTTTCAGCCTTTCTCTCAGGATGCTATTTTAATCTCAAGGATCTTTGCTTTAAGAACAGTATATATAATTACTTTATCACCTACAATATATGACACATTAACAATAGAGACAGTGAGCTGCTTTATATTAAATGATAAAAAGTCTTCCTACACACTAGTTTTTAAATCATTGTCTGCAATAAAAGAACTCCTAATTGGGATACAACTGACTTCATCATACAATTAAAGCATCCTTGATCTTCCTCCTATTTTAGATCAACAGTGCTTTGGTGAAAAAAGTCCAATATTATTTTTCTGTTTGAATTCTAGGACTTGACTGGCTGTGTGCTGCCCTAGTGCTTTCTTCACAAAGGAGGAATTTTGATTTTTAAATAAGAATCCCTCTGCATTGCTTGAAATAGCCTGTTCACATTAAATAAGATGTTCTCTAAGTGCTGGCAGGGATACATGAGTTGGACAATCTTTACAGACAAGTCACACAATCCTATTAATAAAACTCTCGTACTAGCACGTATGGTGAGAAATGGAACATGAGCTGTGTAGAAAATCTGAAATGCACAAAATTGGAAAGAGCAACAGAGAACAACCAACCTTCTCTAGCAGTAGCGGCTACAAAACCTTCNTGGAAAGAGCAACAGAGAACAACCTTCTCTAGAGAACAGAGAACCTTCTCTAGCAGTAGCAGCTACAAAACCTTTGCAAAGAAAGTACCTATTCCAGAAAACGCTAAATGAAAAGGATGTCGCTCAAAACAAGTGAGATGTTCAACCTTAGCCAAGCCTCAGAAGCCCAGCTGTGGGCTGGATTGCCTGAGATAGCTGCTCAAAAATACTGTTCAGCAAATTATTCTTGGCACAAACAAAAAGTTTGGTAAATGCCCTGGGAGAAGGAAACACCCTGATGGTGACACCCAGTGTCAAATGTATAAATAGAGAGAGCTGGGGATGAAAATTTGCAGTCCTGAAGCTTATCAGGCTGTGCAGCTAAATTTGGGGTTGCGGTTTGATTCTTGCTGTCACCATGAGTTGTGGCACCAAATCTTCGAGCAGTACCATTAGAATTAGCAGTGGAGGGGGAGGAGGTGGTGGTGGAAGATGCAGTGGTGGAGGTGGTGGAGGGGGTAGGTCTGGTGGATACTCCTCGGTGTCCTCCAGAAAATACACCTCTTCTGGAGGCAGCGGGGGCTTTTCTGGGAGAAGCTTTGGTGGAGGAGGCTCCAGGAGCAGCTATGGAGGGGGCTTTAGCAGCGGCAGCTGTGGGAGGATCAGCCGCAGTAGCTATGGGGGGAGAATTAGCGGTGGCAGTTACGGAGGAGGAATGAGCTGTGGAAGTATGGGAGGAGGATTTGGATCAGGAGGGGGTGGATTCGGGGGAATCGGAGGTGGTTATGGAGGTGGCGGATACAGTGGAGGTGGATTTAGTGGCTTCGGGGGTAGTGGTGGCTTTGGTGGTGGTGGCAGCTATGGTGGAGGCAGTTTTGGTGGGATGGGCTTTGGGGAGGATTCTGGTTTGCTCTCCACAAATGAGAAGCTGACCATGCAGAACCTCAATGATCGCCTGGCATCGTACATGGATAAAGTGCGACGCTTGGAGGAAGAAAATGCCCAACTTGAGCAGCTGATCAGGGAGTGGTACAAAAATCAAGCTCCCTCTCAGGGCAAGGATTACAGCCAATATTACAGGACAATTGAAGAGCTGCAAAACCAGGTATGATGTACTTTGACTAACTTGGAACAGGTTCTTATTGGAATGGCACTTTCCTCATGCAGCACAAGGTCCTCATTTGGGGTGATATTCCCTTTCCTGTGCTTTAGTGACGAAGCAGAGTGGTGTGGGGACCACACGTGTTCTGGCACGCATCTTTGGTGCAGGAAGCACTGCTGGGTGCAGTGGCAGATCAGCACCAGTGCCCCATCACATGGCCTGTGCCATGCTCCCTTCAATCCTGGGCTGCTGCTCACTCGTTCTTCTCTTTTGAACAGCAAATTTAATCCTTGCTTGTGTCCTGCTGTTACTGCCATATTAACTGGATATTTTTGTGAGTATACAGGATGAGCCAGCATGTGCAGTTAGTCTCATTCCAGTCCTCAGCCATTTAACAATCATGTATCTCTTGCATGAACACGGCCATTCTCAAAAGTAATGGAAATTCTGCTTTCCCACTGTCTTTTGTTGGTTGGGTTGGGGTTTTTCATTTGTTTGTTTTTTATTTTTTGAATATGAAGAGTTTATTTAGTTACACTTTCCAACAAGGTATTTCTAATGGATATTTCTAAACCAAAATTAACAGTAAAGGCACTTTCTTTTATCTGGAAGCAACAAACTCATCTCTCTCAGTAGCTCCTGCAGCTCTAGTCAGGCTTGACATTGCCATAAACCCCTTCTGTAAGGTGTTTGTGCATAGGTGTTTCTTCTCTCTGTTGTTGGACTGAAAATACAACTGACGGAATAACACCTGTCCCCTCTCTTTCAGATTGTTGGTGCAAATGTGGACCTTAACAGGATGCTTCTTGATATGGACAACACCAGAATGACTGTGGATGACTTCAGATTGAAGTGAGTCACTCCCTTCCTGGCTCCATCCACTTTGCCTCCCTTTATCCCCACGATTTTCCATTGCCAATTAATCTTTGTAGAAGCTGAAGACGTTTGGCTCCAATGACAGAATTGTTGGGATAAGCATTCTGAGAAGGATTGCTTTAGGTTTTCATTATTATTTTTCTCCAGGCAAGTTCTTCAAGAGACACATTTAAGAAACTCCATTCTAAGTTTCTTCATCCTTGCATGTAGATTTATAAGCACAATCCTCATGGTATAAATCTGACAGAGAGAAACTGCACTGAAATCAAACAAAGCTATTGGAGACAGAAAGAGAATGGGGTCGTTCCTTTTAAGAATTGACCAGATATGTAAGATGGGAACTGTCCATAACTGAGATACAAAACAAAGAGGTCTGGCAGCACTTTTACTCTCTTTCTTGTCTGTCATTCAGGTTTGAGACTGAATATACTCTCCATCAGAGTGTGGCAAGTGATATCAATGGATTACGCCCACTTTTGGATCAGCTGACTCTGTCCAGATCTGACTTGGAGACACAGTTTGAATCCCTGAAAGAGGAACTGATCTTCCTGAAGAAGAACCACGAAGAGGTAAGTTTCTTCACACTTCAATAACTAAAGGCAACACAAGACTCCAAGAATTTCCCCAGGCTTTTTCCACCAGTAATAACCAGGTTCTGGCCACTGGTTTTGATCATCCAATTTGTCACAACCCGGCTTTGATTTTGAGGAGTGTGTAGAGTCCATTGCTGCCCATAGCTGGTGTCATGAGACACCAGGTCAACATGTGAGACCAGAGGGATGAATGGCTTTCAGCACCAACTACAGTTTGCTTGCTGAACTCATGGAAGGAAAATTGGATAGAATATATAGAGGAGTCAAAAGAAAGCATTTGTACTCTCTGCAATGGGATTTCCCACTGAGAAGAAAAGATTCCCACAAAGAGCACACAGCATAGAATTCCTTACCACCCTGTGGAGGAAGTGCCAGGGTCACTGCGCATGCGGTGCCTGGCTGTGAGCACTGGAGCCCCAGGAATGGCAGAATTGTTCCATGGCAGAGGCAGGCGAGGCCCTTCTGCTGGAGTCATGGGCTGTGTGAGGATCTATGTCCTTTTCCTTCCCTTTATTTGAATCGATGCCGCTCCTCCTTACCTTCCCCCTTTGAGAACCTCATGGGGTTTTGTGATTTTTTTCAGGAAATGAGAGGACTGCAAAGCCAGTCTGGTGGAGATGTCAGTGTGGAGGTCAATGCTACTCCTGGAATTAACTTAATGGAAAAATTAAACGAAATGCGCTGCGAGTACGAGAGGCTCATTGAGAACAACCGGAGGGAGGTGGAAAGCTGGTATGAAACCAAGGTAAAGCACAGGCGGGCCTTGGTAATTAAATCTTTCACAAAGTATTGTACCTATTTACAGCAAGTGAAAGGCAACTTATCCCATGTTATTTAAGGGACAATAACTTCAAATTACTTTAAGCAGTTTCCCGTAACAAGTTGGTCCTGGAATATCATTTATATGGTAAAGCAAGTAGAGCCTCTGTGTTCCAGCAGCCAGTGAATTACCAGGGTGTTGGTAGAGTGGCTTGTGGGAAATAAGGTCTGCATGGCATCTTTATTCTTATTAATTGATTTCTTGATGCTTTTATGATAACCCCACAATGTTTTCCAATTATCAAAAATGCCTCAATTTTGTATGTTAATTTTTCAGATGGAAGAAGTTAATCAGCAAGTCCACTCAAGTGGCCAGGAGATACAGTCAAGCAACCAGCAGATCTCTGAGCTGAGGCGTGAATATCAGAGCCTGGAAATTGAGCTGCAGTCACAGATCAGCATGGTAAGGAAAGGCATTTGCTTCACCTGTGAGACACAGTCTGTATGTGAGGAGAAGGGCTACGCCCAGCAAGTAATCCATCCAAGGAGAATGGGATACTGGATTACTTATCTTCAAAGATACACTTTTTTTCTGAGGATTTGTGAAGATCTCCTGTCTTCCCACAAAAACAAGTTAAAGTCACCACATTCCCATAAATACTGCATTTTGTTTTCCCTTTGCAGGTAGACTCTCTGCAATCCAACCTGGAAGACACAGAACATCGCTATAACATGCAGCTGCAGCAGATCCAGGGCATGATCGGGCCCTTGGAGGAGGAGCTGGCCAGCATCCGCTGTGAGGTGGAGAGCCAGAACGAGGAGTACAAGATGCTCCTGGGCATCAAGATGCGCCTGGAGCAGGAGATCCAGCAGTACCGGGTGCTGCTGGAGGAGGGGCAGCAGGACCTTGTGTACGTACTCTGACAGAACATGGTGCTGTGTGACACCCAGCTGCTGGGTCAGTCACCGGCAGGAAGTTTAACAGCTGAGACTTGCAAAACATTTTGTACTGAAATGAGGCTGATGCAGCTGTCTTGGCCAATCGCCTCCCAGGTGTGAGATATTTCATTCTGTTCAGAATATAGCTCACAGGAAGAAAAATTAGTGCAGAAATTCTGAACTACCGATTTGGGGCTGGACAGGGAAACCCATGTAAGAGAGCCTGGTTGCAGAGAAGCCAGGAACTGAACAGGCAGGAAAAGACTGTAGGCAAAAAGAACCCAAAACAAAACCAAAACCAACTAAAGTTTTCCAAACCTTTATAGAAGTTTCTGAAAGTTCAAGCTACTTCAGCTTCATTTGTGCCAGCTTCTGCTCGGAAGTGGTGCCTGAAAGAGCAACTAAAACTTCATTCTCTTCTGATTTTGAGCGATACACTGATGTTTTGCAAGAAACCCCTAGGCAGAATGTGGGAAAAGCAAAAGCTCTTGCATTCAAGTTGAAATTGAAAGAGAGGATCATGTTTGGCATTGCCTCAGTTGTTGTGCTGTGCAGTGCTGGGCTCTAACCAGCAGTACGGCCCAGAGAGGTGCTGCCTCCTGGGCAGCTGTAGCTCAATTGCCTTCAGATGGCAAAGTGATATTGATTAACTTTTTTTTTCTCCTTCTTTCTCTCTCTTTGCAGAATCCCATCAGGAGGAATGGGAGGAGGCATGGGAGGTGGTAGAATTGGAGGCGGTGGTTATTCTGGAGGAGGAAGAGGAGGAGGTGGTGGCATAAGTGGTGGATATGGAGGTGGTGGCAGTGGAGTGGGAGGAGGAATGGGAGGAGGAAGTGGTGGAGGAGGAATAGGAGGAGGAAGTGGAGGAATAGGAGGAGGAAGTGGAGGAATAGGAGGAGGAAGTGGTGGTGGATGCATTGTAGGAGGAGGAGGAGGAGGAAGAACTTCAGGAGGCATCAGCAGTTCCCACTCCTACTCTTCATCTTCCCAGTCCCAGTCCTGCAGGAGTGGCGGTGAAAGCCAAGGTGAGAACTACAGTAGGGGCACACTGTTCTCTCAGTCACATCCTGACTAATTTATGCACTAATTTATACCAACATACTCTTCCAGAGGCAAACAGTAGTGAGGATAAACTAAAATTTCTGTAAAGTGTTAGATTTACTGTTACTAACAATCCTTTCCTCTTTGTGTGCAAAGGATCAACTCCATTTCCAGAGCATACAGTCCATTTCTATTCCATTTTGTGGATGATATCAGCTGATCCCGTAGTTTAACCCCAGCTGGTTTTCTTCATCTGTCTCATTCTTTTCAGAACCTCATAAATCCCACAGCCTTTGTGCCATGCTGGAGTTTTCCTTTATGCTTCTGGAATGCTTATGGTCACTCCCACATAATCCTACTATCTGGGGGATACTGGTGGCTTGGATGTTCAGTGCCAGCGCTGATGAAGTTCATGCTTGCTTTGTCTCTAAACAGGATATGGAAGAAAATCTTTTGACTAAGAATATACATCAAGGATTCTCCAGTGCAAGACCTTTCAAAAATAAACTGGCCCAAATCCGCTGCATTTCCCACACTCCTAAGGAAAGATGATGCTCTGAACTCCTGGGAGTTACAGATGCCACCTCTCCCCCTGCCCTGCATGCTCTGTGCTGCTTCTGCCCACAAAGCTCTGCAGCTTCAGTCACTGGCACTCAAACTGCTGCTTTACAGATCCAACCTGTTTGGCACTCAGGTTGTTCTGAATCAGAAAAATGTCTCTAATAAAATTTAATTTCTGTCTTGATGCAACCAGAATCCTGTGTGGGGTTTTTCTTATCCTCTGTAGGTGTAAACACTTAAAAAAGAAAACACAGAGCCATGCCAAGACACACCTCCAGGCAGAAAGGTTGATGATACACTCCAGTAGCTGATAATGAAATTTAGAGTTAAAACACAATTTCTGAACACTCAGGGCAGATCAGAATCTTCTTGGGCTGTGCCTTTGTTTTTTAATAATGTGTCGGATAGTCTCGTGAGCTGAGCTCTGAGACCCAAGAGATGAATAAAAGCCTTTAAAGAACTGCAGAGCCTCAGTGCTCTATGACTCTAATGGTGTTGGCAGCATGTGAGTGTCCACAAAGGAACACTAATGATTACAGGGCCATGGTTGTAAAATGAAATGAATGTTTCAATTCACAAAACCTTGACAGGCACTCATTAGTTTAACCTGGAAATGCACAGATAAGGGATCTTATTTTGAAATGACAAGAAGTGAAAGGGAAATACAATTTACAGGAACTTTACAAAGTTCGTTTCCATAAAATGTTAATATTGACAGCGATTGCCTTTGACCTGTGAGAAATTAAGCACATGTAAAAGGGTCTGGAATGTTCACTTTTGGATATAGCTACTGGAGTAGCCAAGGCCTGAGGGGCCAAATTCCAGTGAGGCTACCCAAGGAGAGCGTACATCTCACCTGCACACAACCTTGCAGGCTGAGCTGCTGCTGCAGGGCTGCACACAAGGGAGGGGCCTCGGACGCTCAGTTGAGAGTGAAAGAAAATGTGGGTTCCACGGAAGAGGAGCAGCACTGCTGAGTAACACAACAGACGCACACAGGTATGGACTGAGAGACCAGATACAAGATTGATTTCCAGAAATGCACGTCACACTGCCATGCAAACTTTCTCAACACTTGGAAACCATTCAGGGAAACAGAAACACTTGACTTACACCAAGCCGAAGTGTGCTGGTGTTGTGCTGGCATGAACGAGCCTTTGCAGGCGTGTTAAACAGCTTGGGCTGCATAAATGCTGCCAAGGACATGGAGCAGGAATAATGGAGATTCTACTAATGCTGATTTCTCCTTCTTTGGTTTAGAAACTTGGACTACACACACCATTCAGAAAGAGTCATGGTGTTCATGGTAAATGGTCTGAGGATTAAGAGTAATGAATTGTACATATGCCAGAGCCCTCTAAGGGAGGGAATTGCACTGTCACCTCCTAGAGGTGCAGGTACAGGGACAGAGACCTCCACAGATGTCAGCCCATGCCTTAAACTAACCTTGGAAGAGTATTTATTTCCCTGAGTCCTAATTACTTTGCTGCCCAAAAGGCATTAAGCGCTACATCTCCTACAGTGAAGTCCAGAAGGGGTTAAAACAGGCAGAATGGAGGCAGTAGCTACTGAGAGACCAAAGTGGAGGGAAGGAAGGATTTCCAGGATCATTTCACATCCATGAGGCACAGTACGGGGTTTGTGTGGCAAGGTTTGGGTAGCAGGGGATACAGGGAGGGTTCTGTGAGAAGCTGCCAGAAGCTTCCCCCCTGGCAGGACAGCCCCGCCGCCAGCCAGGGCTGAGCCCGGCAGCGATGGTGGCAGCACCTTGGGGATAACAGAGTTACCAAGGCTGAACAAATCTGCTCAACTGCAGCCAGAGAGAGGAGTGGGCTTATTTCTTCTTCTGTAATATGGAACCTCTTCCCAAAACACTTCTAGGTTGAATCCATCCTCCCTCTCTGTGGACAAGCTGATTTTGAGGTGGCAATTCACAGCAGGTCCCACCAGCTTATTGTGCTTCCTTTGCACAGCCCAGTGACTCTTACGCAGGAGCTGCAGTGCTGATATTTAATGCACATCTGGAAATCCTAAAATTTATTTCTGTTCAAGGCTTTTCTCAGTTTCACAGGCGCTTGATTAGTAAAGATGGAAAAAGCAGCTCACTGCACATTCCCTATTGCACGGGCAGTGGAAAAAAGTACACAAGTGTTTCTGACTCTCTGCTGGGTGGTGCAAGATATTCTGTCATGGTTGCAAAACACCCTTCACTGTAATAAGCTCAGGTAATGATGACATTTTTTCACATCTAATTGTTGGCTCTTTTAATCAAACTTCTTTTTCCACTGTATTATATAATTCAAGGATGTATTCTGAGAAATTATTATTTAAATATGGTTATGAAAATATGCAAAGTAAAATATTTCTCCTCTCAATTTCCTCTGAGTCCATTTAAAACTGTTAAAACAAAAATTAAGAGCTCTTTGATAGGAAAAGATTTAATATGTTTTCCCCTGCATAATGTTACTTTTGTTGCTGTTACACACAGTTTTCTTCAAAAAGAAAAAACACTGTGATCCACATCCTGCATGTTCAGAGAAAGCTGAATGCCAGCAGGACCTTATTCAATAAAGAGTGAAAAATTCAGAGTTAAGTTTTCTTCTGTAACAGACATGGGAATGCAGTCTTAGAAGTTTTTATTTCGGTGCATTAAAGTAGATTTCTATAAAGGTAATGTAAATTTGAAATAAACCAATGAATGATGAGTCCTTTGGAGGCTGCTGGTGTCACAAATCATGTCTGTGACCTCAGGTTGAAGACCAAAGCTGAACTACTGAGTTTCAAAACAAAAAGACTGATGGAAACTGACAATGAAGCAGAGACTTCCTTAGCTGCCACTACCAGTGAGACATTGCCAAATTAACAGAAACTGAGAGATACTGTATTATTCAACAAAATATCCAACAAGGAGCCACCCACATAAAATTATAGTGCAGCTAGGTGTGAATCAACAAAGACATATTTGCACTCAATGGTAATGCCTTTTACTTACCGCAGACAAAATTCCCCTTAGCACATCATTTTTGGCATGAGCACTGTGGCTGGCAAACCCCATGGGAAGCTGGACTGCCTGGCAGGTGACACCCACCCGGGCAGGTATAAATAGCCACCAGCGAGGACGGCCCGCTGCACTTTGATTTCCTGTATCTCGCTGAGCAGAGCTTTGCATCTGGGGCTGGATATCTGATCCCTTCACCATGAGCTGCAGCATCAAGAGAACATCCAGCNCCATGCAGAACCTCAACGACCGCCTGGCGGCTTACCTGGACAAGGTGCGAAGGCTGGAGGAAGAGAACGCTCAGCTTGAGCACCACATCCGGGAGTGGTACAGGAAACAAGCTCCCAGCGTTTCCAAGGACTACAGCTCCTACTACCAGACCATCGAACAGCTCCAAAATCAGGTAGGATCATCCCGGCACACATGGCTCCATCTCCCACATGCTCTTCTCTCCTGTAAGGCTTTCCTCTTTCCCTCTTTCCTCCTCTCTCCATGCCCAGCACAGGGCTCTACCGCCCACGGGACGGCCGTGCTGGTGGTACCGCAGGCACAAACCTGCTGAGCTGCACCTCCCATCCCCGGGTGAGCAAACCCTCACAGCAGCCCACAGGCAACAGGGACGTGCTCCGGGGGCACAGCCCGAGGCACCAGGAGCTCCAGCAGCCACAGACACGCTGGCTCACACAATGTACATCCCACGTTGGGCAGGTGGCTCCAAACGGCCAAGTGTGGTTCGCAGTGCTTCCCTCTGCTCCCACCCAGTTCAGCTGGATGCAGTGCAAAGCCAAAGCACCTGGATGGCAGGATCTGCGCTCCCTTTGTGCCTGCGCACTCCTACAGACACCAGGTGGAAGGACCGAGGTCTTTCATTGCAATCAGGTCACACAGTACCAAGAAGACAGAGTAAACAGACTGTGAAGAAGTACGTTATATGGAAAGGGCTGCAAGCACCCATTGGGACACACAGGGGACTGCCCCTAACTTGAGAAAGGGAAGAGCATGGATATGGCAGGATGGTCTGTGATAGCACAAGTTTCCACGAGAAGTAAATCTGGATCGTTACCCTTCCATATGACCCCTGCACTACTGCAACA
The DNA here is from genome assembly GCA_013400235.1 of Oriolus oriolus. NCBI lineage: Eukaryota > Metazoa > Chordata > Aves > Passeriformes > Corvidae > Oriolus > Oriolus oriolus. The sequence goes on along the minus strand of VXBT01000798.1, from coordinate 199,501 downwards.
AACAATTCTAAGACCCACAATAACATCCTACCAAAGCTTAGAGCCTTCTTTCTGCTTGTCCCGGAAATGTAGAACACAAAAAGACTCCTCTCCACCTTCCCCTTTTGCAGATCATTTCTGCCACTGTGGATAATAACAGAATGCTTCTGGACATCGACAACAGCAAGATGACCGCTGAAGACTTCCGAATGAAGTGAGTATCTCCCTGTGAACCTTGCATGTCTGTCAAATCCCCCTCATCATCTCAGAATGCATCTCATTTCCCATTTCTCTGTCTCTGTGTGTGTGACACAGGTACGAGAATGAGCTGGTCATCCGTCAGACCGTGGAGGCTGACATCAATGGCCTGAGAAATCTCATGGATGACTTGACTCTGGTTAGATCTTCACTGGAATCTGAGCTGGAGTCCTTGAAGGATGAGCTGATTGCTCTGAAGAGAAACCATGAGGAGGTACGATCCAATGATAGATAGCAGAGCCAAAGACATAATCCATTGATTCTTCACAGCCCCCACCATTATATATCAAGTCAATTCCACCTTATGCCATGGGACTGTTGTTCCTTTGTACCTTGGTACTGCTTTGCCCACAGTCCCCAGCACAACAAATGACCTGTGTGTGCTCTTGTGTCTCTCCCTCGACTCCCCACAGGAAATGAGGCAGCTCCAGTCCCAAACTGGTGGCGATGTGAGTGTGGAGGTCAATGCTGTCCCTGGAGAAGACTTGACAAAGACCCTGAATGACCTGAGAAATGAATATGAAGAGATCATTGCACGGAACCGCAGGGAGGTGGAGCAGTGGTATGAGGTGAAGGTACGTAGCAATGCCCAGAGTGGAGTCTCCTTTGCTGGGACAGCCCTGACACTCTGGTACTGGGACTGGCTGAAAGGGAGAGGCTCCCTGGAGACGGGAGTTCTCACGCAGCAAATCTGCTCCCTTGTGGCTCAGAAAGTGTCTCTGGGGTTTGACTCCGCAGATCCAAGAAGTCAATCAGCAGGTCACTTCCAGCAGCCAGGATATCCAGACCAGCAGCCACCAGCTCACCGAGCTGCGGCGCGAGATGCAGAACCTGGAGATTGAACTGCAGGCACAGCTCAGCACGGTATGTGGGCAGGATCTGCAGGCCCTTCCCTCCTTGGCATGGGCAGGGAGCTGTAGAACTCTGCTCCTCAACTCCTGTGTTTGCCCTTCCAGAAAAGCTCTCTGGAAAACTCCCTGGCAGAAACTGAGTCTCGCTATGCCTGCCTGCTGCAACAAATCCAAGGGCAGATCAACTGCGTCGAGGAGGAGCTGGCCAGCATCCGCTGTGAGATGGAGGGTCAGAGCCAGGAGTACAAGATGCTCCTGGGTATAAAAACCCGCCTGGAGCAGGAGATCCAGCAGTACCGGGCACTGCTGCAGGAGGGGCAGCAGGATCTTGTGTATGTATTTCATATTATAGCAAGGGAATAAAAAGAAATCTTCATGGACTTATTTGCTAATAGATTCTTTTTGTCCCTGAAACTACATCAATATCTCTTTCAACTGAATATCCAATGTTAGCAGGTTTTGATGAATTCTGTAATTTTTTTTACAGTGCCTCCCAAGGAGCTTTCCAAGGAGGTGGAAAATCCTCCCAATCATACTCTGCTTCGTACTCTCATTCCCAGTGTGGGGACATGTCAGGTAAGTCAACACTTCGTAAGCATGTGGATTATTAATGGGTTACATCTGCCCCAATGGCTGCAATGTATTTGGTCAGAAGAAAGTTTTGTAGTTTGGGTTGGGCAAGGTTCCCAGGTCCATCACCCAGGAGTGAGAAACTTCATTATTCTGTCGCAGAGGCATTAGGGGTTAATATACAGCAAGTATTGCTCTTCTCTCTGCCTAAATATAAAATAATACAGTTTGTAAACTTTATGGGATGAGAAATACTTTTTTACTCACTGGAATAATAAAAAAATAAAGTTCTGAGAAAGCGCCCAGGGTGCTGCTGGGTGTGGAGCCTCTGCACCTCTGCTGCTGACACCCTGTCAAGTGTAAGAATTACACTCTGAAGGAACGCTCAGACTTCCCCTCAAGGCAGTGATTTGCTCTGTGTTCACACAGGGCAGTCAAGAGTGTGCTAGAGCAGCAGCAGTGACCCTGGCACCGTCCAGCTGAGATGCACTGACCATGGGCGGCGAGAGACACCTGAGAGTTTCTGCAGCACAGCCGAGGCAGCGGGAAAGGCTTGGAAGACGAGCCCGGTCACCTGCCCCAGCGCCCCTTCCTCCACCCTGCAGTGCTTGGCTTACTCAACTTGTCTTTGGCAACTCATTCTTTGTTAAAGGGCTCACACTCTGCTGGTAACTCTGCTCTAATAAACCTTTACTTCGGCAATGCAAATCACAACATGTCTGAGAAAATAAATTTAACCAACCTCGCACAGGTACTTACTCAGATCATCCATCAAACACGGGCTGTGAGGTTGTATGGGGTACATGGTCTCAGCACACTCCATTTTGCACTGAGAAAATGGACACAGTGCTGAGATGAAATCACAGAGTGAAAGGAAATATCAGGAAGTGTGAGCATGGCTGTGTGAGGTGTGACAACAGCCAGGCTCTGCCTAAGGGAACTGCCATGTGAGGCTGGCAGAAGTCTCTGTTCACGAGCAAGAGGTATAAGGTTGAAAATAGAAATCTTGTTGTCACTCCTTGACATAATTTTTCTCCTTCCTGAGACGTTTAAAACCATTCACCATTTTGGTTTTTAACAGTCACTAAGGGATTGCTTTCTGGCCCCTTGCCTTGCCACTTGTACTAAAGAGAATGAATGATATGAGTGAAAGGAGAAAGAAAATACAAATGATGGGTAACTATCAGGAGATTAACTGTTAATTTGCTAAACTGTGCCCAGTGGTACCATTGTGACTTATCTGAGTCCATTAATCTCATCACAGCTGGAGTCCTGTGGGAAGGAAGGTGTGACTCAGGAGAGGTTGTTCCTATATGAAGGGGCTTCCTCACAAGTATTTCTGCACCTTTGGTTGCACAGAGAATTACATATTGCTGACTTCTGCTAGGAAAAACAGACAGCAGGACAATGGGTCTGTTTGCTTCAGTATCATGCACCAAAAACATTCCAATGTTTTATGACAGGAATTTCAATTTAAATACTGATATAGTACCAAGAACCCAATTTCTGTTAGTACATGCAGCTGGCTGATATTCTGCCTTAAGAGAAATGAGAGACACATTCCTTTCACTGAAGGTATTTCTATATTTCACTGCTTAAAAACATAAAATATGCAACAAAATTAGAGATGAGAGAGGAATACTAAATTAGGGCAGCCCCTTTAGATATATTTTGTTTTCTGAAGATCACGGTGAAGCCCCTTTTCAGTCTCTGACTGTTGTGCACAAGGTACACGGAATCAGCCATGTGTCACTTACAGCTGCCTGTTGGTCCCTTCCCCACTGATTAAACCTGGTTTCTAGTATTTCCCATTTCATTTCAGACCGAAGGATTGATCTGTTAGGGTAATGAAATTAAACACTTTCTTGTCACAACCAACTTACAAGAGTTTGATTTGGTTTAGGTCTTCTTTCAGTAACCACGTGCCTTGGCTCTGCCAGCACAGCACCCTGACTGCAGCCTGCAGTGAGTGTCCACAAAGAGGAGACTTTCTACTCATGTTGAAAAACTGACTTTTATCAGTCCAGCATCAGGAATTTGTGTGAATAAAAGCCCGTCTACAGGGAATAAAATGCTCATTTCAGGTTTTAACAGTACAGGAAGCGATGTAAAGCAAATGCAAACATGGCTTTGGTCTCTAGAAGCTGCCAGAACTCACTCAGGTCTCAGCTGTATTTACTATAGCCAAAGCAGCTGAAGGAGACACCTCTTTTGAGGCCCAATTACAGAACCTTAAAACTACAGTTAATGTATATAATTAAGCACCGAAAGGTTATTTTGCTTCCTTCTAATGTTCCAGAAGCACAGAGAAGCATCAAAATGATCAAAAATACCGTCCTCATCCAGAGAACTCCCAGGAACTCCAGAGCTGCAGTGTCTGTCCCCATTTCTGAGCCAATTTGGGAGTGTGAGGCCTTGGTGCAGTGGGTGACACTGGGGAGAGTCCTCAGGAGTGGGCACCAGTCTCTGCAGCAGGATCAGCTCACTGGAGTCCTGCTGCTGACAGCACAACACCTTCCACACATTCCTGCTGATCCATGGGGCACTAACCCCCACCCAGGGACAGGGCAAGGCCTGTCCTAGGTACAACACACACCACAGGTGTGCCAAAGGCACAGCGAGAGCCACAGCCTCCGTCTAAGGCTGGCAGAAACCTTGTGCTATTTCTGTGATCAGGTATCCTGACACCACTGCCTGCTCCTGGTGCTCACTTCACTCATCTATGGTTCTTAGAAAAAGCCATACAATTGCTTAGTGTTCTGAAAAATCTACAGGATAGGAAAAAAAGGCTTTGCAGGGAGGAATTCAGAATTCAATTAGTCACCATCATTGATAACAGGAAGCAGGTAGAGAGAAAGAGAACAGGAAAGGATTGCTCTGCTGGAAGAGCTTAATTTCCCTTGGGAATTTTCTCTAAATTTTCCCTTTTTCAGTGGTAGGAAGGACTACGAATAATGATTTAGATCAACTTCAGAATTAAAATAGCTCACATTTAATAGGATTTTCTGTAGGTCTATACTTCTGCAAGTTTATGGGCTCATCCCATGGAGTCATACAAGAGAAAGATGAGCCCAGAATGGGGGGATGTGGAAATCCTTCAGCTCTGAATGAACTGTACAAACGCACAGGTTGAGCGATGTTGCAGGACAATGGATGACGGATGAGGAATGCACAAATGGAGTTTCTGATGAAATTCTTGGGAGTAGCACTCTTCTTACCAAGACCACACTTGACTCATTTACTGTAGAACAATTAACCAGTAATTGTTTCTACGATTGTCCTCTCCCTCTAGCGTGACTTAAGACATACATCCAGTAATGGCATCACAGCCTCTGTGGAAACCACAGGCTGCTTTTGGTTATTCTACCAATTTGGAGTATCTGCTTGTGGCTCAGCATCCAACCTCACCAGTGAGTAAACAGCACTGGGAAAGGATTCACAGCACTCCTACTTCAAACAAACTTCTGACTTGCAGAGGTCCATGGGGTGCACTATGAGCAAAAGGTCTGCCAGGGGAAGATGTGATTTCAAAGCTCTTACAGTCTCTTTGAAAGGCTGAGGAGCCTCAACACCTTCTACTGCAGAACATGTCTGACCTCCTTCTGTCATTGCAAGGACTATGAAAGGTAAGAGCTGGCTCTTCTGCCTTGTGAAGTAAATCAGCAGGTCCAAACTGACTTAGCCAATGCAGGCCAAGAGCCATGTACACAGGACAGTGGCCAGAAATGCGCATGGAGACAAGGAAATACCCCCAAGTTACAGAACAGAAAGTCTACAGATTAAGTGTTTGGGATGCAGTTATGGCAGTAAGGATGGTTAGATCATCTATTCAAAAAAAGAAGAGAGGAACAGAGAGACAAAGAAAAGGCACCTGGTGATAGTATGAAATTACAGCATTGGGAAATGTCAGAAATTGTTGGGTCGGGTGTTGTGATGCAACGATGCCGAGAAGGAGATATAAAATCAACACCTCTGGCACTAATGCCAGTCAGCAATAAACATCTCATAGGGGAGAATAAAAGTGCATTGCAACAATCTAATGAGGAAAATATGACTAAGGAATCACACCCTGTGAGAAAATAATTTTTATTTTTTAATAATGATGACTCAGTCTCAATAACATATGCAAAGCACCTGGTTCTGACGTGCAGATAATTAGAGAGCTACCAATAAAACAACAATCATAATTATGTAGATCAAAGAATTACATTATCTGTGATATGGGGGTGGTGGTGTGTCAAGAAAAAGGGTGAATGGTTTTCCATGATTCTTCAGTCAGCCATAACATGCATTAGTAACTTTTATGGATCTCATAATCGTTGTGGCTAAGAAAAAAAATCCCACTTGAGCCACAGCTGCAAGGTGTGTGTAAGTAACAGAATAAATGGAGAAACCAACAACAAAACGAACGACTAAATTGTAACTTCCAAATAGAGATGAATTCCCATCAAAGTTCAACCCTCACATAATGAGGCCTCTTGTCTTTCAGGCTTAAAATCCACATTTTCCAAGTTATTTAAAGGCAAAGTTTCCTTTCCAAAGAAGGGCTCATCACAACCTGCCCCCTTACAGAAATGGTGCAGTTGTTCAGCACCAAGGGACAAAAGACTGAAGGTAAGGGGGATCTAGAGGGTCATCACGACTACCTCTGTTATACAAGGATAAAATCCCAAACATAACTGACCAAGAGCAGACTTGAAACTCTCTATTCCATCCACAGCTGCTGCAGTGGAAGCTCTTCAAGATTCTTCTGCCTCCCATAGTTAAAAATTTCCCCTTAGTTTCCAGCCCAAACACACTCAAATCCAGACTGTGCCCTTTCCTGTATGGACAACAGGATTGTTCGGTGTTTCAAACAGCCCTGGTACCTCCTTCCTCAAGAGCCAGCTGATAACAATCTCAGCCTCCAGCTGGCCAAGCCAAATCCTTTCTTTCCTCTCCCAGGATACAGCCAATGCAGCCATATAGACTTTACACATGTACTTCAGCTTAAGATAACCTCTGAGTGACTGGAAATTTGCACAAAAATGTTTAAAAACTCACAACTTTAAAATGGCATCATTGCATGCCCATGGCTCGGCATGAGACAGGAGGATTTCCTGGGAGTGATACCACCAGAGTTTGGTGAGAACAGAAATAACATTGCTGCTGTTAAGCTCATTCTACTGTGATTTACCACTAAGTACTCTGAGACACAGTGCCCACACTGAGGTTTCTTTTCTAGAGAAATACCTAAATTCTTAGAGATTCTGTTTCCAGAAGTGGCAGTTCTGCAGGTTAATTTAAACCAGCCTCACGCACAGGGTGCCTGAGTTCATACTTCTCCAACACTGAAATTAAAGCAGAGTGATTAGCTGATGCTTTCACCACCTGTTTTCAGGACAAAAAAAAAAAAAAACAAAACCTCCAAAGAACAAAGAACAACTATTAAAATGAGTCTCTCTCACTAAGTAGCCAGCAACAAACTATCTCCAACAAAATCTAACTCACAGCCACCCACCCGAAATTGCAGTGCAGGCTTGGTGTGAATCAGCACGCAAACACAGTACCTGGGGGGAGGGCTGTCCCAAGCCCCAAAAGAAATTCCCCTTAGCACATCACTTTCAGCATGAGCACTGTGGCTGGCAAACCCCATGGGAAGCTGGACTGCCTGGCAGGTGACACCCACCCGGGCAGGTATAAATAGCCACCAGCGAGGACGGCCCGCTGCACTTTGATTTCCTGTATCTCGCTGAGCAGAGCTTTGCATCTGGGGCTGGATATCTGATCCCTTCACCATGAGCTGCAGCATCAAGAGAACATCCAGCACCTCGTACAGGAGCGGAGGAGGAGCTGGAGGCGCCTGTGGTGGCGGCAGCGGCCGCAGCTCCTCCGTGTCCTGCCGGCGCTACGCCTCCTCCGTGATCGGCGGGGGCAGCTACGGCGGGGCAGCCTGCGGGGGCTACGGGGNCCATGCAGAACCTCAACGACCGCCTGGCGGCTTACCTGGACAAGGTGCGAAGGCTGGAGGAAGAGAACGCTCAGCTTGAGCACCACATCCGGGAGTGGTACAGGAAACAAGCTCCCAGCGTTTCCAAGGACTACAGCTCCTACTACCAGACCATCGAACAGCTCCAAAATCAGGTAGGATCATCCCGGCACACATGGCTCCATCTCCCACATGCTCTTCTCTCCTGTAAGGCTTTCCTCTTTCCCTCTTTCCTCCTCTCTCCATGCCCAGCACAGGGCTCTACCGCCCACGGGACGGCCGTGCTGGTGGTACCGCAGGCACAAACCTGCTGAGCTGCACCTCCCATCCCCGGGTGAGCAAACCCTCACAGCAGCCCACAGGCAACAGGGACGTGCTCCGGGGGCACAGCCCGAGGCACCAGGAGCTCCAGCAGCCACAGACACGCTGGCTCACACAATGTACATCCCACGTTGGGCAGGTGGCTCCAAACGGCCAAGTGTGGTTCGCAGTGCTTCCCTCTGCTCCCACCCAGTTCAGCTGGATGCAGTGCAAAGCCAAAGCACCTGGATGGCAGGATCTGCGCTCCCTTTGTGCCTGCGCACTCCTACAGACACCAGGTGGAAGGACTGAGGTCTTCCCTTACAATCAACTTTTTTCAAAATGAGATGACTTACAGCATCATGGGCAAAGCCCACACTGCCTCCTAGACACAGAGTTCCAACCCATGGGGGTTGGCCATTTCCCAACATAAATGTTCTTCTGTTCTTTCCACCATCAATGTACTCTTCCATCAAAATCTTTGGAAAGCCAAAACCTTGCACACACCAGTCCCTGTGGCATGGCAATTCAAGAGCTTTCTGTGGCCCCTGCACTACTCCACAAAACAATTCCAAGACCAACAGTAACACTCCACCAAAGCTTTGTGTCTTCTTTCTGCTTGTCCTGGAAATGTAGAACACAAAAAGACTCCTCTCCACCTTCCCCTTTTGCAGATCATTTCTGCCACTGTGGATAATAACAGAATGCTTCTGGACATCGACAACAGCAAGATGACTGCCGATGACTTCCGAATGAAGTGAGTACCTCCCTGTGAACCTTGCCTCCTTTTGTCATGAATTTTATGAGACTCATGAATGTGGGAGGATGATGCCCTGTCTAAAGTGGTATGATGAAGCCTACGCATTGTAATGAAATGAATGTGCAAAGCTTTGCTTCCCTTTGGTACAGGTATGAGAATGAGCTGGTCATCCGTCAGACCGTGGAGGCTGACATCAATGGCCTGAGAAACATCCTGGATGGTCTCACTACCACTCGGTCTTCACTGGAATCTGAGCTGGAGTCCTTGAAGGATGAGCTGATTGCTCTGAAGAGAAACCATGAGGAGGTACGATCCAATGATAGATAGCAGAGCCAAAGACATAATCCATTGATTCTTCACGGCCCCCACCATTATATATCAAGTCAATTCCACCTTATGCCATGGGACTGTTGTTCCTTTGTACCTTGGTACTGCTTTGCCCACAGTCCCCAGCACAACAAATGACCTGTGTGTGCTCTTGTGTCTCTCCCTCGACTCCCCACAGGAAATGAGGCAGCTCCAGTCCCAAACTGGTGGCGATGTGAGTGTGGAGGTCAATGCTGTCCCTGGAGAAGACTTGACAAAGACCCTGAATGACCTGAGAAATGAATATGAAGAGATCATTGCACGGAACCGCAGGGAGGTGGAGCAGTGGTATGAGGTGAAGGTACGTAGCAATGCCCAGAGTGGAGTCTCCTTTGCTGGAACAGCCCTGACACTCTGTTACCGGGACTGGCTGAAAGGGAGAGGCTCCCTGAAGACGGGAGTTCTCACTCAGCAAATCTGCTCCCTTGTGGCTCAGAAAGTGTCTCTGGGGTTTGACTCTGCAGATCCAAGAAGTCAATCAGCAGGTCACTTCCAGCAGCCAGGATATCCAGACCAGCAGCCACCAGCTCACCGAGCTGCGGCGCGAGATGCAGAACCTGGAGATTGAACTGCAGGCGCAGCTCAGCACGGTATGTGGGCAGGATCTGCAGGCCCTTCCCTCCTTGGCATGGGCAGGGAGCTGTAGAACTCTGCTCCTCAACTCCTGTGTTTGCCCTTCCAGAAAAGCTCTCTGGAAAACTCCCTGGCAGAAACTGAGTCTCGCTACGGCCGCATGCTCCAACAAATCCAGGGGCAGATCAACTGCGTCGAGGAGGAGCTGGCCAGCATCCGCTGTGAGGTGGAGAGCCAGAACGAGGAGTACAAGATGCTCCTGGGCATCAAGATGCGCCTGGAGCAGGAGATCCAGCAGTACCGGGCACTGCTGCAGGAGGGGCAGCAGGATCTTGTGTACGTTCTCTGTTTGCAAATAAGGGCATAAATTCTATCACAAGCTTTTCTCTCTTGGCACTCGTGGAAGACAGAGCAGAATACTTTACTTGTCTGTAGCTGAAATCTAAATTCAGCAGCTTTTTTTCAAAGCATCTGCATTGAAATGTGTCTATCAGAAACTTCATAAGCACATCAAACACCAAGGGAAACACAGAGGAGATAGTTACTGACAGGTTTTGAGTTAATCAGTTCCTCTTGACCTGTTTGTGTGGAGTGAATTCCATGAAAGGGATCACTGTGCCAAACCAAACTGTAATGAAGTTCCTTGTGTCAGCAGAGGAACAAGCACAGCTGAACTGTGAGAGTACAAGAATTATACTGCAACAGTCTCTTGCTGTCTCTGCTTTTACAATTTTCTAGGAAAACACAGATTAAGGGAATGAAATGAAAAAAAATATATAATATATATTTGCAAGATCCAGGAAAAGCTGAGCTGTTACATGTACTGCACATGATGTCAGTGTGTATTTATTTTTTCCTCCATTAAAACTCCTTTCCTTTCACAGATCGGCTCAAGGAGCTCTCCAAGGAGGAGGAATGTCCTCCCACTCTTATTCTTCTAGTTCCTACTGTCATGGTCAATCTAGTGACAAGGCAGGTAAGAAACATCTTTCAAAGAGGATCCAAACTTACGGCTTTCACATTTTGTGTTTCATCCCTTTTCCTGTTCATACCAACCTTGTGCTATGGCTTCCACATCTGCAGTTGCAGCAGGGATTAAACCATTCACAATCAAAGCTCTTAATTTCTAAGTGGTTTGGCTCCAGTTCCAGAGACAGGTTAAGCTCCTTTCCCATGCTTTTGCTAACAAATGAGTATTTAAATAGTGGATGAGTCTGAAATGTCAGTGCTGCAAAAAGACTCTTGGTTTCCCTATCGGAGCAATGGTTTCTTCTTTCTTTCCACAGGGCAATCAAGAGTGTGTTAAGATACCACTGACACGTTGGGCTTCCCTGATCCAGTCAGTGCCATGGGAGCAGCCTGGCCCACAACGTGGTAACGCACAGCCCACACACGCTGTGACGTACTCCATGCACAGACTGCTCTCCAAATGCTATTTCTGAACTCAAAATTAATAATTACTAAGCTTTTCCTGAAGTTATCTACTTCTCCCTTTTCATGCTGTCCATCACTGTGATCACTGTGCTTACACACAGGTCTCTGCAGTGCACTTGGTACTGTACTGCACAACAATGCCTTGAATAAAGTTTTACCTTTCTGCAATGCAAAGAAAACTCTGTGTCCAGCAGTCTATTTGGTATATTAGTATTGTATTTACATTTAGGTGTAACAAGTGAGATGCACAAAGAAATTAAGGTTGTGTGAATTATGTAATATGGCTCCAAAGTAACATGTGAATCCTAAATCTTATGATGACTGGATAAAATCCTGGAGATGAATAAACGCATCCATATTAAACTCAGGGGTGACACCTATGGGGAAGAGAAAGGGGTGGGGAAACCCCTTTTTCATAGCATACGTTACAAGGGATGTGCAAATAGCTGATTTGCCAATTCAGCAGCTGAAGTGAAAAATCAGGATTAATTAACCTCAAAATTTCATGAAAATTTTGTCAAATCAAAACCACTTTCCTTTGAGTCGCTGAACAAGAAATCAATCCTACCCAGGCAGCCCTTTCCCAGCTTCTGGATGAGAGCTGTCTAATCTTGTTCAATTAAGGCAAAGGGTTAGATCAGGAAACGGGTGAGGAGTATGAAAGTTCTACTAACCCAACATGCAGTTGTTGGGATTATTCCTCCTGCCATGTTGGAAAATCTGAGCTCAGGTCTTTTATCTGATAATTCCAAATGGAGGAGTGTGTTCCCGTATTCCATAGTCATTCCCAGCTCCATGCTGTCGGAGCTCTGGGTGGAGAATGGCATGGTGCAGGCAAGGTTCAAGCTTTGTTACTAAACCTGCCCCACTTCATGTACCAGGCTCACCTTATTTAGGCTCAACAGAGAAAAAAAATGGGTGAAATATCTCAAATAATTTCAAACTTACAAATTTGCATTTCAGTGTTTGGTTTGCAGGGCTGAGGAAGCTGCTGAACAGGGTCAGCCACATAGCAGGGGAGTGACTCCACTGCCGCCCTGTCCTATACCCTGGGTGGGTCTCACAGGCTTCATTGTTCCCTGAACACCTCCTAAATCACCGACATTTCTTATCCTGTCACTCAGCTTTACACTTTGGTTTGCAAAGAGTCAGAACAGGTAAAACATCATCATTTTGGATAACAAGGTATTATTTTAAAAGACATCAGCCTGTTCCATGTTACAATCCAAGCTGAATTCTCAGCACAGCAGGAAAGAGATGAGTCAGAGAAACTATTTCCCTGGGAAACAAAGGTTTGTAAAGTCAAAGCAGGACTGCCTCCCCTTGGAGTCACAACAGGACTCTTCTGCTCTGTGCAAGTAACAGAGACTGTTCTGCCTTACTCTCCCTTTTACTCCTCTCTCTTATCAACCAGTGCTGACTATCTCAAACCGCCTCAGCACTAGCCAGCTATAATGGACTTTGGGATCAAATACCTTTTTTAGGCACAGTTTAACTAGGAAGAATGTCTGTAATCCCAGAAAGGAGCCATTTGTGCTCTTTGTCTGTTGGGAACATTCTCGAATCGCCTTCCCTTTTGCACTCTTTTAAGTGGGACACGTTTGCAGTGCCAGCATGAGGGAGTGCTGTGGCTGAGCCTCATCCTGCTCCAGTGGCGTGTCCCACAGCTCCCAACGAGGGATAGGATTTATCTGTGGGTTACAGACAGTGTGTCCGTCCATTCAGGTCGGCTCCCTGGCATCCTCTGATGGCAATTCAGGAAATACCAAGTAGGATTTGTGACACAAACTTCTCAAAACGCTCTCAAAATTAAATTAAAGCCGCAGACCTGGGACACGGTTCGTACAAGGAAAGAATAGCTTCAGTAATACAAAAATCGGCACGCTTTTATTTTTATTTCATGCCTTGGATTCGATGTCTGTGCTTAACAGCCGGGCCTGCAGGGGGCGCTCTGTGCTGCTCCCGCTTCCCAAGGCCCCAAATCCCGTGAGTTCTGGCTCAGTTCTGGAAATTAATCATCTCCAACTGGATAATACAACATTTTCAGGAGGTTTGATGAAGATAAGAAGGGGAAATGGCTGTATGGAGAGAAATTCAAGACAAGAACCAGAATTCAGTGGACTGAGTTCTCTGAAGGAGTTCACTCTGGATCAGGACTATGAATACCTGCAGGATTTAGACCCACAGCAAAGGCTTCCATTTGCAAAGGCAGCTGTCGGGTATGGACAGGTATGGCAGCCCACCGCTGCTCCTGGTGCCTTTGTGCACAGTCCTGCCAGGCTCTGGCACTCCTGGCTACAAGGAAATGGAACCACGGAGGTGACAAGGCAGATTTCCCTCTTGGCCCGCCACTGACTCAAGGAATGAGAAAACAAACTCTGACTCACTGTGCCTGTAACAAAAAGTGAGAGGAAAGGAAGCTGCTCCTGTGATATTTCTGACATTTACCAGCCCACCATAACCATGAAAAATAGCAGCAGCCAGGTTAAGCAAGTATGAGAATTCATGCAGGAAAATCCTTTCTCTCTGTAAAAATTTCTGTTAGGTTTCACATCATGTATAACACTTTGGAGTGCTAATCCCAACAAACCTTGGAATTTCTTTAAGTATTTACACATTTTGACTGTTGTATCCCTGGAAATGCTCATGGCCTGGTTGGAGGGGCTTGGATCAACCTGTTCTAGTGGAAAGTGTCCCTGCCTGTGGCAGAGGGTGGAACTGGATGAGCTTTAATGTCCCTTCCCACCCAAAGCATTCCATGATTCCACGATAAAGGACAAGTGACAGTGAACACGTAGTCTCAGGAGCACTGGAGCTGACTCTCACAGCTGTTTTAGTACCGCCTAAAGAGAGGTTTCTGCACGCTGCAATTACTCCTAATAGTGCAGTTTGGGAGCCCACGCTCCCGCGGCTCCGCCAAGCCTGGCTCCAGGGAACACCATTCCCTGGCACACACCCGTGCTCCCAGCCCTGGCAACCCGCGCAGGGCTGGGATCAAAGGCATCCACAGCCTCAGTAATCAACATTTTCTGACAACACTCCCAATCTTAGTTCAGTTCTTTCCCACAACCTGATGTCAGACTATCGAAAATCGCAGCCGTACCTAAAAGTTCATGGCACTCACACACATGCAAAGATTTTAAACAAATACCAACAACTCCTTTCTGTCGAAAATGCTGTTGAAAATCATGTCACCAGATTTTATCAGTTCTTAAAGCTGAATCCACTAGGAAAGCGTGAAAAGGCACTCAGCAAGCACTTCAGTCACTTGCTTTGCTGGCAGTGGGCTGCCCAAAATACAGACAGTTGGCACAGATCTCCGTTTTTAATAAAAAGAAGATTTAAAGCTGCATATGGGTGTCAGAGTCTGGTGGGAAACCATGGGTCTTAGTAAGGTAACAGCCAGGACTGCTCAGGAAGGGACTCACCTGGTACTCACAAACATGGGGAAAACGCTCCTTTTCGAAAGTGGCACAAACTGTTAAGAGTAGTGAGAAATCTCCTTTTGTTCCCTTAAAGCTGTGTGACCAGCCACCCAGTCAGCACCAGGGCTCCCAAGGGGTTTCCATAGGCTGAGATTTGCCATGAGAACCAAGTGTTTAAAATGCCTCCCTGGCAGCAGCTCCACAAACCAGAGGCTACAGGGCTTGCCCTCACAGAGGAACAGTTTTTCTCACTGAGCCCAGTCAGAGATCTGCAGACTGCAAAAATTCCTGTCAAGAAAAACTCGCTATGAAATCACCAGCAGGATCAGGAAAGCCCAAATCCAAGTATCCACCAGGAGGGTACTAAGAGAGCTCCTTGTTTTCTGATTACATCCAGAACATGTGTTTAAGGCTTGCACAGTAAAATCTCTGCCCTTACTGGAAGCTGTGGCTTACCCCTATGATCAGAATATATTTTTATAAAAATAGAAAGAGAAATAATAATCTATAAGTCTATATATACAAATATGTGCATGTAAATATATGAGCACATAGATATAAATAATAGACATACAAATGTTTTACAGACAGGAACAGAATAAAACATAGCTCTGTGCTATGAGCCACATCTACTCTGTGTCTCTCCCAAGTCTAGGATTTGAGTAGGAATTTTCCATGTGGCGTATGGGAAGATCCCTGTGGATAGCCCCAGGCCTCCTCCCTCAGTGTGAATCCCGGCAGTGTGCAGAGACCATGGCAAGTGTCCAACAGCCACTGCTCCCCCGAGCCCGGGACAGGTTCAGTCCCTTGGGGTTTGGCAGAAGCCCCTGCGCTGCCTTTGCTGCTGCCTGCAGAAACCTGACTTTTGGAACATATCCTCCTGTCAGTTGGATGTTTGACTCTCAAACAATAGTTTCCAGCCCAATCATACCTTGCTGAGATTTACTAGCCAGATAACAGGTTAAAGGAAGTGTGAAAGTACATCCAGTGAGTTGACTTGCACTCCCAAGGGCTTGGTGCCCCAGCTGAGCCTTCCTTCCCACACAATCTTTAATCACATGATAAGAAAATCTGGTTTATTTTCCTATCCCAGGTACTTTATTCCCTGATTTGCCTTATCATAAGAGTTCTGGAATGATAGAGGAGTGAGGAGTTTAAAGCTAGTTATGTTTCTAGGGAAACAGGGATAATAACGAGGCATTTCCACACCATAGCCAGTTTCAAGGATTTGCGAAGTATTTACACTGCTCCCAGTTATTGAAGTGCTTGAGCTCTTCAGGAGGATCTTTTATGTATTTTCCTCATACCAATCTATTCAAGTGTTTTATAAATGACAATCATTAAGAAATTAAATTCTGTGCCCCAATAGCACTGCAGCAGCCTGGGAAGGAATCATTCCAGTTCAGCTCAAATCATTGATCCATCGTTTCTGTCCTGCCATGAACAAACCAGAGCCCTGAGCAGAAATGTCTTGTCCTGTGTCTTACTCTCACAAATTCTGTTAACACAGAACCCTTACACAACCTTATTTCTCACCTCTTTCAGTGCAGAAATGATGCATTCCCTTCATCACAATCCCTCTACTTTGCAAAAATAGTAATTTTGAGCAAAATTCCCAGTGTTGCTCTGCTCTTCCCTACCCTCTTCTCCAGCCGCTCACAGCTGTGTGTGCATGTGCTGGGACCTGCCTCTTTAGCACAGCAACATTCTTGTCTCACAATCTGTTGGCACATTCAGAGAATATATGGCAATGCCAGGTTTGTGAGGATTAAAAAAAAAAAAAAAGATTTATGATGGGCTGTAAAAGCCAGACAGCTGAGAACTGTATCCTGGGCAAACCTCAACTGCAGTTACCTTGCTACCAGCTGCGGATCAGAGCTTGTTGTCACTGGTTCTTCCCACAAGGAAGTTTAAAAGAAAAAACAGAAAAATTTGTGGTGGAATTAAACAGCTGCAAATGTTTCATGCCTCCGATCTTCAAAAGGGGAGGAAAACATCCCAAGCTGTGATCGTAAGAGGGCCTGTGACATGATCAGTTGGGAGGGTGGACAAAGTTCAGATGAGCAAGAGAAGAGATGGAGACTAAAAATATGCATGTGAAAAAGCAGCACATTTTCACTGATGGAAGCAAAGGCAGAAAGGAAGAATTACCAGAAGGAACAAACAGTTAAAAATTTAAAAGGTAAATCCAGAATAACAAATTGGCTTTGCTCATTCATCCATAGATGCATCCATGGGACTGCAGGCACCAACAAAGTTGATTAAAATGTTCAGCAAATTCATTTAAGCGTAATTGCATTAGCTATCCCTGGAAACAAATTCAGCAGGATGTGAAAAGAGAGAAGGCTATGCCAGTGTCCTCAAGGGCAAGAAAAAAAATGGTTTACAAGACAATTAATAAAACTACCCTGAAACAATATGAATTATTTCATAAAGCAGCAGTGACTGGTAAGGCAGAGAAGATAAAGGTAAAGCAGAATCAGGTCTCAGCCAGGAGCTTGGGCGTGACTGGATGACTTTGCTTGAAAAAATGTGTCTCCCTTCCCCTCTGATAAGGTACAGATAAAGGAAATTCCCTGTGCTGACTATTCCTTATTGGGGAAAAGCTGACCCTACCATAAATTAGGTTTGTTGTACTGGGAGAAAAAGAGACCTATGCTGAATGCTAACAGCACCTTCTTCAACTTGTCATACTAAAGGCTTTTCCAAGCATTTAAGTACACATTTTCACCTTAAGGGAGTCCTACAAGAACAAACACATGCAGCCATTGAGGTAAAACAGAGATGGAAAGTTAAAAGACTTAGAATTAAGTTTTAGCAGAAATGCTGTGTGAGGGATTGATTTGGTACTAGAGGTTTATTACGTATTTGGTGCTATAAATGAGATTAATCCATTTCACAGTGTGTCCCAAGCCTTTCTTCTCCTGACACTTCCAGCTGTACTTCCAAACTGCCACTAAGAATTGCAGTTCATTCTTTGGGAGATTCTTCCCTGTAAGCACATGCAAACACAACCTGCCTGCAGTACCTGATCAATATTCTGACAGTGCAATATATGGTGATTGCTGCTTTTACTCAAGAGGTTGCAGCGGGCATCCAGAAGCCTTCCAGATCCAAATTTTCATGAGCTGCATCATAAAATACTAAGCAGCATCACAGATGTGCATTTTATTTTGCAAAACCCAAAAATGTGTTGAGGTCCTGATATGGAAGTCCAGGGAGTGCTGAAGGCGTACCTGGAGGGACAGATGTTCCTCTCTCCTTGCAGCAGGAGATGGATCTCAACAAAACCACACTGGTATTTATTCTCCTTTCAGCTTCTTTCTTTTCTGTTCAGTGAAGAAAAGCACATGGACTGATGCTCTTTACGCTCCAACTATGGACTTCAATATTTAACAAAAATGTAACTGTTCTCCAGTTGTTTTCTCTCAGTAACCTCCTGACACCACTGTTTCACCTGTTCGCAGCCCTTGGAGCAGTTACTGGCTGGGCAGGTTTGTCCCACCCAGGGCTGAACAGGAGATTCAGGTCTCCGGAAGGAATGAGCCGTGTGTCTCTGGCAGCAGGAGTGTCCCTGGGCCTGTGGGGAAAGGCTGTGCAGCATTGCAGTGCAGGATGGAGTCGTGGAAGGCAGCAGTCTGTACAGAGAGGAAAGAGCTCCGCTGTGGTGTCCCGGAGCTGAAGTGTGGTACATATCCTGTGTGTACCCAGTGATACATTCTGCACCTGAGTCACTGCAGAATTCTTCCTTCTGATACGGCCTCCTCATTACCTGGTGGTACAGGTGCCTTGGCTGGCCTCCCATTTGCTGTTTGCTCTTTCCCTCCCTGAATTTGCCCCACAGTTTGACACCTCTGTACGCAGGGAGTGCAGCTCTGTTGTGTGGCCTGAAACACCTGGAGCATTTTTCATGGGTATAGAAAGGCCTGGCTGCTCCCAAGAGCTGCAAGTGCTGGCAAGGCCAGAACTTCCTCTTTCTCCAAAACATTTCTGGGGAGTTGCAGAGGCTTGGAGGGAATGAGAAAGAAAGAGAATGGAAGGAAAGCTCTGAGTATCCCCTTGTGTGTTAGGGATGCTCAGGGAGGAGCGCACAGTAACAAAAGCTCTTGAAAATCCATCTTGGATAACAGAGAACTTGAAAATTTTA
The DNA here is from genome assembly GCA_013400235.1 of Oriolus oriolus. Taxonomy (NCBI): domain Eukaryota; kingdom Metazoa; phylum Chordata; class Aves; order Passeriformes; family Corvidae; genus Oriolus; species Oriolus oriolus. Next base: position 180,870 of record VXBT01000798.1, on the reverse strand, counting down.
GAAATAACATTTTCATTACTCTCAAAAACCAGAAGACTAAGTGATTCTGTTTCTTCTCTTTGCTTCTCTCTTTCAGTAGCAATCAAAGGATTCAGTGTGTAATCAGACACTTGTTTCTGCTCACTCCCCAGGTACCCAGGGATGTCACTGCTTCTCTCTGCTACAGATGCAGCCACGGCTGCTTCACAAGGATTCTTGTATCTGTAGAAAACCAGACTCTTAGACACAGCACATTCTCTGTTAGCCCAAACGGAACCGAGAGCAAAAACAAAAAAAGTGAAAACTTCATTTCTGAAAGAAGACATTTTCTCCAGGGGAATGAGGGAAACAGAGGGGTAGGAACGTGTTTTGTGAAGGTCCACACACATTGTTCACCATTTGGGCTCCTTACAAGCTCTGTTATCAGGCTGAATCACTCTGTTAAAACAAGTCTTTGTGTGACTCCGCTCTGGCCGCGGCGTTGGCCGGAGTGGGTGCACTCCCAACCCCTTTGTTCCCATGTCGGTAAACTCTAACCAGGTATAGGAACGCTCCCCTCGGTAGGGAGACGCCTCCTCCAAATCCCACCTTTTGCTTCAAGCGGCAGCGGCCCGGGGGAGGGGATCGCGTCCCGCGTGCGGAGGCAGTGGGGAAGGAAACAGCCCACTCGACAGCCACTGACCAATAAGGCCGTGTTGGCAGAAGGGCTGAAAAATTCCATGGGTCTCAGATAACACATTCTGGAGACAACTCCCATTGTCACCGGCATAAAAGCGGTGGGGTGGGGGAGCAGGGCACTCTCCTGCCTCGGGATCTCGAGCGGCTGAGGTGCAGCTTAGGTTGGGTCCTTGTTCTTCCTCCCCATGGCCAGTTACAGCTTCAGGCAAACCAGCTCCTCCGTGGCGGGGGGGCCCGGCGTCTCCTCCCTCCGGTTCGGTGGCAGCTTCAGGGCCCCCAGCATCCACGGGGGATCTGGTGGCAGAGGCGTGTCCGTGTCCTCTGCCAGGTTTGTCTCCTCTGGCCTGGGAAGCGGCGTGGGGGGGGGCTGTGGTGGAGGCAGCTTCAGCAGCAGCTTTAGCTATGGGGGTGGCCTGGGGGGCGATGGCCTCCTCTCGGGAAACGAAAAGGCAACCATGCAAAGCCTGAACGATCGCCTGGCCTCCTACCTGGGGAAGGTGCGTGCGCTGGAAGAGGCAAACTCTGACCTTGAAACCAAAATCCGAAACTGGTACCAAAAACAAGGACCAAGCCCAGCTCGGGACTACAGTTCTTATTTCAAGACAATTGAGGACCTTCGAGACAAGGTAGGTGTTAATATTTATCAGAAATCGTCTTAGATTTCCACTTATAAAGGAAGTATGAAAACACAAAAAGTTCCTTAGGGAACCCCTAGAAAGCACTGCAGGTCATGAGAAGGAGAGAGAGATGAGATGTACATGCGAGGAATGGGCAGGGAGGATAAAGTCTACGTCAATACTGAATTATCTACTTTTTTAAATGCTAGCCAAGAGAAGGTACAAACCAGTCATTGGGGGATGCCTGAGTACTGAACTCTGATAATGTTTGCTTTTAACAAAGCATATGTTTATACACACACATACACATGCTGGTCATGTGTACACATATGACCAGTTAATGTATGTATGACCATATATAAACTGATACATAATGAGAGCCACGCAGTGACAGCAACCTGCCTGTCTCTGCAACCTCTCACCTGCCATAGAGATTGAAAACTCTCAGAGGCCCAGACCACTCCTTAAACAATGAAAATAAAAATGGGTTAAGAATAATTTCTATTTTACATTTCCCATACTTAGCCTTGGAATCAAGTGAACTGAAACATCTGGTGTAGGAAAAAAGGAAACAGCAGACATGAAGTAATCAATCCCATATATAAATGCAGGATTTGCCCCACGAGCCCATGGGTACCTGATAACAGATTGCTGAGGTGATACACACCCTGCATAACACAGGGAGTAACTGATTAACTATGTAAATAAATGAAAGAAAACTTGAGGTTTCGTTTTCCGAGTTCAGCCTGGAGTTCATGACTGCTCCCATGCAGGCTCCTTCTCCTTGCTGCAACCCATCCACATTTGTTCCTGATTTAAAATCTGAGCTCTGCTGACAGCAGAACTGGCAATGGGATTTTCTCCTTTTAGTATTTTTCCCCTCCTTTCTTTCACTCCCTTTAGTTAGGGGAGGGAAAATGTTGTTCCAGCTGGTTTTGTGGATGACCTTTTGAGTTTTAGAAGTGGCAAACATAGAAGACATGCTTTCCAGGTAAAAATGAACAGAGATTCCTTCTAAATAAAATTTCCTTCTGAAGCTTTCATCCTGAGTATTCTAGGAAATAAAAATGTGATCAAAGATGGTATCTCAAAGTCCTCTCCCTCTCAGCCAGCACGTAGTTTTGTCTCTTTGTCTCACTGTGGAACTTCTACCTAAAGCCACTTCATACACCAGAGACAAGGATATGCCCAAAACACAATCCTGGCAGAAGTACGTGACAAATCTGTGTGCAGTGTTTGCTGTAGATCATTGATCCTTCCCCACACCTCTATTTGCTGTAGCTACAGACGAAATAGACTCTTCACTCTTATCTGCAGAGCAGGGAAGCTGGAAGTTGTTTCAGCCTCAGTAATGAGCTCTCATTGTTTGCAGATCCTTGATGCCACCATCGATAACGCCAGGATTGTGCTGCAGATTGACAATGCCAGGCTGGCTGCAGATGACTTCAAAACCAAGTGAGTAATTTCTGAGAGGGAAAAGATCTCATGAGTAGGCAAAAATCCTTGTTGAGTGAAAGGGCAGTGAAACAGGAATGAAATGCCCCTAAAACCCCTGTATGAACATTGGTTTGATCCTGTGCATGCAGTTCAACCCTTCATGTCTTTGCTAAGAGCACCAGCTGCACCACTGAAAATTTTGCATAATGTGAAATATGTGGAGAAAGGTTTAATGCTTGATAACATTTGCTACACCATAAATCCTACAAACCCAGACACATTCATATATATTGCGTTTCTTGTGGGCTGGTTAGTCAGTGAACCTGAGTGAGTTTGTTTTGCTTTTTTAAGGTTTGAAACTGAGCAAGGTCTTCGCATGAGCGTGGAGGCCGACATCAGCGGCCTGCGCCGTGTCCTGGATGAGCTGACCCTGTCCAGAGCTGACCTGGAGCTGCAGATTGAAGGATTAAAGGAGGAACTGGCCTACCTAAAGAAAAACCACGAGGAGGTAAACCCCAAGGAACATGTTTGAAAATGGCACTAGAGAAACAGCCTGTGGAGATGTGGAGTCCCTCAGGATTGCCCTGGGCTCTCCAGCAGTGAGGAAAAGATTTCTGTGTAGACTGAGATCCCTCCTGCCAGTATCTCAGGGAGTCAGTCAGCCTTAGCCCTTGAAGAAAGAACAGAAGGTTTGTAATGTTTTCAGTTTACAGTTGTACCCTCTTTTGTCTCCTCTGCCATTCCCCACAGGAGCTGAGTGCCCTGAGTGGGCAAGTAGCCGGTCAAGTCAGCGTTGAACTGGACTCTGCTCCAGGCATTGACTTGTCCAAGATCCTGGCAGATATGAGGGACCAGTATGAACACATGGCTGAGAAGAACAGGAAGGATGCTGAGGCCTGGTTCCACAGCAAGGTAAAACCCCTCCATACTGTATAAACACTAACCAAATAATCCATGAAAGAAACCACTATTAAAACACACAGAAAAATGCTGTGACAGCCTTACATCCCTCATATTTCTCACATAGTGTTTTCCCTGTCTCAGACCGAGGAGCTGAACCGTGAGGTTGCTGTTAACACCGAACAACTGCAGAGCAGCAAGTCCGAGGTCACTGACCTGAGACGCACCCTGCAAGGGCTGGAGATCGAGCTGCAGTCCCAGCTCAGCATGGTATGTCAGAATTTGCACTGCCTGACCACCCCCCACTGGAAAGGGCCCATATTTCCCTCCCTACACAGAGCCCTGCACTGGCAGCAACCTCTCCTGTCTGTGGTTTCCCCTGACAGAAAGCGGCGCTGGAAGGCACCTTGGCCGACACGGAAGCGCGTTATGGGGCGCAGCTGGCACAGATCCAGGGGCTGGTTGGCAGCATTGAGGCACAGCTGGCTGAGCTCCGAGCTGACATGGAGCGCCAGAACACCGAATACAAGATCCTCATGGATATCAAGACCCGGCTGGAGCAAGAGATTGCTACGTACCGACAGCTCCTGGAAGGCCAGGAGTCCCAGTAAGAACGTTGTCTCAGTCTCACAAGTCTGACCATGCCATGGTGCTTATTTGCCACAGCACCTTGGTAAACACAAATTAAATACTCCTGGGGTTCTACAATTTTTAATAAACTAATTTTTCTGGACCGTGGTGGAGCTAGAAATGTTATAGTTGCCACTGACATGAAGTGAGATCTCAAAAGAGTTTCTAAACAGGAAGGGGAACTGACAAGCAGCACAGTACATTAATTGCAACTAACAGTTGAAGTGATCGGCTGCATCACAGTCAGGAAAAGTGCAGTTAATAATGTTTTACAGAATATAAAAATTAATACCAAATTCCCATAAACTCCCTGTTACCAGGTAGAGACCTTTTACCTGACAGGAACTGGTGTAGGAGGAAATACTGGGAAGAGAAGTGAAGGCAGTCACTGAGTGACTCCCACGTGGGAGCACAGCTTGATCTCATCTCACACAGCCTCAAGGAGGAAAAAAATGAGGCAGGGGTTGAAAGGTTTTGATTTCCTCTATTCCTTCTTCTCCATAGTGTCTTTTCCCAGTGCAGTTGTTTAAAAATGTATTTCCTACAACAGCTCCCTTTCCTTTGCTGAGAAGGAGTGCAGGGAGATGGGCATCTCTTCCCTGACTGCACACACAGTGTACCTGATTGATAGACAGTTTGCTTTCATCCATCCTCATCTCATGCAGCACTTGATGTATTAACTCTCCTTTCAACTGTTCTCTTTGTTCCACAGGATGTTTGGCTCCCTTTCGGGAACTGCTGGTAAGAATCCTTTTAACTTTCAGGAGAAGTTTTATTTTCTAAAATGAAATACACATAACTCTGGTAGCTGTGTCTGTTCTAGCAACTGGGGTCTGCATGATTTGTCACAGAAAAAAATATTAAGTAACAAATGATGTCTCTGGTTAGAAGGGAACAAATTTCAGCCATTAAAAGATGTCAGATATCAGAAAAACATCTCACACTCTGCTACAGTAAAGGCTAAGTAAAGCACAAAACACTTAATCATTTCCCCAGATGAAAGGACATGGGAATTGAAGCTTGGCCAGCTCGGGGGAATTGCAGGCATATACCAGTAAGACCTGCCTTGAGCTGTTAGAGGTCAGCGGTGTCATAAAAGGGATGAGTCAAATCCAGGCAATGGAGAGGAAAAGTTCTGAGAGAAGGGAATGAGAGATGAGGCCCAAGCCAAACTCAGCACCCATCACAGAGTGGGCTGTGTGAGCTGGGCTTAAGTAATTGCTGTTCTTTCTGTCCATGTTACTGCAGACAAAAGAGACAAGCTCGGAGATGGGAAACAGCACTGAAGGTCCTCCAAAGGTCATCTGCAAACTGAGAAAAAGCAGACAACATGTGGATTCAGACAGAGAAATCACTCTGAACTGCTAGGAATGACTGTTAAAGCACAGAAGGTTCTTGGCCACACAAAGTTTAGGCAGATTCATTCACTTAGTTATGATTGAGATACAAACTGGGTCAGCTTCACAATTATTTCTAGGTTTTGCATGTACTGAATTGCTGCATCTACTCAAATAAAGATGATATTCTTGCAATCTTCACTTCTTTGGAGTTACTGTGATATTTCACTGAAGTCTGGCTTTACTCAGGCAGGAATTAGTCAGCCAGCCTCCCCGAGAGTGCTCAGTGTGGGGAGCTTGGGCTCCTTCCTCATTCTTTCTGGCTCCTCTTGCTGGCAGGAGCTTGGAATACAGAGGCAGGAGAATCCCCAGCCCCTCGGTGGGGGACACAAGAGTGACCTGGGTTTCTCACTATGATGCTGTGCTCTCTGCACAGCAGGGTCAGTGGGAAAGGAAGTGGTTCTGGAGAGCAGCAGGAGCTGGGAAGATGTTTCATAGGGTAAAATACAAAGCTGTTAAACTGGCTCATAGGTAACTCCTACAGGAGCACACAGGGGTGAGCAGCAGTTGGGAGAATTCTTCAGTTCCATTCCCCGTTCACACAGAGCTTACAAACCTTTAGCAGCCACCTTACCTCTCATGCCATTGAAAGGATATTATCCTAGCTGTAATTCCAAGTGGAATCACTTTCAGTTCCGACACCCAGAAATCAGTGATTTTATTTCCTACCATCCCTCTCCAAACTGACAGCCAAGGAAACTTTCCAGGGCTTGCACTAAAAGCAAACCATGGCTCCAGCCCAACCAGCACCTTCCCAGCTCCTGCTATTACCAGAGGCACAGTTTGCTCCACAGCTGGGGGGGAATGAAAACAGGGATATGCCCAGACAGGAAGTATCCCAACACTGCTGTCCCCTAGACTGGGTCAGTTTGCAGCCTGTGTTTCAGGGAGACATCATCAAATCCTTCTCTCCTTGGCTCTGGGGAAGGTCCATGATCTCTTGTTCACAACTAGATGTTCACAACAGATTAATGGAGTGTTCGCATGGCTTAGAGCACCCCAAGGCTCTGGACCTCCTCTCTCAAGGTGGGGCAATCCTCTTCAGTCCAAAGGTGCTGGTTCTTGGGTTTGGTTCAGCAGTGACTCAGGTGACAGCATCAGCTGTCACTACTGACACAACAATCCCAGCTCAGCCTCTGGAATGAAGCATTGTGGCATTAAGCAGTGGCTTCACTTTGACAGGGGAAAACTGTGATAGCAGAACAGTCAGAAAAACTAAGACACAGAGAAAGGGACAAGATGGGGAGAACAAGGGGAAAGATGAGCAGAATCAAAGGGAGCAGTGGCCTGAGAGGCACACGGGGTGCAGGGGATCCTTCAGGAGCTCACCCATTTCTGTGGGGTTCATTTCTGGAAGAGCCAGGAGAAGAAGCTCTTGGGCATTCAGTACAGGCAGCTGCTGAGTGCAGACACATTAACACATGCTTTGTACCAAACTTATTCCCTACAACGCCGAGACCTGAAAACCTCCCTAGATGAAAGAACAAACAACTCCAAATCCCATTCCCTGAGAGCAAGTTCATATGACAAAACCACTCAGGGTGGGAGGCCACTGGTGCAGATTTCTGGTATTGTCCAGCTGCAGATGTGCAACTCTGACAAGAAATTCTCATGCTCCAAGAATGCAAGCTATAAGAATCCTGAATTCTTGTTTTTATACCTTCATTTTAATTTTATTTTATAATTTTATTAATTTTGTCCTGTATCTGTAGGGCAATGAAGGATTTCTGGTGAAATGTTTAACATAAATCACTCAGACACTGTAATTTTAGAGTCTGGTTCAGAAAAAAAAAGTGTTTTCTAAAGGTATGTCATGTCTTCTCTGAGTGATGGTTTTACCACTCATAGAGTGATCACTGAGATGACAAACAAGCTGCTGCTTGACTGGAACTTGCTGTCCTGAGAGGAGGGGCTGGAGTGTGTCAACTCTGTTAATCCCACAGCAGAGGTAACAAAAGAGTTTGTGCAGCACAGACATGTCAGGGGATGTCTTCCAGGAAAGCTCTGTGGAAGATGACAAACCAAGGAATTGAGGTACCACAGGTACAATGCTGAGACCATGCAAAGGACGAGTCTGTGTGTCAAGACATTGGAAGAGGAATCTCCGAGCAAAGGTAGTGAGACCAGAATAAAGGCATAAGCTTGAAAGAGCTTTTTTTTTTTAACTTCAGCTGGTGATTGGCTTCTATTTCCTTATACAGCCTGTAAGGAGAAAATGCTGTAGAAATCATTGTCTAAATTATATTGTGGGGCTGGTCTATATTGGCTGCTTGATTTATTTTGTTTCCCAGTGGGAATTATTTGACAGAAAGAAACAGCTTTTATCTGCCACCAGGTTTTTGTAAGCATTCATCCGATACTGATCCAGCATGACACCTGGGGCATGTTAAAAAGCAGCAAAGAGTGTTTCACCAGTGACCCTCCAAAGGAGTTATCAAGCCTGAGTGAAAGAAGACTGAACAAAAATTCCCCAAAGTTTCCGACTAAATTTTGTGGTGTTTTCTAGAAGTGCTTTTGCTAGTTTGTTGGTTTTTTAGGGTTTTATTTAATGAAACAGGATTTGCTTGTTGTGGGCTCTCTCAGTTGAACAGCCCCTGGCAGTGCAGACACCTCAGGGCATTGACATTACAGGGGTCTTTAAGAAATTTTATCTTCAGGAGGGCTTGTCTGAACTTGTTTTCTCAGCCACCAGCCCTTGGAGACACAGGGATCTGGCAAGGTACACAGACCATTAATCTGCCCAGCAGCAAAACTGAAGGGCTGTGGCAAAGGGCCAGGTTCAGTTTGAAACATGTTTCCAGAGCGGTGAACACCCACCCGTGTGCTCTGCTCAGCCTGGAGTGAGTGGCCGTGCCCAGAGCCAGCCTGCAAGGGCACAGCACAGCTGGACTGTGCCATTTCTTCCCTCCCAAGTGCACATCTCCCAGTGAAAAGGCTGCACATTCCCTGCACCTGCGTTAACATCTCAACTGGAAATGTCAGAAACCCCCTTGGTTTATTCCAATGACTCCTGTGAGCCTTGGGTTATCCAAAATCCCCATCCTGAGTTCTAAGCTCAGTTTCTGTACTGTCAAAGACTGTGCTAAAAGCAATGCTCTCCTTATGATGATTTTAGCAAACATATCAGGTTTCTTCTTTAAGCTTTGAGTGAGGTCCCTGTGTTGTGCAGAGAACGGGGCACTCTGCAAACTCCCAGCAACTGCCACACTCCCCCCACACCCCATCCCCAGCAGGGCACGCAGGCAGCTCACGCTTCCTCCCACACCTCCCACACCTGCCTTCCCATGGCTGTGCAGTGCGAGCAGGGATGGAGGACTGAACTTCTGAATTTCACTGGCAATTTATTAGCTCTGTAATCTATTTCTGTTTCAGACTCTCGCTTTAAATGAAGGATTAAGGTGACTGCTCTGAGTGTTTTTCAAGCCTTATTTTTAAATAGTACTCCATTTCCTAGTGCACACTGGCATTAAACAAATGGATTTCTATCAGAACAGTGTCATCTTAAACCCATTCTCTTTACATTTTCCAAAGTAAGAGGATCTTAGTCCTCCCACATTTCCTCTTTTAACTGAGTTATTTCAATCTTGTGTTACCCTTCCGGACTATTTCACAACCATTAATAAATTTATTGTGCCCACTATCCCTTGCACACCAATGGATGCTGATTGTTCCTCACACAATGCCATGAACAGATGCTTTTTGTACTAAAAATTTAGACTTCAAAATCTAAATTTTCAGTTCCAAGAAAAAATCAATGAAGAACATTTAAAATTCAATTCCAAAATTTTAAAGGAAAAAAGTAAAGCTAGAAAAGAAGGAATAATGGTGAGAGGAAGAGATGATTGTACATTTTTCAATGAAAGGAAAATTTTGCTTAAACCTCATTTTTAGAAAAAGTTGATTTTCTGAACGTAGCCATGGTGAGCACTGTAAATAGGCTGGGTGGGTGGGGCTGAACTCACTTTGTTTTTCCATTCTTAAATGTCAGAGAAGTAAACTCCAAGTTTCAGAACTATAGCCTGAAGAAAAAACATCTGATTCATGCCTTTTGTTTAATTAAAAAAGAAACCCCAAGCCCAAGCCCCTGCGATGTGCTGCCAGCACTGCTTGTCAAGAATGTCATCATAGCTGGCCTCACCTCAAGGGAGGAGGAATTTTGGAGGGAGGGCTGCAGTGGGGTTTGTCTCCCAACACCCGATCATGAGGATATAAAAGAGGCACCAAGGCAGTGAAGGCACAGGCTCTCTTCTCTTGCCAGGCTGCATAACTGACCTTTGCTCCTTCTCGTGCTACAGCCATGGCCACTTCCTTCGTGAGCTCTTCCTCCACCTACGGGGGTGGCTTTGGGGCTGCCGGGAGCAGCAGCTCTCGCCTGTCCTCGGTGCGCACCGGAGGCTCCTACCGGGCCCCGAGCATCCACGGCGGCTCCGGTGGCAGGGGCGTCTCCATCTCCTCGGCCAGGTACGTCTCCTCTGCAGGAGGAGGCTACGGCTTCGGGGGGGGCTATGGAGGAGGCTTTGGAGGGGGGGCAGCCTGTGGCTTTGGAGGGGGCTCTGGCTTTGGAGGTAGCGTTGGCTTCGGTGGAGGCTTTGACCTTGGTGGTGGCTTTGGTGGCGGCGATGGCCTTCTCTCTGGCAATGAGAAGATAACCATGCAGAACCTGAACGACCGGCTGGCTTCGTACCTGGCCAAGGTACGAGCCCTGGAAGAAGCCAATTCAGATTTAGAAGTGAAAATCCGAGACTGGTACCAGAAACAAGGTCCCACCAGCCCCGCCCGCGACTACAGCAATTACTACAAGATAATTGAAGATCTCCGAGACAAGGTATGACATTCATCTGTAGGGGAGGTACAAGAAGGCAAGAGAATTAAGGAACTGCATGTTCCATGTCTTTAAAATAAGACTGAATAATTACAAAAGAAATAGTGAATTCCTCATCCCAAATACATTGAGGTCCTGAGCATTCTAGCAGAAAAGAGTAGCCTCTTCTTAATTTAAACACCAAATATCTTAGCCTGACCATGTGATGTTTGTTGAAATTAAAATGATTGCAGTAAAAGTTAGCAAAATGCGTTTAGAGTTATCAATATATTTATTCAGTAATCAAATAGTAAAGAATGTGACAGGTAGGCCTCAAAGGCTGGAAATATAATTCTCCTGGCTACAGATAAGATCAGATGTTGTACAGACATATTTCCCTATTATGGTTCTAATCCATGTTGCACAGAGTACCACAGCCCTCTGGTTTGCTCATGGAATGTGGATCAGATATTTCACCATTATTCACAGGAACCTTTCTCTGTTTCTTAATTGCCAGATCCTTGCTGCTACCATTGACAATTCCCGGGTCATTCTGGAGATTGACAATGCCAGGCTGGCTGCCGATGACTTCAGACTGAAGTAAGTTCACCTGGAGCACATTTGTCTTCACTCTGCTTGTCTTCACTCTCTCAAACCAGTTTTTTCTTTAGTAACTTTGGATGCAAAAAACCCCGGCAAGCAGAATCAGACCAATTCAGAATATAAACCTGACAAAACATGGCATTCAGATCACAGAACTGTTTGCATAATCAGTTATAGCCCATGTCTTCATTTTTTTGTGATACTCAAATATTTTTAGTAGCCTGAATCACAGGGAAAAGAAGGCAGGAATAGGTGGGATTTTCACTTAGAAGGAACTGAGTGGAAGGAAGAGATTGCTGTGAGGCTGCAGCAGTTCTCTGCTGGAGTTTGAAATTGAGAGTAAGGTGGGGCTTTTCCATCTCCCACATGCAGCAGTACATCAGATGATAAAGGTCCCTGTGCAGCTGCTTTCCCTGCAGCAATGCACCTGCAGGTTTCTATTTTCCCTCTTGTGTCCCAGGCAGCCGTGGCCCACCTGTGCTTTCCTACACACCAAATCTGAGAGGACACTGCAAAAGGCCTGTCCTGTGTGACAGTGTTTCTATTGATGATGATAATCGTTATTAGGTTCTGCAAGGTGAAATGTCATGTCCTCCTCAGAAACAAAATCACACGGCAATGTCTGTGCTTCCTTATGCCATAGCTGGATACTGGAAAAAAACACCTTTACTGCTTTTATACTTCTAAATCCGTATGTTTTCATCTACAGCCCACTGTTCCTCCTATATGTGATCATTTTATAGCTCTGCTGAATACAAACTCAGACATGTTCCAGTGCTTGTTTCTTTTTGGAACTGCAGGTATGAGAACGAGCTGTTCCTGCGCCAGAGCGTGGAGTCCGACATCAATGGCCTGCGCCGGGTCCTGGATGAGCTGACCCTGTCCAGAGCTGACCTGGAGATGCAGATTGAGACACTGAAAGAGGAGCTGGCTTATCTGAAGAAGAACCATGAAGAGGTGAGAGTCCTGACAGTGCAGAGAGAAGATCACTTCCCTTTGAAATTTATCTCTTATAAATGAAACATACGTGTAAGTTACATGTAAATAGGTGTGTCGTGTGGGAGTACACAGACAGTAGGGAAGCTGGTGCAATGAGAGAGAAAATGTGATAAATGTTTTATGTGTGTTCCATCTGTGATACTTTGATAGCACAGGTACTGTGTAGCACAGCCAGGATCTCTGCGGGCAGAAACAGTGCGAGAGGAGAGAGCCTGATCTTTCTGTGTCCTCTGCCTTCTGCCTGTGCAGGAAATGAAGGAGTACTCGAACCAGCTGAGCGGAACAGTCAATGTGGAAATGGATGCGGCTCCTGGCATCGACCTGACCAGAGTTCTCGCCGAGATGAGGGAACAGTATGAAGCTCTGGCTGAGAAGAACCGGAAGGATGCTGAGGCCTGGTTCTTTGCTCAGGTACAGTCAGGAACAGCACAGCAATGCACTGCCTCAGCATTACCGCCCTGGCAGGTCCCTACCTCCTTTTCTCAAAATAATTGATTTTTTTATACATTTGTATGTGATTTTACAGTTGTATTTCCTTTCAGACTGATGAGCTGAACCGTGAAGTTGCCACCCACACCCAGCAGATACAGACCAGCAAGTCAGAGATCACAGAACTGCGCCGCACCATGCAGGGCCTGGAGATCGAGCTCCAGTCGCAGATCAGCATGGTACGGAGCTACCCCAAGCACATCACAAGGCACTGCCTCACACTCTCCGCTTCCTCCCTTGCTGTCTCGCCTCTCCTCGACTCCCCCTCTCTGGGACAAACTTCATTCTAACCTGTTCTGACATTATTCCTCTTTAGAAAGCTGGGCTGGAGGCCAGCCTGCGGGACACGGAAGGCCGATACTGCGCACAGCTGGCTCAGATCCAGGCCCTCATCACCAGCGTGGAGGAGCAGCTGAGCGAGCTCCGCTGTGACATGGAGCGCCAGAACCAGGAGTACAAAATGCTCATGGACATCAAGAGTCGCCTGGAGCAGGAGATCGCCACATACCGCCAGCTGCTGGAGGGCCAGGACTCACAGTATGTCACTCTGTCCAAGTCCTGATGAGCAGATAAGGGTAGCAACACACTCTGTGGAGTGGCAGTTGTGGCTGCCAGGCTGACTCCGGAGTGCTGAGTCACACTCCCTGCACACGCAGCCTTTGGAGCACTGGCAAAGCAGGTGCCCGGCAAACTCCCCAGCGCTGCCATAACTCAGGCTAAATCTGCACATCAATGGTGTGGAGGATTTGAAAACATAAATGCCACCATTTTGACCATGATCAATTACAAAAGGCACCAGGCCCCTTATAGATGTGTCATGTAATCCTCTGGTTGCACTGCAATTAGAGCCTTTAGCCTGAGACATCCTATAAAAACCTGCTCCCAGTATTTCTTTAGCTCCTGGTTTTCTCTGTTTGTGCACAGAGGTGAAAATACCCATCCTCACACACCAGTACCCCCAGCTAGAAAAGAGCTTGGTATAGACTCCAGCTTACTTCAGTAAAATCTACATTTTTGTGCCCATTGCTCATATCTGATCTATACATGGAATTACTGTGATTTTTGAGGAGAAATCAGCTCCTTATATAGCTTCTAGAAGAGGCATTCTGAGAAGAGGAGCAGTATAAGGAGACACCTCAGGACAAAGAACTGGTCTGACCACTGTTCCCATTCCCTCTCAAGTACATAGGGGTGGATTTCAAAGCTGAAAGCACCTGAACACCACCTCTAGTAACAACACACCTCAGAAACAGCTATTGAGAGCAGGTGCATGAAATCCTGGCTGTCCACACAAATTCCTAAATGGTTCAATGGTTTCAGGGCCAGGAATGGTCAATAATCACGTATTTCTTTTCTACAGGTTGTCAGGACTGAACCCCAAGGATGGTAAGAAACATTTTTATTTAATGAGGGGTTGAAACAAACAGGCAAAATAGGATGAAATAAACCTTTTAGCCTTGGATTTCTTCTGTACCACAGATTCCATTTTCCCCACAATGACCATGTTCTGTATCACGTAGAGACAAAAACATAACACTTTATTTTATGTGCATTTTTGAAACCAGTAGATTTCCTAAATGATTGCATGAACTGCTCATGGGATTCTAAAATACCCAAATCTCCCCAAAGATTCCTAAGCTCCTCTGCTGATTCACATAACATACAAGATATTTCCAAATCCATATGTGATGTGCACTCCTAAGGTTTTCTGGATGAGGACCAGGAGAGAAAGTAGATAAGGTTTAAAGGCAGTTCTGCCTTTGATACATGAAAGATCTTGTGAGGAAACAAACAAACACAACCTCATTGTTCAGTTCCTCAGGGTCTTGGCAGGGCCTTATTGTTCTTTTGTTCCCTATTTAATTTTTTTATTTCCCCTATGACAGCATTTGGGAGCGCTGGAAGAGTTCGCTCTGGCACGGAAGATGATGGAAAATCTGGTTCTACCCGTGACAGGAGATTCTAATAAAGAAATACCGAATCCCCACATGGACCCCGTGCAGCCTCAACACTGGCTAATGCTGAAAGAGCCTTTCACTTCCCCAAATCACAAGAATGTATACAAGAATGTCTTTCCTTAGATTTGCTCTGCCTTTGGACATGAGCATTGGCTCGCTGGGTTGGAGATGCCAAGCCTGTTTTCTGCCGGTGCTCTATTGTGTCCTAACAATAAAGTTTCTGTTCTGCTTCTGCAAATAAATCCAGTCTAATGGTGTTTTTTGGAGCCATTGTGGCACCACCACACACAGCCCACAGGCCCTCCCAGCATGGGCTGCTGGAACCCAACCAGGGGATACTCTGGGAATAACAACAGCAATAACAATCATAACTTTAAAAAGAGTAATAAAGATGGTAATGAATGGACAGATAAAGTGCCATTAGATTCTGCCAGCCATCTGAAGCTGGTATCAGTTAAAAACAAAGATAACATAAAAAATCTTTAAGATCTTTGTTCTCAATTCCAAGGGCACAACAAGGTTGCAATTCATGCACAAGTAAAATGCCCCTCTGAAAAAACTGGTATTTTTTCATGTGTATATTTGTGTTTCTGCACTGCCGTCAGCACCAAGGCAAACTCCCTCAGCTCCTAAGGCAGAAGCAGGCACAGTCCAGGTGAAACAAATTGCTCAGAGTTTGCTGTGATTGTTTTGGTTTTCAGCCATCAGGAAGAACATCCCCAGCCCATGTCAGTGCTGTGGCTGCTGTTTTAGCCACACCACCTTCTCCCAGCTACAAATCCCCACCAGTAGAATTGACAAGATGCTGATAAACCTTTAAGAGCCTGATGAATCCCAGAAGCACACAAAGCAGTTACCTAAATGCTGTAGTTTGCTCACGTAACATGTTTGGAAAAGGCCTCCTTAGCCCCATCACTGGGCATTCAATCCACATTACAGTATCTGCAAAAATGATATCATTTCTAGAATTACGTATTTTATTTTCCTTCCAACCTCCTTAGAGACCCTATCTTTGTGTCTCCTATTTTCTGACATTTAAGAAAAAGAAATACACATTGCTGGCATTGCTGACCAGTTTGGCCATGAGTGAGGTTGCAGGATTATTGGTGCTGCTGGTAAGAAATGCACATTCTGCTGGCATTCCCACTGGAAGGAGTTCAGAAGAGGTTCTGGCAAACTGCAGCAAAGCAACATCACAATCTACCGGAGAGGAAAACCGAATGGTACAAATGATATTTTTTCCTGATCCAAAACGTAGGTGACTATTGTTTGTATCACTCAAACAGCAAGAGAGGGAATTCCTACAGCCACAGACAGCTATCCATCCATCTGTAATCTGGATGGAGGTGTTGAATCAATCAGTGATTGTTGCAAGACATTGACCTGTACAATATAGTCAAAATATTCCATCTGTATTTAAACTGAATCCTAGAAATTCAGCTCAGTTTGCTTCCCATATTCCAATTCAGTAAAACAAGCATGATTCCCAGACGAAACAAGCTGGGACTGCAGAGCAGCACCCATCTCCCAGGGAGCAGAGCAGTCCCCATCCAAGGGTGCCATCTGCTGACAACAGTTTATTTCCTTTCTCCGAGTGTCACTTCCATTCTCTACTCTGGATTAAAGAGGTGACTAAACCCAAATTCAGCATTGCAGCCTGACAAAGAGACGTGTCAGATTTTGAAGTAAGTTGTTTGGTCTTTTTCATGGATCCTCAACATGTGTGGATCAAAACTGTGTGGCATCTTTTCCAGTTTGGAAAGGCTGAGATTCAGGGGAAGCACTTCCCATGTCCCAGATCACCTGTACTTTGGATTACTTGCAAGAGAAAATACAATTCTGGTTTTCATGATGTGGTAATTCCATGATATTCTCAGGACAGAGACTCTGTGGTCTCTCACATTGCCAGCCTCACTGCCAGGCAGGGTGGGAATGTCATGGAGTAATTTCAGGTGAAACAAAGGATTAATTTTATTTCACATTCTCTTCTGTACATACATGTGTAATTCCATTTCAGTGTGATAGTTCATAGACGCCAGCTTGCTAAACTGAAAATTCAGCCTGAAATTGGTCTCTGGTGAGATCTGCAGGAAATCATCAGTTCTGTTATAATTTGGGGTTGGTTTTTTTTCAAGTTAGGCCCTCAGTTTTTGTCTGGTGCTTCAAGCTCACTCCCGTGTCTAGCAGCAGGGCTAATCCCAGACTGCAGCTATGGATACTGGCTGTAACCAGAATATCTGGGGAGAGCCAAACCTTGTACTTGTAGAGAAAACCCTATTTTCAGTGATTGCTTTCCCCTAATAGTTACAAATGACAGGATTGCTACAGAAGGAAGTGTCTGAAGTAGGAAGAGGAGCATGCGCTCAATGTAAAGGGAGCTGGGGAAAAGGAAAGGAGCGGGTGCTGAGCAGGGCCGAGCCCCAGCCGCAAGGAGGAGCCCGAATCCTGCTTCGTCAGGAACGAGGCCGGGAGGTACCACGGAAGTTGGAGTGTGGCAATTCCTTATTGCTGCAGCATTCCAAATGAAACAACAGGGGGAAATACATCCCTTCATATTCCTCCCAGGACAGTGTAACTCTGCTCCTTGCAGTCTCCCTGACCTCACCAGTCAGGATGAGCAGCAGGGCCAGGGCAGACCCTGGGGAAGGGTTTAGGCCTCGCCTAGGTAAGGAAACCAGCTGCAGCATTTCTGGGAGAGCCTGTGCCCACTCAGCTTCCTGCCTCTTCCCAAATCTTCCTCCTCTATCTCATCCCTCCGTCATAGACTAGAACAAGACAAGGCAAACCCACTAAATCCAGCAGCTGCCAGGGGAACATCCCCCAATCTGTGCCCCTTACCAGCATGAGGAATAGGACAATCTGCAACAGCCACGCTCGACCTTTCCCTGTTTGATGGATACAGTTTGACAGAAAGACTATTCCTGCATCATTGCCAGGTCAATTTTTAGAGCTGGTAGCATTAAATAATCACTTGAATCTTTTGAGTGCTGTTACAAATTCATAGTGTAAATATTTTCTATAGCTAAGATAAATACTTTAATAGTATTAATGCTGGGAACAGTAAGAAATCCCTGCATTGCTGCCTATTGAAACGAGACCACTGAAACAGGACTGCACCTCAAATCATGAGAAAATCAGTAGAAAAGTATCTAATTCTCATGTATTTCCCCTGGAAATGGGCAGCTGAAGGGAACAGCTGGGTATTACTGACTCTGGACTGGAGTTTTTTTAGTTTAGAAGCTGGATGACTTCATGAAAGCCTCATGTCTCCCACAGGCTGAAGCTGTTTGGTTGCTAAACTGTTTGACAGCTGATAGGACACGCTGCATTTGAGAATCCACAGGTCTGAGGATCCACAGGCTGCTGTAATTCTACAACCTGCAAATTATGACAGAAAGTATCTGCAGAGCCCCATCCCTGCCCTGGCTCCCCGTTTATTCCCTTCATGAGCAGGAAAACATAACATACTAACTACAGGGTTAGAGAGAAGTCTGAGGCAGAGCTGATCCTGTTCCACACCTACGGATTTTGGCCACACCTCACTATTATCATATGAAAAGAAAAAGAAAAAAAAAACCCAAACAAGCAAAAGGAAAGCAACCCGGTATGTGGCTGATTCCAAACAACAACAGTGTGCAGGCTCATAAATGCTTCAGAATTGACCAAGAGGAAGCACGTTTCGTGATGACACAATCTTGTTGCTGTAGTCATTCATCGAAGGGAAACTCCCACAGGAAAAGGCATAAAGCTGCTCAGGGAAGGCAAAGAGGCTGCTCAGTGCTAGGCAGCCAAACCTGGGGTTCGATTCACACAGAGCTAAGCATGAGCACCAGCCAAGGCCCTTTCCAGTTTTTTTCTGGGTCCCTCAGGGGTAGTTCAGGGTGTGGTTTGGCCCAGCAAGGAACTTCTTACAGAGCGTCAGGTGCAGATGGTGGTGCCAGCAGCACACATCCCTCCTTTTCCTCCGCCAGACCCTTCTGGCTGGCTGCAGGAGGGGCACCCTGGGGAGGCTTCGGCGAGCACTATGGGGAAAGCATCTTCCTGGGTGGGAATGAGAAACAGACTATGCAGAACCTGAATGAGCGCTTGGCTGCCTACCTGGACAAGGTCCGTGCCTTAGAAGCAGCCAACGCTCAGCTGGAGAGCTGCATCCTAGAGTGGCACAGGACAAAGTCTCATGGAAAGAGGCATGACTTCAACCAATACGAGCAAAACGTCACTGACATGCAAAGACAGGTAAGTCAGAGCTGGGACTGTGTCATTCTGTGCTCTTCTAAGGAATCTGGGTTCTCCTTTATGCTGATGGCTTTCCTTTAAAGAAGTTAAATAAAACCTTTGAAATGTTAGAAATCCTCAGGAAGGTAGTTCCAGGACCTGGGCATAAACATTCTTTGTGTTCACAAGGAGGAGACTGGGCATGAGAAAGGCTGGAATGGGGCAAGGGGGATTCTCCAGACTGGCAGAATAAAGGCATCCGCATGCTGCCAAGTGTTCCTTTCTGTACTGAAACTGGAGTTTGAGTAACTGCGTCTGGCAGAACTTGGTCTTTTTGACTGCACAGGTATTGAGCAAATTACAAAGCAGGAGGAGTGCAGAGCCTGCCCCTCTCCTGCCGCTGTCTCCAGACAGACTGGGGCATTCTAGCTCTTTGATTCCTGTGGTAGCAGACAATGAAACTACAGGAGTTTTGGGACCAATGAGCTTATGTAATCAGATGGAAAAATACTTCATTGTAATTAAGAAAATAGCAGTGACAAATTCCTTGTGGATGTTTTCACTATAATTAAAAGGAGAATTTCTGGTTCCTGCCAGTAGTTAATATTAATGTTCAACAGTAACTCTTTCAATCTCCCAAACTCACGTGTCTTCAAATTTAAGCATAATATTAATCTGTATTCATAATGAACATCCTTAGCACTGTAACCATCTGTGTGACTAATCAGTGCAATTAACTTTACATATCCATATGGGGCAAAACCTAAAGCTCTTCCAAAAGCAATGTTGTCATTTGCCCTCCAGTTTTTATAATACAATCACTTGGCATTCTCAAGATCCTGAGAAATCCTTTTCAAAAAGGCTTGGAAATGGTATTAATTCATATCTTTGCTGACTGGGGCCAGGGACTTAATCAAACTCCATGCTCACAGTTAAAAGTGTTGCCTGCAGGCAGTAGATGAGGTGCTCTGACCACAGCCTGTGTTCAGAGAGCCAGAACTGTCATCACCCATTTCTGTTTTAAGGATAAAGAAAGGTCACCGTCCCCAGACCTGGCACTTGGGCACGTTCCTTTTTAACAGAAAGAGAAATAAAAATTTGTTCATCAAGAACATATCGGTGTTCAGGTTGATTTGGAATTAATAAATCAGAAAGATTTAGGAAGACATTAAGCATGAAACCATGATGCTGATTGGGGTAAAGCTTTCACTTTTGAATAGGTTGTACCTAAACCGCTTATTTTTAAAACTCACCCCTTAAACAGCTGTCCCTGGCCACAGACACCTGGAGGCTGGTGTTTGTCCTGAATATGGAAGGAAAGGCCAGGAAAGGATAATTTACAGGTGACAATCCAGTGATTGAACCCAGAATTTTTACTTTCTCTATAAATTATTGCAATTATCAGCATGTCTGGCAGTAAAATGAGTGAAAATATAGCATCTAATTATTAACCATAATTAAATTAATTAAATGTTAATTTGAAAGGTGAAACTAATTTAGCACCTAAAATAAAATTTAGACTAAATTTAGGGTCCTATATCCAATAATCCAGAATGTCTGTGATATGCTGCCTGTCTGAACTTGGAGGCATATAATCATTTGGGTCCTACATTTTTAACCACACCCTCCTGGATACCTGAATTCAGGATGAATATGCCAGATGGAGCAACGAGTTTTGAGAAAAGCCTTTCTCCAGCCTGACTCCATTCTAATCCAGATACACAATGAAATAGCACCTGTTCTTCAGGTGACTGTCTCATTCAAACACCTTGTGCTGCTAAATAAGCAAAGTGATCTGCAGAGCATTCCAGGAGATGGGACAAAGGACATGAGACATGAGAGGTAAAGCCATTGCAGGAAGACTTCCTGGAAAATCCCTGGTTTGAGAAGGAATTGGAGTGTATTTCCTATACAATAATGTGTGAGTTCTTAATGAAGCTGTCTGACAGTTTGCAGACTGGTACTAGAGATGCAGCCACATTCATGATGGATGCAGTAAGGAATTCCATGTGACCATTAAGAGATAATTGCCACATGTGAGATCCCCTGCTGGCTGCAGAGCAACTGGGGCCACACGGCAGTGGGCAAAGCACTGACCGGTGCTCAGATCACAGAGTCACACAGCAATTCTGTACATGGCACAAAGCTGAGGAACTCATGTTGTTTTTTCATTGCCTTCTACGTTCTACAAGGCTGGATTCAAGAATTGCCTCTTCTCTGACACCAAATTCCGGGCAGTCACACACACAGGGTATTGTTATAGTTCTTGAGCTGGCCTTGATCTTGTCCCAGGGCAGTATCCGAGGTGTGCTGCTAATTGCACAGGAATGCACAGTCTGTTAGCAGATTAGTTAAACATTCCACAGCACCTTCTTCTTTACTACAGGGGTGAACCTTTGACACTTCAGGAGAATTTTGTCATTTCCTTGTTTCATTTCCTTGATTCATTGAGGTGTGGGAAGTTTACTCCAAGGTGTTGAGAGCTCTGTAAATGACTTCTGTGCAGCCACAGTGCCCCTTGGTTTGCTCTGTAGGTGCTGAGGGAAGGTCGCTGGTGGGATGCTGACCACACTCCTCTTTCCTCTCTGTTAGAAAAGAACACAATGCCCTGCATATATGATTTCCTGATAATTATGTCTGAGTTCCTGCTGGAATTCTTTCAAAGATTTTTCACGGAATACTGAACTTTTCACATTCAGATCTATAGTCAAAAGCTATTCCATGTTATCAGGGACACGTGAGACTTCCCAGTGCATGCTGAGTGCACCAAAGGAATGAGGTTGTGCCTCATCCTGTACCTTTTAGGGCAATTTTCAAATCCCAAAGCAAAATCAGACACCTGAATCGATGACTCCATGCTGCTGGTCAATTCAGAGCAGCTATAGGTGCATAACTGAATGGACCACAACAACCAGATGCCAGTGGTATTGCAAATGCAACTCCAGGCTGAACTCCGTGGTGGGTTTAGGGTCCTGCCAGTGAGTTGCTGCCACCACCACTGCTGTGCATCACAGCACCAGCTCAGCGAGGTGTTCATGCACAGGCTACTTCTTAGCATAACATTAATTCCAGCATTTTGATTGTACTCAGACACAGCTTAATGGTTCTTACTGAAATTTGCCCTAAAGATGCCCAAGGCAGCTTTGTCAGCAATGCTGAACAGGATCAGAATCTGGTCTCAAAACCAGGGGAAGACAGTGACTGTTACTCTGTAATAGACCATGAAGTTTGTGTAATGTAAGTCATATCCTCTACCTGACCAGGAATAAGAGGATGCCTCCTGGTTCATACCGTCAAAAAAAGTAAGAAAAAGAGTAAAGTAAGATTATGGACAAAAATTGCAAAACACCTAAGTGAATCAGGAAACTGAACTGCTTTTATTCCTGTGGTCTCCTTAGCAAGGAAATTCCACTATTTAGATGCTTCCTATGAGCAGCAAAGAGGCTAAACCAGCACAGGTTTACTGTCACCCCATGGCAACACTGACTCTCCTGTTGGATTCTCTGTTTTCCAGATTGAGGATAGCAAGATCACCAATGCCAGTATCCTTTTACAAATCGATAACGCTAACATGGCAACTGAAGACTTCAGGCTCAAGTAAGCACTTCTTTGGTTTCCTCATTAGGTTTGAAAGAGGCTGAAACTAAACATTGCTTTTTCTCACTAACCCACTTGGGAAGTGATTTTACTGAGGTTTTCTGTTGATACTGGATGAATAAAAACAATGTAGAACAGGGAAAAAAAACCCAAAAGGATGTAAAACCCACAAATGATTGCTGAAGAACCTTGAGTCACCCTGTTTATGATACTTAGTGCAGGTCCTGACTAGCAGGTTTGACAGCAGACACTTGATACTTGTGACAAAAGGCACTTAAAACCGTCATCCGGGATTACAAATTATCCCCTCTAAGCACTGCACTTCCCAGTCCAGCCCAAATCTATTTCCTGGATTTATCACCTCTTCTGTACAGCTCCGCAGGGAGCACCTGTCCTTCTGTAGCTTCTGCTTTGGAGTCCCATACACTGTGCACAGTAACTGGGCTGGTTGCCTGCCTGGCTCCCAGTACAGTCTGATTTTCAGTACATTGAAAGGCAGTTCTCAGACCAACTAAAAAGACAAAATGCTTGGACAGAAAATGTTCAGGCAGGTCTTTCTGAAGGAAAGGATTTGACACTTCTGTAAGACTTCTTAGGAATCAGGAAGATTTGTCTTATTTCTAGCAGCTGGTGACCAGCTATAAAAACATATCTCCGCTTTTGGTAATATTGTGACAAACTCGGACACCCTGAGCACTGCCAGCCTTTCATTATCAGTCAGTAGTGTCACAAAAGGAGCCAGTGGAACTACTTGGAGGGATGGGACTCAGACTGAGTTTACTGGGTGAATGGAAAAGCACCAATAGAGCCCATAAAATATGGAGTAAAGGAAGAGATGCTGAGGAGCAAAAGTGTTTCCCACACCCAAGAGAAGACACGGCAGCATCTCCCTGCCTTTGGCTCACTACAGACACTGCAAGGGGTTAGAGAGGAATGTTAGTAACTGGCTTCCATCACATTTTTCTTGTTTTTCTGAAGGACTCTGAAGTTACCATTTTGGAAACTACAGCAAGTATTGATTGCTGATACTCTTTTCAGAGAATTGTATTCTCAAAGCTTTCACAACCTGGTGAATGTTAAAATGCAAAAAGGGAAGTGAAAAAAAGAAATTTTACTTTCTACCATATAGGAGGAGTTACAAGGGAGAAAGGAAAGTGAAATACAAAAATAATGAAACTCCTTTTATTGTTAAGACTATTCAAAAATATTTAAATAACATATGTTAGAAACAGAATTGGTTTCTTTGGTTGGTTGTCCTCTCTAGTTCCCTACACAGACTAAGCAAGTCTACTACTTCTCTTTATACAAGAGCCTGAATCGGGCAGTTCTCAACATGCAGGTTGTGTCTTCTCTTTCCTCATAAAGATACGAAGCCGAGAAGTGTCGCAGGCAGGGAGTGCAGCTGGATGTGGAGAACCTGCGGAAGGAGCTCGATGGCATGACCATTATTACCACAGATCTGGAAATGGAAATTGAAGGTTTGAGAGAAGAGCACATCCTCAGGAGGAAAGACCATGAGGAGGTAGAAAAAGTTCCACTTGGTAAAATCCTATCGCACGAATCTTTACTACCATGTAATTAACTGAGTAAGACCCACAATCTGTAAGTGGGATTGATGATTCAGGACCTAATCCTGTTTCTGAAGCCGCCAATGAGAGTCAGGTGAGGCAAAAAGTCTGTGTCTGCTTCACCAATTACACTGGGGTTTCAGAGAGAACAGATTGCTGGAGTCTCTCCCACCCATCTGTCATACACAGCTAATAATAACTGACATATTGGACAGAAATGTTCTCAGAAAGGCTTAGATACAAATACACAGAGTGCTGCTGGGTTTTACTCATCACAGACTTTTCCCTCAGTTCTGAATATATAATTTCCCACACTCGCAAAAGAAAGCATGGAGGGGTTGAGGGTTGGAAGGGACCTCTTTAGGTCCCCTTGTCCATCCCCCCTAAACTCAAGCAGTGTCAACCAAAACAGGCTGAACTGAGAAAAAAAGACCTCGAATTCTTGAAGAATCAAAATTAAAAAGAATGGTTGGTGAAGTCAGGCAAAATTACTCATTCTTGCAAAATCCTAAGTACAGTAATTAGATAATAATTCTCAAAAGCCACACTACTCTGAATTCTCCAGAGCTATACTCAGTGCTCTCTGTTATTCCCACATTTATAATTCCACTGCTTGAAACTTGCTGGTTTCGCTTGATCTGGTGTTTGCAGTTATTACCTAACACAGGACCAAACGTCCTGCTCAGTGTCTGTGGGTTATTAAAGCGGAGAATAAAACACAGGGGCTACACAGTGTAGGTGAAGCTGCCTTTGGCTGACCCCCTTACGGCCCAGGATAGCTCTTGGATGCAGGGGACCAACAGAGCCATCCCTGTGTCCAGCTGATCTGCATACCATGATGTCATACCCCAAAAGGCTCCTTTGCCTGGGCGCTTTGAAAATGGTACTAGGCACAGAAGGTTGTGCTGCACCAAAAGGAATGTTACCCTACCTGCTCGACTGGTCCTGTAATTATGTTGTTTACACAGTAATTATATGCTTTAATCCAATTATTCCTTTAACAATTACATAGAACTTTTACATTACTCTCCTGTAAACTTAGTTATAGTTCCATAAATATTAACATAAAGGGTAAGAAAGATGAAATTACTGTTAGATTTTCATCAAAGGTTTTGGGTTTCTTATAGATAAATAAATAAAAAATGTCAGTTCTTCTTCATTAAGTCAATGTCTTCTAGAAACATTCCATAAAATGATCTTCTTGCATGTTTTTTTTTGAGTTCTGCCAAAGAAGCAAATATGTCACTGGTTTAAGTCACATCAGAGTATTGTCAATATGTAAATTTTTCAAATAATGTTAACTTAATGTATATATAACAATTCCCCCCCAAACCACTCTGGGATTCTGTGGCTCTATGAAAACTTTCCACTTCCATAAACGAGTTTACTTGTTCCCTCTGCTAACACATGAACAGGACATGGAAGCCAATCGCTCCTCACAAGACTTCAAAGTCAATGTAAAAGTAAACGCGGCCCCTCCTCAGGACTTAGGCAAGATTCTGGCAGAAATAAGAGAAGATTATGAGGCCATAATTGAAAAGAATCGTCTAAGCCTGGACAACTGGTACAAAGAACAGGTAACAGCTATTCCCTGCTCATTTCCAAGCCCCCTGTGGCTGTACCTGCCTGACCAGAGTCTGTGAGCTTTTCTCTTGCTTCTGCTCCACAGAGTGCAGCAATGTCCCTGGCAGCAACCCCTAATCCCGAGCAGATCCAGCACAACGAGAACGAGATCAAGGAGCTAAGGCGGACTTTGCAGTCCCTGGACATCGAGCTGCAGGCACAGATTAGTAAGGTATCTGCTGCAGACATCTCGGGCTGCTCACTCACTCCATATATTCTCAGAAGTCGTCACGGACCAATTCTCCATTTAAATCCACAGCCTAGTATAACTTTACTGCAGTTGTTAAAGTATGAGGGAAAGTGGAATTCAGATCATGCTCGACTTTGCCAAAATATGCAAAATAGATTCAGCAACCATCACCACGAAGTGAAAAATTTATCTCTCTTCTTACAACAAAATATGAGGAAAAGAAGAAGAAGGGATAGCTGACTCCAGGTCTAGAAAGAAAATGTGTCCAGAAGACAGACAGTAACACAAAGAATGCAAAGTTCATATTTACAAGCCCTGTTATCATGCATGAAATACATGAACTGTGAAAAATATTGGTGGGGAACTTTCACAAACATTACACAGCTCTTACACAGGTTAAAGCTCACATCCCAGTGACCTGGAGACTTTGGAGCACTTCTGGACAGTTCATGCAGAACTGACAGGACAGACAGCAGTTTCAGGAGCAGAGCTTTGAGCAGAACGGATATGGCAGGGATAAATGACTCAGTTTTGCCTCTCATGCACACACAGCAGAGCTTTGTGGTTCTGCTGCCTTCACAGGAATAGTTATGCAAATGCATAAGTGTTTAAATTACCACAGCCTTAATTTTGCAATCTTCTAGCTAGAGACCAAATTTACTGGTATTTCTGTGTTATATCTACCACATAAATAATAATCATGGTCTTGGTATTATCTGCCCTGTCAGAAACACATGCTGGAAGACACCTTGGCTGACACTCGGAATTACTACGCTGCTGCACTTCAAAACATGCAGCAGATCATCTCCAGGTGTGAGGAAGAGCTCAGCCAGGTTCGTCATGACATGAAGCAGCAAAATAACCAATATAAAGTTCTTCTTGGGATCAAAACCCGCCTGGAAAAGGAAATTTCCACGTACCGCCTGCTGCTGGAAGGGAATGCTGATGGGTAAGGAAGAGCTGCCCAGACTGGAACAGATGAGAGGAGAGTCCTCATATTTGGATTATTTATTTGTTTGTTTGTTTATGCTTAATCAAAGCTTGTGAGTCCCATACTACATCAAGGGTTGGTATTTTAATGTGACGGATCATAATAAAAAGCCAAAGCTGCTCAGAGTACAGAGACACTGGTATCCATGTAATTTGGATTACCTAAATTAATATAACTTTTTATTTAAAAAAAAATAAAAATTCTCCACTCCCACAGCATGGCCATCTCAGCATAGGAGAATTCTGGCCTCATCTTTATTCTCTCATCTCATTTGTATGAAGTCAAAAAAGGAACATCAGCAGCTTTTAGAACTGAAACTCTCAGGCAGGCAGGACAGAGTGGCCCCAAGTGTGAGGGTATTTGTCAGAAACCAAATTAGGATCAACCTGAGCAACTCCAAATATGCAAGAACCAATGCACCTGTCCCTGGGAGCAGTAGTGAATGTGCCCAGGGATGGTTTCCAGTGAGAGTGTCTACCAAAGGAAAAGCTCACATGGTATAAAAGCATTCTTTTTCCTTCTTTTTTTAAAATTTTGTCTCATAATGGGATGAGGTCTCCTTAGAATCAGTGAGAAGGGGATGAATAACTTCTTGAAATTAGTGTAACATTATTTTCTCTCTATTTCATTATCTTCACAGGACAGCAAGAAAATCTGAAACTAAAGGTAAAAGTTCCTTACTTTGTTCTCTGTAGTGACTCTTAATTATTGTCATTTCCAATCAAATTTTACTCAGGGCAATTTTAACCTCACCTGAGTGAACTGTGGAGGGTGTGCATGGCAGGCTCACGCAGGCCTTCGAGAAGCATTTCAGTGGTTCCTGGCTGCTGTGAAGGGCTCACTGCAGAGCCCGCTGGGCTGTGCCTGCCCATGGGCTGCCTCAGCCCCAGCCCTGTCAGTGACACACATGGCCACAGCTCAGGCTCCAGACTAAAGCTTTCCTGGGATATGAGGAGGCAAGGAGACTCCACGGGGTGACTAAAAGAGCATTAGGGACTGAGAGCAAACCAAAAATCTGCATGTCTGGAAACTCATATTCTGGCATGAGCATGACCTGCAGACACCCAGGATAATCTGCTGGATTTGCATTGGCTGGGCTGTTGCTGTGTTATTCATTTGCCCTGACCTGGACCAGACCCAGGGTGACTTTCTGGCAGCACATTTCACACCAAGCAATAACAGATATTGACTTAAAGGAAAACACGTAGAGATAACTTAGTTGAGGAGGCAGCAGGCAAATGACTGTAAATGAAGCTTTCCCTGCATCACCTTGTCTCAGTATTGCCCCTTGACTAATTAAACTTCCCTTTCTTTCAGAACACTCTGGGCTAAGCAACCGAAAGCTCAAAGCGATTGTCCATGACAGTGTGAACGGGGAGGTGGTGTCCTCCACCATCAACGAGATCCCCCCACAAGCCTGAAGGAAAACTCTGCCAACCACTGGCTTTCCTGGCAGCAGCCCCCACGGCCCCTCTGGGAACAGTGTGCCATGGCCTGGCTCCCTGTGTGTCAAACAGGGATCCTGTAGTGAACGCGCTTCTAAAATGATCTGCAGCCTAACACTGCAAA
This sequence comes from Oriolus oriolus, assembly GCA_013400235.1. Classification (NCBI taxonomy): domain Eukaryota; kingdom Metazoa; phylum Chordata; class Aves; order Passeriformes; family Corvidae; genus Oriolus; species Oriolus oriolus. The sequence goes on along the minus strand of VXBT01000798.1, from coordinate 152,629 downwards.
GTGCCACACAGAGCTGGGTATAGCTGACATTGGTAGTTTAAAGAGCTTTTAGTCACCAAAATGATGAAGAAAAGCTGTCCAGTTAAAGTGACTGGCTCAGCTAGTGACAGATGTATTGTGAACATCTCCCCAGGGCAGGAATATCCATCTGGGATTCAGTTATCGCTCTGCAAATAGCTATAATTTAAGTGGAATAATCTCTCAACTTTTTTCCTGGTCTTATGCCTCTCATCATATACCTCACTGCAGCCAATAAATTTTTATCCATTATTTGTTCTGGTCCTTGGAGTATCTGATTTTGCTTTCCCTTACATATGCCCAGTCCACTGTGGCAGTTTCACTGACATGGGTCAGGACAGCCAAAGCCTTGTTGTTTCAGGTGAGACAATACTGGAAGGACACAGAAGAGAAAAGAGGCGGCACAAGTTACAGGTGACATTTACATGAGCAAAACAATTCCACTTCCCTATATACAACTTATCAATGTCACCATTTAAAACAGCATTATGAGTAAGAGTGTTGCAAAGTCACTTTACTAAAAATAGTCCCCCAGAAACGTTTCTTTATTCTTCAGTTTGAGGGAAATTTTCTTGCACTATCTTTACGCACTTTCCCTCAGAGCCTGTAAGTACTTTTCCAGCCACTCATTCTTTTTTCATGACCCAGGTAATTCAAAAAACCATCTCAGTTATTTGGTCTCAAATTAACGTTCACTGTCTCTGTCAAAGGGCTCTGCAGTCAGGCCAGACTGGTGTTTACAGTGCTTGCTAAGGTCAGGGAAAGCTGTCGGCTGTAGCCAAACCCAGGTTTCCTCCCTTTCTCAGATCAATGTCAGAGTCAGCAGCAGACCCTGACAGCAACAGAGCTACGCAAAGATAAAATCTGGGCAAGGAAAAGAGAAATATCATTAGAATGTTTAGATGAGGAAGAGTGTAAGGCAAAAGGAAGAGAGACCAAATGGAACATAATGAGTCTGTCAGGGATTTGCATTCCAAAGTCACCGTCTGCTGTCCAGGGCAGTCTCGCATTCATGAGCGACATTGTCATCATGGCCCGTCATCCTCACTCACCATGGACTCTCACAAAAGGGCTCCTATTACCTGCCTTGCTTTGAAACAAGGCTCACAAAGGAAAGGGGAAATCTCAAAGGAAATGCAGATTAAACAGAACAAAGTCCACTTCTGTGATACAGTGTTTTGCCATTGGCATGTTCTGACCAGTTCCTGATCCCCCTTTGCCCCCCGCACCTCAACTCTCCACCCTTGTTGCACAAAGAGATCCCAAAAGCACTGGATGGATTACCTAATGGTTTCTTTAAACTGGGTAAAACTTGTAATACAGGATTAGTAACTCCTGGCTAATTAAGAGTGTCCTTCCTTATGGCTTACCAGATCCAACAAGCCAGACCTGGTGTTTGCAGCATCCGGACAAAATGTGCCCAGGTTTTCTTCAACAATTTTCTGTGTTATTTAAAGATATGTTCATTTATCAGATTCACATAGCAGAGCCACATTGTTGTGACACAAATAATTATAAAAACTTCTAAGCAGCTCCTTATTTCTACATCAAAGGAAAGTATGTGCTGTGTGCTGGGTTATTGTGCTGAACTACAAGAAAGAAGAAGGAGAAGCGAATAATTGAAATGCCTTATGGAACACACCTGTCCTTATTTCACATTCCTGAGCAATGCTCTGGCTTTACTCTGCCCTGGTGTCCCCTCATGCAGAGGTGAGATGCACTCCCTGTGCCCTGTGTCACACTCGGCTGCGGTCCGAGTGGTGCTGGATAAGAGGCAGCGGAATTCCTGTTCTCCTCTGCTAAGAGGCAGCAGAATTCCCACTCCACTCCACCGTTCTGATGATTTTAACCTTCTCTTACACCTGTGCTGTTGCTCTCTGTAAAGGCCAGACCAGTACAGCTCACAGCACCTCCTCACAGCTCACTCTGTGATTGACACCATCATGCACCGACAGCTCCAACACAGCCATTCAAGTGTCTTTTACTACGTGGAGTAAACCAATTAGTCCTTAAACATACAAATATGCGTTACACCACATTCTGTTTGTTTCTGGAAAAAATTGCTTATTTCTGGAGAATCTTTCACAGCTCCAGAATGCTCTGTACAACTGCAGATTTCCTTTGTGTTGAACAGCTCGTGACACCGTGTCACCAGCCATGTGTGCCCTGTACCTGGTGGTTACTCATTACCTCTGAATTTGTGCTCTGGTAGATAAGCTATGCATTCCTAAATGTATTTAGGGTGGGTCTGCACCCTAAATAATAAATAATGATGCTAATATTTACCACTTGCATGCACTGTTAACATCACATTCTCACACCACGCTGAGAGATGAAGTCAGGGAGATAATGAATGGGGGCTTGTATTATCATTCCCATTTTATTGCCTGAGAAATTGGAAAAAGAGATGACATAACTCGCTCAAGGCTGCAAAGAAAGTCACTGAGAGCCACTAAATTAGAATCCATCACTTCACAACTTCTACTTAGCCCAGCTATTAGATAATACAACTTCCTGAAGAGCCATTCCCCACTCACAGCAATCCTGTCAGTGTCTGATCTCTCGGAAGAGATAATGCCATTGATTCACTCCAAGTGTTTATGGCTGGTCAGGACCCTGCACATACTCTGATGATGTTCTTCAGTGTACCTGTGCTAACAGCCCGACTGAAATGAGTCCTGTACAGAACACTGTGCTGGCGGCTTTGGCGGCTTTGTAGTATTTGGGAGACTTTAAGAGCACAGGTGGTGCTGCTTCTGATCTCAGAGCAGTGGCTTGAAGGGAAGGAAATCTTCAGGACTGTGATGATGTATAGCTTGAAAAATTACTTTATTAATTCATTGTATTGAAACTGAATGAACTCTGCCAGCTGGTATTTGTTCTCTTTCAGTATTCCATACACACAGAAGTGCCATTTTGACACCAAGAAAGTGATGGACCCAGGCACAAAGTGCAATTTGAAAAATATGAAGTCTCATTAAAAAAAACCACCCTCCAAGTGAATAAATTCTATTTCCCATAAATGGAAAAGGATAGCAAAGAAACATCAGCAGGAAAGAACAGCGTTTCTCAGTCTAAGTGAATGATGCAACAATACTTCTGCAAACCAACAAGATACAGGAACTGGCCTATAAAAGGAGGCTGAAACCATCAGCGTTCACAACCGGCTCCTTGCAGTTTCACCTGCCATTTAAGGCAGTCCTGTACGGAATAATCCTCAGCATGATTTCCAAGAGCCTTGACTGCACTCCAGCCTGGGCATGAGTCACAGCTCATTTCACTTGTAGAAATGTTAAAACTTATTAAGGTGTATTACAATAGGCAGCTTTGGTAAGTGAAGTGTTGATCCCCTGGGAGAAGTGTGCGATGAGGTAATGCAGTCATGGTTTGTGCTATTAATCACACATTCTTCTGGGGAGCTGGCCCCACACTGCTGGGGTTCAGCCTTATTTATCAACAGCCACATCTGTAGAATGAATATTTTTGCTTTCTGCCTTCCTGGTTAATGCAGATGCAAAATTAACAAAGTCACTTCAGAAAGAGAAGAAAAGAAATCTTGCCTTTATAGCACTGCTAAACCCACTGGTTCTATGGATTATTGAAGCAGAGAGAATAGGTAGAAGAGCCGGTAAAACATTTCACAATGTCCACACCCTGACCTATAAAGGTTTCTAAAGTTTTGCTAGGAGATGCCTGTTCCTGTGTATGAATCATTTAGAAAAAGGAAGAATCTATAAACAGGGAAGCAAGGAAAGAATAACGCTGGAGAGGCTGCACCCCCTGTCCCCCTAAGTCCTGCATTATACAGCAAAAGCATGTTAATTATTGACTCTACCTGGACGTTTGGCTTGGTGAAATCACAACTGAAGTTTTACCATGTGTTGTTTCCTCATCATTCCTCCCTCTGTAAAATTTTTGATTCTTTTCAAGCTGTACTTTTATGATACCTTTAATTGTGTGACTATACTGAAATTACCTATTTGAGCCCTAAGCCTAGGGCTGGCACAAACCAATTGTCTGCAAAAATACTCAATGAAACAGAAGCATCAATGTCCGACAGTTTGGAGTGTCCCTATGGCAGGAGCTCCCAGTGCAAGACATGACCTAATGGTGAGGCAGGTGCAGGGCTGCTTCTTCTGGACATGTTAATTTGCTTTTTGAATGTCTGAATATGCATCAGAAGCTTAAAGGCATAAAATCATAACACCAGCTGTGGTAAAGACACTTTCAATAACTATATAGACTTCGGGGGTAAATTTTTTGGCTTTCCAATGTCCTAAGGACAAGTCCAAAGGAGTCGATGTGACGGGCTGTAATTAGGCTCTATAGAAAGCAACAAAAATGAGGAATATAATTTGGAAAAATGTGTTTCAATTAAGAGGCATAATTAGCTGGAGCAGGCAGGGAAAAGGAGAAACAAACAGGCTGAAGTAGCTATAAACTACAGTTCTTCCTTAGAACAGAAGTTAAAGGTGTGCTGCCTTTAGAGAAATACCGGCTTTGGCTCAGCTCTGCATCCCCGAACCAACATACATGAAAATAAAACATCAAATGCGTCAAAAAAAAACCTGGGAGTGACTCTTGCCAGAATAATTTCAAAGCAGGAAATCTATAACGTTGCTTCAAGCAGACAGAAATTGTGATTGTAAAGTCACCAGTGCAGGAAAGAAAACACATTTTTACGTCTTATTAGTGAGACAAATGACTAATTTTTGAAAGCTGCTCCAGCACCCAGGCTCTGCTTTCAGGTTAGTCTCACGAGAGACAGTCTCAAGACATTCTGAGAATGGATCCACTGGAAATAACACTGCTGCTGTGCATAACAAAAACCATAAAAACACAACTAAAGAAACTTTTTCTTTAGTGTCTGCAGCCCATCACTGCCTAAAAATTGAGATATTCAAGCATCAGTCACAAAAACAGCATAATTCAAAGGGATAATGAACACTCCCTGTCCTCAAAGACTCAGATGTGAAAATTTAGAAAGATAGCCCATTCTTCTTGCCATTGCTTCCAAACCCACTACATACACAGCACTGAACTCCTTAATTACTGCTGGCGGCTCTGAAGAGAAATATTCCTCTAAACTTTTTGCGACAAGAGCGATGCAACTAAATTTCCTGTGGATATAGGGCCAGGAAAGTGGATAAAATGAGAAATTTCGTTACGTAATCTGTCAGTTTTATTCCCTTGTTCAAGTTCCGCACAGATTCTCCTGCAGTACACAGCACAGGGAAGGTTGAAGGCAGCTCCGTTCCGAAGGCCGGTGGTGGCCTCTAGTGACAACCAGGTAGATCCGCACGGAGCATGGTGCCTGTCTCTGTTCCTGCCGCTCCTCCGGGGCTCCTGAGGCTGGGGAATGACTTCTAACTGGAAATTTCTGCTGCAGTATTTGTGCAATGTGCGTTACTAACAGTGTCAGCCTTTCTCCAGGGGAGTATGGAGACGGATGTTTCCTTAATTTTGCTTTTTTAGTACCTGCTTTCCTGACACAGATCTTGACGCTGGGATGGTATTTTGGGTTCCAAGCAGCCAATAGCTTGCTCCTGGTTGTACAAACCCCTGGATGCCGTGGGATCGCTGGAATGCACTGAAAGGATGATATTCCAGAGTGGTCCCCAAACAAGAAGCTGCAGCTAGCTGTGCCTCTGCCCAAGCACCTCCTGGTATTATGACTGCATTATACCCTGGGGGAAAATCGAGTTTTTCTTCTGATTTGGGGACTCCAAGTGTGACACAAGTGAGATTCTCAAAACCACAAGGATTTTTTTTTTTTAAGTTAACAAAAAAATCTACACAGATGTGAACACATGCAATACAGTGTGTTTGTACGTATCTTTTATGGTGTACAATCAGTGTGTGCTTATATTTGCACAGGGCCATGAAAATTGTATTTGCCTCCTGAATCATATAAATATGCAATACTTTTCATAGATACTGAACTACTCCAGCATTACGGAACTGAGAGAGTCAGTAAGCTGAAATTCTCTCCAGTTCACCGGTTTCCTCATTCCCCTGACACTTTGGTTGCACAGGGTTTTTCCAAGAGATAGAGATCTGCCAGCAGTCCTGTGTTAGAGCTGATCTTAATGGCACTTTTGGGGGAGAAAAAAGACAAAGTTCGTTTGTGTGGCCTGGAGCTGTTTTTGTTGGCACTGAGATCTGATTCTGTTCGAGGAGAGCAGCTGAGACAGGAAAGGCAGCTCCTGACTTTCATTTTCCACCTGTGGCTGGGGAGAGATGGAACCCACACACTGCCTCATGCATCACTCCAGGAGCTGGAACACCTCTCTAAGTACCATAAATATGTAAAGTAATGTTTTAACTTACCCCTCTGGTCAAAGCTCCTAGCAGAAAGAAATAAGGTGCAGTGGTTTGATGACTGAGATATTTTCATTGGACAGAAGATAAAAAGAAAAGGGAAATGAGGGGAAAAAATATGTGAGGCAGACAGTGTAAGATCTTGAGCTGCAAATGTTCAGGGCTTAGGTGAATCCAGATGAGCTGGTGACATCATCCAGAACTTTCTCTCCTCTGATCCCATTCAGCAAAGCACAAAACACTTGGCTTTGCTCCTTGGAGAGAGCAGGCTTCATGGGCATTGGCATTAAGAGGAGGTGCAAAGGTAGTTAAAGCAGAGAAGGAGGGGAATATTCCAGACCCAGAAATATTGAATACTGGAATATGGCTGGAACATTGAACATGGAATGCATCTCTCTTGAATGCGCTTTGCACAGCAGACATCTTTTCAGGACTGTAGTGTAGATCCTTCAGAATCAAACTCTTACGATGCTAAACCCAAACACAGGGGCCAACAGGGACCAACAAAAGTTGGATTTCACTCCTAGAACGGATCATTTCTACAGACTGCTAAAAGACTTTGCTTAATTTCATTCTCTATGTCAGTCAAAAGAAAAGCATCTGTTCCACCTAAAGGCAGCAGAAACACAGACCCACAGCTGGGTGTGCCTTTCTTCCTTGAACTCTCCAGACTGGTTGCCCATGGCTGGTTAGCACAGGTGAGTCAGATAGAATGGCATCCGCATTATCAGAGCCCTGCAGGACTTATCTCCATGGCCCTCTATTGCACATTAAACTTCAGTAACACAGGTGACATTTCTTCATGAAATCAAACAATTCATTAGTGTTGCTATAAATGTTTTGTTATGTCTACAGCCAATCCCCTCTGACCAAGCACGTTACTGAAGGGAAGTGTTACCCATGAACCCATAGCCTGTCCTCTACAGCTCCTACAACTGAGTCTGGAGCTGAAACTGCTCTGCTGAGCTAAAGCACCAGCAAACTGTTACAGCACTTCTTCAGTGCTGACCAAAACTGCAGTACTGGACAATAGATTTTTAGGCTGCCCAACATCTATTTAGATAACTTACTCTTACAACCAATAAAATAAAAAATAAATAAAAATGAGGCAGCCCATGTTCTTGCAGATAATTCCTGGGCATAGTCCAGGGGTGGAGGAGGCCAAGGCCACTCCCAGCTTACACCCTGAGGAGCCCCTTGCCCTCCAGCCCATCTGTGGCCTCACCCTCCCCTCACTGCCATGGCTCCAGTTTCAGGGCTCCCTCTGGCAGTTTCCAGTGATTGATACAACCAGTCAAGATATGTTTCACAGAAAAAAGTGTACTGAACCAAAACCAGGAGAAAACTCCACCTCTGGTGTGAACCTATCCTGATCCTAGCAAATATTCTAGCTTTTTGGGGGATATAGAAGCATATATAAAATGATAACACCAGAGAAATTGTCAGTCAACAATTTAGGGATAAGAATAAAAAGAACACTAAGAAAATTCAGCCTTATATCTTTTCACATCAGGTTTGCACAATGCCATTGCTCTCTGCTTCTCCTTGCATACATCTCAGACACTTCTGCTTAATAGTCTAGAGGAAAATAATTGCTGGAGGTTTAGCTTGAACAAAAGCAGCAGACCAACAACACAAGGCACATGTCTGACCTAAGCCTGATGCTCACTTTAATTCAGATCACTGACTTCTTTTTTCATTTTCTCACAAAATGAAAAAATAGAACCTCCAAATGATGTTTTAAAAAATATCACCAAGGTAACACAGAAACTAATTTTAATAAATACTGAGAAGACAAAGCAGAATGTTTGCTCTTAAGTAGACTGCCACAAAATCCCGCAGAGATCTAGGCAGTGAGATACAGAGCCAAGGGATGTAAGAACAGCAGGATCTCTTCTGTACTCCTCTTACATTCTAAAGGTGTAAGCTCTGCTCTACTAAAATGAGTAATTCTTACTCAGCCTGAATAATTTCAATGGATAAAAGACAACCCACCTTGAGTGTCTGTAATGACACACCAAATGTCATGGCCAGTGTACTTTGGTTTCACATCTCATAAAGGTTTTTTTTATTACAAGTTACACCCAAAGAAGTTCAAGGTTCAAAGACACTCAACAGCATCCTCCTAGAAAAAAAATCCTGCCCTGCACACTGATTGCTTTGGTTTGGAAGCTGTGTTTCCAGAACAGCCAAGTACAACAGTTGAACTCTCTGACTAGAGCCAAGACCAGTTAGACTAATCCCTAGCACAGTAACTTAAAAAACTTGGCAGTACTGATTCCCTAATATTCTGGGTTGGGTGCTCTCAGAAACCTGAAGGTGCCTCCAATACACAGTTCAGTGCCTTCAAAGCTCAGTGTCTCACCAATTTCCTTGCCCCAAGGTGCGAGATCAGTATGTACAGCAGCTGCTCTCACTAACACAAGCTGTATGTGTTCATTGTTCTACCTGACAACATCAGTAACACACATAAGCACTGTCAGTGCAATGCCCCAGGAGCTGCACCTCCACACTGTCCCAACACTCACCTGCCACCTGCTCTCCTGCAGCACTAACAACCCCTCAGCAATCAGGTTCTTCCCTTGCCTTCCAAATTCTCCACGCACTTTCTGTATCATGTGTAGAGCACAGTCAGCCCAGGAGCCTCCGCACGATCAGCAGTAGGACTGTTGGGTTTCTTCATGCCATGCAAAGGCAGCTGGTTTCCTGTTAATGACCTCAGCCCCTGGGTTGGGGACAGATCCCCCAGCATGGCACTTGTTAGCTGGTGGTCTCTGGAACATTGATGAGGCAGGAGGGAAAGTTGTTTTGCTTCAACTTCAGCCATGCAGGAGGGCTGGAGGCTCGTTCTGCTGGAAGCTGGAACTCAATGCTTCCTGCCACTCTATGGACCTCAGCATCTCACATGTGAAACACAGCAGGCTGTGAAGGTTTCCAATATTCTCATTCCTCCTATCTCACTTAAGGACAAAGAAGTACATTTCCCACTTAATCTCAGCTGTACTGAAAGCTTGAATTCCACTTGCAAGGGTTTTCTAATACCAGACAAATGCATACCCAATCCAAGCTGATGGCAACAGCCTTCACTCTCCACTGGCAGTGCAGATGTTGGTTTGTGCTTACTATGAAATGAATTCACACAGTAGTACAGCTGCCTCCTTTCTAATAATTTATACACTGTTCTAGACTGTCCTGAGGCCCAAGTTATTGCTTACTCAACAGAAATATAAATATTTTAAGACTCTTGTCACATACAGGCAACTCATTTTAAATTCATGCACCGCATAGGGGGCTAAGAACCTACTCGTTTGTTCCAAAGAGCTACCAAGAGGATTGCCTACAGGTACATGGCTATAAATGATTCAACAGATCATTTTTTGTTTATCTGTTATACAAAATAATAAAGCAAGCAATCTATCCAAGGAGTGTTCCTGAAACACAGATGAACAGATGAGAACCCCTTTAAATTATAGGGAGCGGGGGCAATATCCTCTCTTTGTGCTGATATCAGTGACATTCTGTGTCAACAGAGGTGGGGTTTCCAGCCACTGTGCTTCCTCTTGGACCTGGTATAAAGGTACACAGCGCACACTCAGCTCCTCACTGCCGTCTCTATCCGTGCTGATTTACCTGCTTCAGTCCAGAAGACAAAGAGCACAAATGGCATTCTCCACCCGCAGCATCCAGTGGGGTACGAGCAGCCGTCTCCAGTCCTCTGCACCCAGTGTCAGTAGCCTGACCTCCAGGAAAATGTCTGTCCAGAAGATCCAGGCACCCAGTGTCTACGGGGGAGCCGGGGGCTATGGCACCCGCATATCAACCAGCACCAGCTCTGGCCAAGGCCTCGGAGGGAGCCTCCAGCTCAGCATCACTGGTAGCGATGTGCTGCTCGCTGGCAACGAAAAATCCACTATGCAAAACCTGAACGATCGTTTGGCTGCGTACCTGGAGAGGGTGCGCTCACTGGAGAAGTCAAACTCCCTGATCGAGACGCAGATCAAGGAGTGGTATGAGAAGAACACCATAAGCGTAGGGCAAGACTACAGCTCCTACTTCAAAACAATTGAAGAACTCCAAAAAAAGGTAAGAGATCATAGAGCCCTCTATAAATATAGGAATTGAAATTATCAGTGAGAGAGAGAATAATCTGCTGTAGAAAATGTACTTTTCCAAACTGTAATTGGCCCAGCTGAGGAAAAAAAAGGTTAATTTTGATCAGATACAAATTAGTGACAGATTTTACATCATTTGTAATACCAGATATATGCCTGCAGTTGTGAGTAATCTCATACCTGAAAAATCTTTGACTCAGAATTAACTAGTGCTATGATATTTGCCTTAGGTGGCTTTAATTAGAGAAAGTACTAATGGTAATCTATATATTTAAATATAGTTTAGCAACAGTCTATTTCAAGGTGAGTTTTTAGAAAAGAAGGGCAAATGCTCAGAAAAAAATTAAAGATCACTACTTAAAATAGTAAATTACCAGTGGAAACAATTAAGTATTCCCAGCAATCAGCTGCCAGATTTGTCAAATAGTTTTCAGAACTTCCTTCAATCTTTCCCATGTTATTTTTTATCAGTTCTACTTCCCAGCATTTAAAAGCAGATCCCTTCAGAGAGCACTTCATCCCAACTATTCAGTACACTTATGTTATGGCAAGACAATTTCCCTTTTGGACATCCCTAATTCCTTTCATGCACTTCAGATGGAACTTAGCTTTAAACCCAGCTAACAGACAGCTGAAGTGAAGCAGGATGAAGCCCACTTACAGTATTCATTCCCAGGAAAGGATTGAGTGTGAATTTCTTGAGTGCAAACTTTCATCGCTTGTCCATCATTCCTTTTAGATTTCTGTTGCCCAGATGGACAATGCCAGGCTTGTCCTGCAGATCGACAATGCCAAGCTGGCTGCTGATGACTTTAGGCTGAAGTAAGTTCCATGATTTTATATCAATTCTCTTTCATGCTCCTCTTATTTAGGAAAGCTTCCACTTATTGGAATCAGTGCTGAGAAGTGAACATCTTCCAACTTCAGTTTAATGAAAATTTCACAGTGACTGTGGTAGTTACTGATTCTAACATTTACACCAAACTGTTGCATTCCAATGATGACAAAAGGCACCTTATTGCACAGGTTTGAGAACGAACACCTGCTCAGGCAGAGTGTGGAGAACGACATCACCGGACTGCTCCGTGTCCGTGACGACCTGACTCTGACGAAATCTGACCTGGAGTCCCAGATTGAGAGCATAACTGAGGAACTTGTTTTCCTTAGAAAGAGCCACGAGGAGGTGAGAGCAGCTGAGCATTGCCAGGGAGAGGGGTTTTGAGTGGCAAACACAAACAGCCTCACTAGGAAGCATTTTTATCCTTCCTGGATGCAGCATAATCATGTGTAGCACTAAGGGACATCCAAGCTGTCAGGGGTCAAAGGCTGAACATTCCTCCATTCCAGAAATGAAGGAGGGAAGGTTTTCTCTAAGAATAATTTATGGTTTAGGAATTGCTACCCCAAAATCACACAAATGGGAGCCATGACTTCTGCCCTCATTCTATAGGTCTGGTTCTGAGGAAATAATTTTTATGATACATTTATCTATGATATAGCATTTATTGCTATAAAGAAAGTAAACTGTTCTAACATGAGGTGCGCTAAACAGTATTTACAAGGTGATTAAGTTGTCCTGCCCCGAGGTACTATTAAGGATTAGTCCTGTGTGTGTAGATGTTGAGTTTGTGTCCAATGCCCAGGACTGACAGCTCCCTGCAGCTGATGCTAACACAGTCCCCGTTGCTGCAGGACCGTGACAGGCTGCGCAAAGAGGTGAGCGGCTCCGTGAATGTGGCGGTGGATGCTGCTCCCGGCATTGATCTTGCAGCTATTATGGAAAACATGAGAAAGCAATATGAAGAAATGGCAGAAAAGAACCGCCAAGAAGCCAAAGAACATTTTGAAAAGCAGGTAAAGTCAACTGCTTAAACATCAGCAAGAACCTCGGTCGTGCCTGGCTGCAGTTCACAGTCCCTCCATTCCTCATTCCAGACAGCAGAACTGAACCAGGAAGTTGCCTTCAATGTTGAACAGCTGGAGGTCCAAAGGAAAGAGATCGTGGAACGGAAACAGGTCTTCCAGAACCTGGAGGTGGAATTACAGTCCCTGCTGACCATGGTAAATAACAAAAAGCAAAAAGCTATACAATCAAAATGTTATTTTAACAGAAAAATGTATCTTCTGAATGACATGTCTCTCTTCTTCCCATGGACTACAGAAAGACACCCTGGAAGGCTCTGTGGCCGAAACAGAAGCACGGTACAGTTACCAGCTCGCGCAGATTCAGGGAGCAATTTCCAATCTGGAGGCTCAGCTGAGGCTGCTCCGAGCTGACATGGAGGCTCAGAACAACGAGTACAGCACCCTGCTGGATATCAAGACTCGCTTGGAGATGGAGATTGCCACGTACCGCCGGCTGCTGGAGGGAGAGGAAAGCAGGTGAGCACACACATGGCTTTGTGTGTTGGTTTGGTTTGTGTGGCAAATCTGCCTCTCTCCAACTGCTTTGGGGTGGGGAAGTCTGTTGCCCAGTTCTCAGCCAGAGAATCAGAGCAGGCTGCCGTTTAAGCTGGGCTGCTGCAGCTGCTGTGGAATTTTGAGGTGGGCTCTCCCAGCCTACAGACTGTCACTCTGGGGAGTTGGGTAGATGTTCACATGCCAGGAACACCAGTAATGCAGTTCTGGATCAACTTGTCCGTGTGGGTTAAGCAGAGAGCAGAACTTCCCCCCAGATTCTACCTGTTCAGCTGTTCTGGCTCCTGCATGAGCTGAAGTCCTGGCATTGCAGAGATGAGCCTGCAGATTAGCTGCACCTACAGCTTATGCTTAGCAAGTTTCACTTTAACTGAGAGAACTCGTTTTACTGAGTTTATCTCCTGGTTAAATGTCTTGATGAAAGGGGATTAGCTGTCCTGATCAAACACATAGGAAATGCACAAGGATGTTTCTTCAATACATGAGTTGTCATATATTTACATTTTCTAATTTATAATTTGAACAGGCATTTAGAACATACAGAAGAGCTTGAAAAAGGTATGTCCCACCAATTTCCTTCTATTTTGATGGCTGCCTGTTGAAATGTTATGGAATGAATTAGCTTGATATAAAACAACAGCTTCAGAGAAAATAATCACTCAGTGGAATCTCACATCAAGAAAGCAATCAACTGTATGGTTACCCTATAGGGACTATACAAACCTGGGTTTATATATACAGTTCAGGTGCCCAGTGCAAATCCACAGACCCACCTTACTCATTCTGTGATTCTGTGAGTCCTCACACAGCCAAGAGGACAACACAGAGTTACCGAGTTCCCCTCTGGAGAACTGCAGAAGCATCTGTTTCTCCCTGCTGGCTGCACAGGGAGCTTGAGGCTCCCAAGTAACATATCCAGTTTCATAGCAAAAATTTCCAGTTTGGTGTAAGTCTATTCCAAGGCTTTAGGTCTACAAGTCTGTGCTAAACTGAAGCAAAACTATCAAGAGCAATAGAGAGTTACTGAACCCAGTGTCCACTACAGTCCATGGGCAACATACTCAGTCTCCAAAAGAGGAGAAGCCACACCCTGCACACTGCAGAATTTTACCTCAAGTACCTGTGGGCTGAAGATGCTTTTTGCTATTTCCTCATCGACTGCTACTACTGCAGCAATATTATTCTGTCAATGTACATTGCATTTAATTAATTCTCTTTTCAATTTCCATAACAGAATCAAGTAAGCTTAAGAAGATCAAGACAATAGTTGAGGAGGTGGTTGATGGCAAGGTTGTCTCCTCTGAGGTCAGAGAGGTTGAAGAGAAGATATAAATGGCACCAGCAGAGGAGATGCCTCTGAGTTTCCTGGAGCTGATGCCAAAACTAAAAGATTTATACAGAATCTGATCTAATTCACCCTAAACCTAAAGGGCTGAAAAATGCCTAATTATCAAATCCTAAACAGTTGTTGTTGTTGTTTTTGTGGGGGAGCATTAATAAAAACCTGTAAGTTACAACATAAAAGACTTTGGGTCTACTTACATAGCGACTAAGTACCTTGATGAAAGAAAATCAAATCAGCCTGGTATAAATGTATAATTGCTTCTAGCAGAGATAAAAATGAAGTATTGGGCTTTTAAAATGCATTAAGACATCAATTCAGCACACCTTTTCTGAATGGGAACTCCCACTCAAACATAAAGCAACTTCACTTCATTAAAACCTGATTTTCAAATAAATAAGAAGTGTCAATTTGCTTGTCATAATAAATTTACATGAAAAAATAAATTGAAGAAGCATATTTGATACTTTTCATGCTCTGTGAATGATTATGTCACCAGGGACTACAGCAAGCCAAGATATTTTATCAATAAGAATATATTTGAAATGATCTCTTTCAAACCTTTCTGTGAAAACGTTCCCTGTCTCATAGGGAGGCCCCTGTGCCACACCTGGATCCTCAGTCCCAGGAGTTTACATTTTCCTCTTGAGAACATAAACACACAAAGCTCTTCCCTATGAAACCTCACCTGTCCAGAGCTATTTACTGTACATAAACAGCTGCCAAAGAACTAATCCTCTGCTTTCACTGCCCCAAGTCACTGAGACCAGGCTATCAGCTCATTTCCACAGAAATGCTTTACTTACACCTTTGATCTTCCGCTCTTTTCTGCCCCAAAAGCACCATGCTCCTGGGTGTGGATAAATCAAAAATTAACACATTTCAGTTGACAAATCCAATGATATAATTAAGCCAGGACAAAGCAAAAACAATTTTCCATTTATCAAAATAACTTCAAAAGAAAAGCATACTGGTTTGGGAAGGTTTCTATGCCCAAACCTGCACCCAGAGGTGCTACATTTGATCTTTAAATCTGTATTATAAAAAGCACCAAATACAGAAACCGGATTTCTTATTTTGAGATAACAGCAAACTATTTAGCAGACACAATGGTCAGTTCTCAACTCCGAAGTACAAACTGTTACAGCTATAGACTATATGCATATCACACTAAAGTATTTCAGTGATGAAAAGGTTAGGGCATAAACCTAATTCCAAATCCTATTTGGTATAAATATATTTATATTTTCATATTAATGACCACCCTGCAGCTCACTGAACATCCATGTGCCCTTGGACACCTGATAGTCACTTTTCTTACTTCCTATCAAGCATCCAGGAGCACTAATCCAGCAGAGGCTCCTGCCAGAAGAGCATTATGAAAAGAAAGACACTCCTGCCACAAAAGCTAGGAACCAGGGATCAAAGGGATCACTCTGCTGACTAAGCAAACTCCTGTAAAAACAGCCCCAAACCCAGGAAGCATTGAATCTGCAATGACAAAACAATTATTTAGGAGGGATTTAAATGCGAAAAGAATTTTTTGTGCTCCGTTGCACATGGCAGAACACAATCGTGATGTCTCAGCTCTACTCCACCCATTTCCCCTCATACAAATACCTGGAGGGCACCAGATTTCCACTCCCATTGGCAATTTTGGTTGGCACATATCATTTCGGTTGGTCAGAACATACTAAACTGACATCCCCTCCAAACAGCAGGAAGAGAGAGAGAGTGAAACCTCTCCCCAGGAGGTGGGGACTATTCCTGAAACACCCACTGCTGTCCCTCTATAAAGCTGACCCTGCTCCCGCTCTGCCTTGCTCTCTGTTGTATCCTCCACAGAGCAGATCCAGGCACCTCAAGCACCATGGCCCTTTCCATGCGCACAAGTGGCGGGTCCCGGCCATTCTCCTCTCGGAGTGGATTTGGAGGGGGATCTCTGAGGATGTCCAGTTCTGGTGGTGGAGGAGGCTTTGGTGGCAGTGGGCTTGGGTTTGGTGGGGGGTCTAGTGGAGGGTTTGGTGCAGTTTCTCTGTTGGGTTCAGGCTCTGGCTTTGGTGGGGGCTTTGGGGGCAGCTCAGGTGCAGGATTTGGGAGCAACTTAAGCAGTGGCTTTGGTGGAAGCTTTGGAGGTAGTTTGGGTGGTAGCTATGGAAGTGGCTTAGGCAGTGGTCTTGGGGGAGGTTTGGGAAGTGGCTTTGGCAGCAGTTCAGGTGCTGCTTTTGGAAGTGCCTTTGGTGGTGGCTTGGGGACTGGTTTTGGAGGTGGGCTTGGCCCTGCTGGTGCTGGCGATGGTGGCATTCTTTCTGGCTCAAAAAAAGAGACGATGCAGAACCTCAATGACCGTCTGGCTGCGTATCTGGACAAAGTGAGATCTCTGGAGGATGCCAACACCGAGCTGGAGCGCAAAATCCGTGAGTGGTATGAGAAAAGTGGCCCTGGCACTGGCACCCCTGGATCAGGGAATGACTACAGCAAATTCTATCCCCTCATTGAAGATCTTCGAAACAAGGTAGCAAAGTAATGTATTTAATGTATCTTTATATTTGTAACTCACTTAATAGTATGAATGAAACTAACAAATTTCTTTTGGAAACCATGAGCACATTTATCCTTTGGTACTGACGCTTGGAGTCACCTCTGTCACCTTGCACTGGTGACATGTGCTGAATTTTTCCTGTACATTAAAGCAGTTCTGTAGCTGTGTCACGCAGTGATTTGTCTAATCTGGATAAAAGAAAAGGCAATGATGGAATGCAGTTCTACAAACCCTTGTAGAACACAAAGTTTAAAGCCATTACAAAGCCATGAAGCCTTTGGGCTGTAACATCATTCTCTGAACACTGTTTGTATTCTAGATCATCAGTGCAACCATTGACAATGCGAGGATCATTCTGCAGGTCGATAATGCCAGACTGGCTGCTGATGACTTCAGACTGAAGTAAGGATATCTTCATGATACAAAAACTCTTACTAATATCTTAATGAAAAAAATCTTTTGTATTAAAAATCTCTTTCCTTGTAGAATACTTGTAATATAATTACTACACATTATTATAATAATTTTGTGTATTAAGTTTTCATATTAAAACTAAAATAAAATACATTAATAGTTTGCATTTGACCTCATTGGACATGTAAAAAATAATATTTAATCCCTTTATGCACAGATACGAGAATGAAGTGGCTCTTCGGCAGAGTGTGGAGGCCGACATCAATGGTCTGCGCAGAGTCCTGGATGAGCTGACCATGACCAGGGCAGATCTGGAGATGCAGATTGAAAGCCTGAATGAAGAACTGGCTTATCTCAAGAAGAATCATGAAGAGGTTATTTTTTTCCTTTGTGAATTCACAAGACACGTGAAATTGTGAAACATCAAATTACTCCCTTATTTAAGCCAGTGGGAGTTCCTGGGTTTCATTATTTGTTTTGTTTGCTGTTAATTTTTGAGTTTTCTAAGTGAAAGAGTAAGAGAAACAAGCTACAGATCCTTGTTGAAACAGAATTTATATCACATATATTTCTTTACATGTATTTTGGTAGAACTATTTTGCCTTTTCTTAACAGAACCTTCTCTTTATTTTCAATCTCTCCAGGAGCTTCAGGGCATCCAAAGCAGTGAATTAGGCCAAGTCAGTGTGGAAATGGATGCTGCTCCAGGGACTGACCTGACCAAGCTTCTGAATGACATGAGGGGACAGTACGAAGTCATTGCCGAGCAAAACCGTAAAGAGGCCGAGGCGTGGTTCAATGAAAAAGTAACAACTAGAGAGAGCAAACTCAGGAAAATGCATGGGAAAATGAGTTCAATACTTGGAACAGTAAAATTACACCCCATTCTTCCTTGTCATTTCAGAGCGGGGAGCTGAAGAGGGAAATCTCCACCAATACCGAGCAGCTCCAGTCGGGAAAGAGCGAGATCACGGATCTAAAACGGACTCTCCAGAGCCTGGAAATAGAGCTGCAGTCTCAGCTTGCCATGGTATGTTCTAGGGAAGCTGCTGACTGCTCAGAGCCAATTCAGCAACTTCAAAAGTCTTTTTAGACCTTATCCTATTCCATAGGATTGAGGATTTGCATTTATTTCCGATTAAATCCTATATTCTTTTAGTTCCTAAATAGCAGTAATATGTCTAACTGGATTGCAGAGAGCATGTCACAAAGCAGATGAGTTTTTACATCACATTTAGGGAAGCAACAAAGGACAGTTTTCAAACTGGTGTTTTCAAAAAGAAAATAGAACCTTCTAAGTAATGCAGCTGTACTCGCTCCCTTAAGCTATTTCAGTTGGTTTTGGTTTTATAAAGAGGTTTTTTCCTTAACCAGAGATTATTTAATATCCTTACACAGAAAAAATCCCTGGAAGACACTTTAGCAGAAACGGAAGGTGGTTACTGCGCTCAGCTGTCACAAATCCAAATGCAGATCGGGAACCTGGAGTCCCAGCTTTTCCAGGTCAGGGCTGACATGGAGCGCCAGAACGCGGAGTACCAACAGCTCCTAGACATCAAGACTCGTCTGGAAATGGAGATTGAAACCTACAGGCGCCTGCTAGATGGCGAGTTTGTGTAAGGAACTGATTGACACAAAATATCTCCTTGGGTTTATTTTCTGTAGCAAAATCCTTTCCAGGAAAAAAAGATGTAAAGTAAGTGGAACATTCTCCAAACGACAGTAAGTTACATACAGTGATCTGAAATATCACTGTGACTGAGGAGAGTGAGCCATTCTGCTCAGTGTTTAAATAATCTATCAATGTCACCATGAAAAGGGAATTTATCCCAATCCTATCGAACATCCTGCAATAATGCATGTCTCTAATTCCCTTTTAGGGGCAGTGGACAGGCAGTTACATTTGAAAGCTCATCCCTGACAGGGTCCAAATCTCAAACACAATCACTGGATTCTTCTCAGGGTAGGTAGAACTTGATGGAGTAAAATTTTTTTTCTAAAATTCACTCTTGTAAATCAAATAATACATGTTATCCTGTTTAACTACATCATAGAGCTCATTATAATCAGAAGCCAGTTTGAAAGGAAAAGAGGTCATGTGCTGCTTTGGTTTATCATTTTTAACACACTGATAAATATTTTTTGTTTTGTTCATGATGTTTAGATCCAACCAAAACTAGAAAGATCAAGACAATTGTCGAAGAAGTGGTAGATGGAAAAGTTGTTGCATCCCACGTTAAGGAAGTTGAAGAGAAGATATGAGGCACAATCTGATGTGGCAAAGGATCCATTTGCTCCAAGCCAAAGTGGATAGATAATTTTATTCTTTTGTATGAAGTGATAAAACGTTTGGCTTTGTACTAAGAATCTTTTAGATAAGACAAAGTTGGCACTTTCATTCCTTGCAGACATGCAATATATTTCCTGCTTCACTCTGTCAGCATCACCTGTATGATTTCCACAGTGTTCTTTAAAAATATCATCAAATCTCTGTTCAATAACCAGAAATATGAAGCACACATTTAATCAGATTTGCCTTTTTATAATCTTTACTAATCAATAGATAAAATAATTTTGCTGTTCTAACCTCATTTTCTAGTTTTCATCACTAATAAAAAGGACTCAACAAGCTTTAAGGTATTAATGTCCCTTCATTCTCCATGACCCTCTCCAGCTGTGTGGTGAGCCAGCAATGAAATATGAACATTGAAAGCAGCTGGAATTCAAAATTCCATAAATCCTAGGAAAGATGCAATTGTTTATACCTACCTACCTTTAGCCTTCAGGGATCTCATAGCCAGGTGTTCTCTTTACACCTGAAAAAAAAGATAGAAAAATAAAGCATTAGTTTATACCATCCCAAGTGCAATACTTGTGTTTGTCTGATGGATTCTTAATGGTTTTCCTACGCAACTGTTCTCATCCCATCAATGACAAACTGCCAATATTTTGGGTTTAGAACTACACAGAATGAGGATAATTGAGCCACTTGTAGAAAAGAGAGTGGGCAACAAAACCTTTCTATCTCAGTCCAGGTCAACTGGAAGACAGTCAGCTAAGGAAAACAAAATCCAAACACAGGATCCTTTCACATGTGCCAGCAGACACAGCCAAGAACAGGGAAGCCTTTTCACACCAGGAGACTTAAGTGGTACAATACTTTGACTTCTAAAAAGATGCATGTCTTGTAAAAGTTTTCTGCCTTTTTTATAATTTCATTGATGTATATTCTCATTTAGAGCCTAAAATGCATTTCTCTCTTTAGTAATTTTAAATTTTTATTGAAATCAGAAATTTTTTAATGCATATCTGATATGGTGCACTACTGAAAAAAAATAACCAAGAGGT
Source organism: Oriolus oriolus (assembly GCA_013400235.1). NCBI lineage: Eukaryota > Metazoa > Chordata > Aves > Passeriformes > Corvidae > Oriolus > Oriolus oriolus. The sequence goes on along the minus strand of VXBT01000798.1, from coordinate 132,114 downwards.
AAAATGAAATAGGTAAGAGCTGTTCGTAGCAGACAAGATCATTGGGATCACACAGTGCTCCAGTGAGCCAGGAAATGAAGAATCACAGCACAGCAGACAGCCTGTGCTGGACCTGCCTGGGAGCAGTCAGGAAAGGGCTAAGAAGCCCACACACACTGCATGTTGTGTGTATTGAGCACACCAACCCCTGGCACAGGTACTGAAACACAGTTAGAGACAACCCAGACCCTTTTTCTGACAGCAGTGATGTGTCCAAAGTGTACATTCACCAGAACTTTGCCCTCTGCAGAAGAGAAGCCGAAGCCCTTACCACAAGTTGCACCAGCACTACTCACCATCTATAGTGCTGGTTCCTCTCCCTCCTTGTGTGTTTCTGCCCATAAACCCGCCGCACTGTTGGGTGAGAGGATGCCCAGGAGACCAGCTCGTTTCCGAAACGGGACAGTCCTCAACACTGGGTCAGGTCAGACACCCAAGGCTTCATCTCACTGAGTCTCAAACACCTTCAGGGACGGAAATTTTGTGACATCCCTAACAATGGTGGACGCACCTGCCAGCGGCACGGCCGGCAATCCAGGTATGCTGCCGGGAAGCTCTGCCCTTCCATGTCCTCCTGCCAGCGCACTTCATGCTGGGCAGCTGCAACTTTATCCGTCACTTTCTCTCTCTTACCCTCACATTTCCGAGGTTATAAAACCCCACAGTTACAGTGTGACAGAAACATTAAGGCATTGATATATTCATTTCGGCACATAATTTAGGAATAGTTATTTTAGTGCTATCCTTCGCTGCATTAACCTGCTGCCAGGACGGGCTGACAGGCTCTGAGCCCCCCGCGCTCCCCGAAATGGGCCGCTGCCGCTTTAACGGCCCCGCGGCCGCAGCCCCGCGCCGCCGGCAGCGGAGCCGGGAGCCGGGGAGGATGGGAGGAGGAGGAGGAGGAGGATGGAGCCGGCTCGGCTCCGCCGAGAGATCAGGGCAAAGTATGAATCGCTCATCACCCGAAATCAGATAAAGACCGTCAGCTCAGCAAGGACGCAGGTAATGCCTCCTCACAGCCACACACCTTGCAGAGTACGGAGCCATTCCCTGGCCGTACAGTTCCACCCGCAGCCTCTATGAGGTACAGTAATTCCTTTCAATGCAGCAGATTTTCGGGGAAGGGATGTGGATTTTACCGCAGTAAGATGTGAACTAGAAGAATCGGAAATAGATTTTGTTAAGGGTATGGATTCATGCTGAACGAATGCTGTGTAATTCATGAGGATGCTTTTCTGTCCCTGCAGCTGGGCTATTGCTGGGATTTAAGGGATGATGACATAGGCTGTAACACGGTAACCTCTAGCTCCATGTAGTTACCTCAGAGGAAAGAAGAATCCTGAAGAGAATCCTTATCTATACAGCAATCTTTGCCATTTTTAGCCCTATAGTAAAGAAAACTGTACCTTTGCAGGAACTATTTTCCATTGCTCACAGTAAAAACTATGTTCTGCTGTTCAGCAAATATCAGTTATTCTCTCATACAGTTTGATTAAATGTTACCAACACACAATGTTGCTGTTAGGGATTTACATACAAACAGCTCTAAATCCAACTGAAATCAAATGGCAAAACAATTTTGAGCCATCAAATGTAAAGAAATTCAGAGGGGAATCAGGTATTCTGTCACCTTGTACTCAGGTATTGGAGGAATCCCAGAGGTTTGTTTTAAGGACAGGCCAGACGCTGCTGCAGCCTGGCTGATCCACCAGCAGTGCCAGACACACGGCAGCTGCACACCCGTCAGGGAAGCCAAGTTTCTCTTTGTGTTGGCACAAAGCAGCCAATGCACATTGGTTTGATCTCATCACACAAATTCTGCAGTAGCTAGGCAAGAAAGGGGAAGCAAAGAACATTGGGGATTCACTTGTGGATGAGCCAAATCTAGATTCTCCACAAAAATGATGGCCTGGTAAAGTTGCAATAGGTCAGTATGTACAGGTGAACAAAACTCTTATTTTTCTTAGTTCATAAGACCTGAATTAAAGAGATTCTTTCTTACAGTCGATGTCATCATAAGAACCTGCTTAAAGCAGTAAAACATGCAAAACAGCAAGTGCTGTTTCATGGGCTTATGGCATCTTCACCACTTCCAGGGAAACTCAGAATCAAAAAAGAAAAATAACTTCCATAAGCCAAACAATCATTCTGGAAGTTACATGCAGGAACACACTATTGAAATCAAAGATAAGTCTAAATCTAAAACGACCCCGCACATGATCAGGATTGGTTTCAAAAAACTATTTTTAAGAGGATAAAAGGAAAAAAAAAACAACCCTGAAATCAAAAATACATTAAAATCAAAGCACTTTATTCAAACTTGGAAACTTGAACCATCTGCACCTCCCCTAAGCCCATTTGTTCCAGAGGTAAGGTCTCAGTACAATTGGGTAATTTGTATGAGAATACCTCTAAGACAAAGGTGCCAGGGATAGAGAAGTGGCCAACTCCTTCCCTACAAACACAGTGGGATAAGGGGCTTCCCTCTACACAGTACAGAAGATATCAACTCCTCACTATGAGCTTACACACATTTATACAACTCCAACAAAAATTCCAACTAGATATTTTTATGTGCCAGTTTATTATCATTATTTAAATATTTTTAATATTGTTATCTTTTGTACGTCCCCTGTAGTTAGAAGAAGGTACAAGTAAAAGAATGGACAAAGATGCAGAAGCACTAAAGGCAGCCAGAGCAGAACTGTGCGAAGCCCGACGGCAGTGGCACCACATGCAGATCGAAATCGAGTCTCTCCACGCTGTGGTAAGAGTCAGAAATGAAACTTGAAATCTCATGGAAAAAAGGAGTATTATCCTTGATGTAAACTATCCCACAGTCAATTTCTGTGACAATCACAGCCACCATACAGCAGAAATCCATCACAGGAACACTCAGCTTTGAGGGGCTCCAGCTCCTCATAGAGCCCTCACTCACACATATTGACCCAGCACATGTTCTGGTGCAGGATCTGCCACTCCAGGCACACGTGGTGTCCCGTTTTCACACCTCCCAAACATATATTTGCATGATACTCCTCCACCAAGCTCCTGGTCATTCTGCCTTACCAATTCACAGCATCTTTATGACTTTCTTTACTGTGTGGACCAAATTTATCAATTCATTTGTGATAAAATGTCAGCAGTTTGCTCAATTCAGCAGTACAGAAAAGCTCCAAGAGCACACAGACACTTCATACAGCACTGAGCTGGGCATCGTTTAACTGTAAAATCAGAGATCTGTAAACTCAAGGTAGTGGATTGCTGTGCAAGACATGGCTCCACTTTCATCTGATCTTAAATTACCATAATTTACTGGAAAATTTCTCAGCCAAAGTATTACCTTAAAAGCTTTACTCCTGTTCTTAAAGAATAATCTTAAAAGAACTGATGTAAAAAAAAAAAAAACAGTTTGTTAATGAAACCATGTATGTGTATGACATCTTTACACACAAACTTTCCAAATTTAAAATATGACTTAAATTTCACAGGAAAAGGGTTTGGAACGTTCATTGCGTGCCACAGAGCAGCAGTACCACATGCAGCTACAAAATTTGGAAGGTGAGATTGAATGCTTGGAGAAAGAGCTATTGGAAGTGAGAAGGGGAATTGAGAAACAGCTTCGAGAGCATGAAATTCTCCTGAACACGAGGATGAAGCTGGAGGAGGAGATAGCGACATATCGCAGTCTGCTGGAGCAAGAAGAGAGCAGGTATTCGCTGCTTAGAGAAAAAGATCTCAAATTTGTCTTCCATTTCTGAAGGTCTCAAATAATCAGAATTGTACATGTACTAGTCATTAAAAAATTACAGCATAAAACCTTAGAAAAGCTTTCATTGTAAGGTAGCTTCACTGACTGCAGAGTTTCCGGCACTCAGTGTCTCACACACATTGCAGAGAGCAGCACAGTCACTGCAGCCTCACTTGAGGTACTGCAGGTCACTGGGCCCCTCAACACCAGGCATACAAGGCTGGTCCATGCACGTGAAGTGCTGGGCAGGGAGTCCATGCCTCAGACCAGGACAGATCACTGCAGGAAATTGCACAGGTATTGTCAATAATTTCTTCCAGTTCTGGGCTCAGAATGAGAAATCCCAACAAATCCCAACAAGCAGTTACCACGATCAAACAGAACCTCTCGTGATTCCAACATTTTTAAATTTTTCACAGCTGTTCATATGACAAGTTTGGAATTTAAGTAATTCAATATTATTAGATGCCTTTAATAACTTTTATTTTTACAGGTTCCGTTGCTCAATACCTGCCCAGAAGGATGACAAAAAGCCCAGCACTAGCAAGATCACCTTTATGTTGCCTTCAGGTGAGTTTCACCACCTTCTCCTTAAGGGATTTTGGCCCTAACTGTTCACAACTACTGAAAAATTCCTGGATATTAAAAAAGGACCTTTTCCAATGTATGGGAAATACCTCCAGGTCCTGTGTACTGCCCTTGCCCTTCTGCATGCTCAGTGTATACCTGCATATTCTTTTACAGAGGATGTAAAGAAGCACAAACCGAAGGTGGAACTGATGACAAAACAAGCAATCCTAGATGGAAATATCATGAAGGAAAGTGCTGAAGCTCATGGCACTGTACAGTAAGATAAACAGGAATTTCACAAAATAACAATTGAAAGGAAAGGGTGGAGATTACATTTCAGTAACTTTGAATTTTCTGTTATTTGGTATCTGTTATATTGTGCCCACATAGCCCAGGAGCTTCAGAACCACTGTGAGAGCTCTTGAAGGTGCACTGAATGGCAGTATTTAACAATACATTACATTTAAAAGTTCTTTTCATTAGCATTGGCTTCATAAGCAAACAATACCATGCTGGTGCTTCTGATTTGTAATTTCTATTTCTGTTAAGAATGAAACTATGAATAATTCATCTCACTAAGGCTGAAAGCAAAGAGCTCAGACCACATTTGGGAAGTCCCTCTGGGGCATATTTATGCACATAAATTCAGGCTCAGCTGCTCCAACTTGCTCCTTGGAAACTCCTACTTTTCCCCAAACACGGGAGGGAGAGCCTGGCTGCCAAGTAGGCATGTGAAAGTCTGTTAGGATGTGTTATTCACCCGAAATCACTTTAATAGCATTGGATTGCCTCATTTTTTTTTCCTTCTGTTCTTTTAGCTTTTTTGTAGACTAATTTAATGTTACCTTTAAACACACTGTAGTGGGCCATTCCTAACAATGAACCATTATTAGCTGCTGAAGAAATTAATGCCATCACATAAGGCCCACCAGACACACTCCCATGGCTGAAGTTTATTTTTGTGCATGAGCTTCGTTCATCACACAGTCACTCAGACCTGCACGGGGCTGCTCCACCGGGTGCAGTTTACTTAGCTGGGTGAGACCTCAGAGCCTGACTTTTAGATCTGAATTCTGACACACACACAGAGAATTGAATCAACAGGATTTGGGTACCTCAGTATTCCTGGATCAGCTGGCTTTTCAATTCTCCCTATTTTACTTCTGCCCTTTTTTCTCTTTAATGTGATATAGCTCCACATTCTGAGGTTTGAGTCTAAACTAGACTTTCTCCTCCCTATTCTGAAGGTTTTCAGATGCAGGAATTCTGTCCTGCCCACTACAGTACTGAGGTTTCTTGCAAAACTTTTGAGCTTGGATTCCAAACTTTCTCCTTGGAAACAAACTGCCTAATGTGTTTGGATCAGTGGTTTTGTATCCATGTCTACCTAAAAGTACAAAAACAAGAACATAATGAACCCTCATTCTTTATTTAGCTTCTCTGGAGGATGAAACTGTAAAAAGAAAACCTCTGGTATCTCAGTACCATATAAAATAACTCGACATTTTATGATGCCATTTCTCTCTCTGTTTTAAAAGCAGTCCTGAAGATAGATAACTAATATGGCCTAAAAAATCATAAATACATTTGCTTTATTGTTTCAGGACAGAAAAAGTGGATGAAGTCATTAAGGAATGGGAAGGTTCTTTCTTTAAGGACAACCCTCGCTTAAGGAAAAAGTCCGTTTCCTTGCGTTTTGATCTCCACCTGGCCGCCACAGAGGACGGGTGTTTGCACACGAAAAAGAAAACCCTCCCCGACATTGAAGTCAGGCTGGTGATGAGGAGATCCTGCAGCATCCCATCCATCAAACCTTAACCTCAGCCAATTCCCTCAAAGTGCATCTACAATGGGCTTCGGAAATAAACTGTAGATGGACTCCCACGGCTGCTGTCTGCTACAACCACAACATCTTACCAAGCACTTGGATCAATACAATAAAACCATACAAGTCCTTTAAAAGAAAGGGTGAAAGAGCAAGGGACTTCAGATTCCAAGAAACCCGACTTCTACTGGTTTTATACTCTGAGTGCAGCCCTTTCATTTTCTCATTGTTGTTGTTTTGTAGAATTTCACCAAATATTACAAAAATTAAACTAGGACTTTATAGTTTGACATATTCTGCCTTCGTAAAAGAGAACTTGTTTTCTCTTTCTGAAAATGAGAAATGCATATTTGCTTCTCTTAACTATTCAATATTCCATTCATATAATGACTGGTGAATCCTTGCAATAATTTATATCACAACAGTCATACTTCTAGAAATATATTTTAAAATAATACTTTCTAACAGCAAAAATTACATACAAAAATACTCTTAAAATACATGAACTATTAACAAAGAGTTTTCTTTTAAAAGTGGCTAGTATTTTTAAATTCCCTTTTTTCAGGCAACAACTGAGCAAAAATGTCTTTCCTCTACGTCCTTATACACCGGTTTTAAAAGTATTGTTACAATCCAGTAACATTTTAGCCATACTGTTCCCCTGATTTTGAAGCAGTAATTTACCCTGAAAAATCAATCATTCTGTTATGTGTCCACACACACCTGTACTACAAGTCTCTTAGCCAAGGCAAATGAAATTACTCTCTAATTGTTCAGATGGGAGCAGTCAAACAACCATTTGAACGCTGGTATTCTATTAATTTTGTTTATTATAACAATGTACATTAAAATATCTTCAACAAATTCCTCTTACGACAAACACTACACGTAAGTGATGCTCTTGATCTAGTACATGTGACAAGTCGCTATTATTCCAGGGTACAACTGTTACTACTTCAAATTAACTGGGCAAAAAAGGGCTACAAATTCAAAGTACAATTCAACCAGATCCCTTAAGTACCCCCAACTCCCACCCAAAGTAGCTGTGGGCAAACACAAACCCCAGCAGAAAACCCTGCACCAGTACACAGAGGAACAGCCATCCTTCTTTAAAACCTTATGGGACAAATTTTAAACAAAGACTCAAACAAGACTGTACGAAGACAAGAATGATTGTTTGTAAGGATTCTGAAGAGGGTGGATGTCACAGCTCCCACTGGAACACTGCGATTGCTGGGGCTCAAAGTCTGGAAAACCCACGCACAGGATTTGCTGGATTACAGCAGCATGTAAAGGATTGATTTCAGTGTCAGTATCTGCCTTATTACTTATGGCATGTGTACAAAACTGATACTACAGATTCTTTCAGAGTAAATTTATGCTTCTATCCTTCATTCACTGTAAGAACAATGCATCGATATTGCCCCGTCCTGTCTGTACTGTATCAAACTCGCTAATTATCCTTAACCTGAATCATGAGCTGATGTTGTTACCACTTGAGTACTTGGCATCCTGAATGTATCGGCCTGCTCCAGTATTTTCACTATGCAGCTTTTTTTTGTGCTTAGACTCTGTACATTTTACAATACTTGAATTTAAACTAAGTTTTAATTGCTGTAAGGCACTTTAAACAGGGATACGAATTTACCAAAGTAAATGATAGTACTACAATAAAAAAAAGTATTAAAATGGAGTTTGTCCATGCATATTTTGTGTGTGTCAATGTCTTCCCTTAAAAGGAAAGGAGTAAAAGAGAAATGCAAAATAAATGTTGCAGATAGGAAAATCTGTAGCACTGTAAAAAGTGTTTTCTAAGATCTTCTCTGCAATTAGAAAGACATCAATTCCCTCAGAATCTTTACCATAACATGTGAGTGTCCTCCTGCTACAAAACTTACTCTTTTTTTCCTGGTAAATCCAGTCACCCTGGCTATTTTCTTCATGTGTGACTTCCTGACACCGACTTCAGTAGCTTCTGCTACTCTAGGCCGAGTTCAGGTGGGCATTCTGGTTTCAACTAAGTTTTCGCCCCTTTCAGTAAGTATCTATTTTTGCATAATTCATAAATTCCATCTCTTCAAATGTAAAGAACTCTCTTTTGTTCACAAACTAATGAACTTCCACAAGTGTCAGTGTGAAGTCCACGTGGGCATCAAAATAATAATATCTTACCCTCATTTTTAGGTCACTTTAAATCTGAATTTAAAAAAAAAATAACACTGAAGCTTAATACTATGGCAGAGAATTCTTCATTTCTGTGCTGCTAATTAAATCCAGACCAGCTGAGCCTCTGCCAAACAGCACCTGCAAACGGCTGACGTAAAAACGAGTTTCATTGTCTCAACCTACTTCCCAGTGAATGTCTGTCCTCATTCCAGAGCTTATGAAACTGCTGGTAATTAAAACAGTTGGGTAAGAATAAGCTTTACATCCCCCCTGGTGAGCACGGTGCAGTATAAACAATTCCATTAAATCAGTAAAACTACTTATATATTGTACAGGATATTAAAAAGTGCACGCTGGCAAAACCTTTCACTATCACGAGATGGAACTGAGGCAAAGAGCACAGTAAAAAAAAAGGGGAGAATAAAAGTAGGGAATACATCGGTGGCTTTGAAAACATATGATTTAGAACTATTAGTATGGAATGTTTCAGTAAATGTACTTGAACACCATAATAAATAATTCAATTCTAAAAACAAATACATTTTAAATAATTCACATTTTAAAATTAAATTTAAAATAATTAATAAATATTTCAAAATTTCTAGGTTCAGTTTAACATTAAATGCAGTTTACACTATCAACAAAAACATGTTACTAATAAACTAGAAGTGAATGTATGAAACTAGGGGGAAACCTGGTCAAAAGCAGGGGAAAAAACAGGTTACTTTTCACCTCTTACAAGTATTTTCTCACCTTTTCTTTAACTTTTCCTGCCCAGTGAAGCTGCTGAACTAGTGTGACGTGTTTTTGCTGGCTGAGGAATCTTTTCAACTCTTGCTTCAATATAAAATTGAAGTTGTAGATTATTCTGCTGCATGTCAACAAATGTCCATTGTGGGCACAGACAGCAGAATCTAAGCAGATGAGGGCAAAGCTCTTATCTCTTTATTTGTTCATAAAAGTAAGTTTATTTAAGCATGAAAACAAACTGGGCCAGTGGAATTGTACGCATCAAGAAAAATCGGCCCAACTTGCAGCAATCCAAGTTCAGTTAGTTTTTCTTCTTTTCACCTTCTACCATCATTTTGGGTTAGGCAGCTACCATCTCCCTTAGCTTTCCTTCAGATCCATCCAAATTTTCCCTCATGAATGTTTAGAAATATGTCTTATTGGTCACTTGAGAGCATTTCAATGCCAAACATTCAATTTCATCAAACGTTGAACGTCAAACTTTCCATTTCAAGTTTCACTGCCAAAGTTTCCATATTTAATTCAGTTACTTTGATAATTTTCGGTGTAAAAGGCTCTTAAAGCTGAATGCTGACGTCTGGAACTCTTCATCCTCCTCACACCCTCAGAGCCACACGGTTCACTGTGTCTGATATTTGGGAGGGTTTTACCTGTGTGTGATACCTTTGCTAATTTCTGCAAGGAATTGTGGACAATTCCACTGCTCCCAGACTACTGGGTAATTTATAATCCTGTGCGATTCAGCAGCAGAGTGTTTTGAGTTGTCAGGCCGACTTTGTTAACTGACAATTATCATATATTATAATATTTATTACCCGGGGTCCATCTGGCTGCCTTCCCAGCCGTCCCTAACGCCATCCCTTTCCTCTGGCCTTCTCCCACACACCGGCACCTTCCCTCAGAGCTCGTCCCGCTCCGCTCAACCGCCTCTGGAAGCGCTGCCATCCCAAACCGCCATTTCAGCACCACACTGTGCGCAGACCAGGATCCCCCGGCACTGACGGACGGTTCACCTGACTCCATCACTGCCTTTATGGGATATTACTCGGGCTCGGACACGACCCCGCAGCGTTTTCCCGTCGCCTCAAGGCAGCCCGGGGACCGGAAGGCCTCAGGGGCCGCGCGCTGCCCGTGAGGGGAAAAAGGCGCCAAAGTCCCCTCAGGGGCCGCGCGCTGCCCGTGAGGGGAAAAAGGCGCCAAAGTCCCCTCAGGGGCCGCGCGCTGCCCGTGAGGGGAAAAAGGCGCCAAAGTCCCCTCAGGGGCCGCACGCTGCCCGTGAGGGGAAAAAGGCGCCAAAATTCCCTCAGGGGCCGCACGCTGCCCATGACGGGAAAGAGGCGCTAAACCGCAGCGGTCACGAGGCGTCCGCAGGCCCCACTGCGCGCCCGTTCTGCGCCGCAGATTCGCCACCAGCAGCCACCACTCGGGGCTCCGTGACCGGGGTGCCCGGCGCGGGGGAAAGGGACGAGCACGATGCTGGGCATTGCGGGTCTGGGGCGCCTCGGGAGCCCCGATGACGCCCCGCGCCCGGCGAGGCAGCGCCTCCCTGCCGGTAATGGCGGGCGGGGTCGCCCCTCGCGCGGCGCTCGTGTTGCATCCCGCAGATTCGCCACGGCCCCTAGGGTCGCTGCCGACCCGGAGGGCGCGGGGACAGCCCTGGCCCCTCGGTGGGGCGGGGGACAGCCGAACAGGCCCCCCCATAGTGAGTATGGAGTCCCCGGCGGGCCGGGGGCGGCGTGTCGAAAGTGCGGAGCGGAGTGCGCAGGCGCCGTCGCCGCCGCCCCGGCCCGTGGGAACAAAGGGAGCGCGGCCGCGCCGAGCGGGTGAGTGCAAGGGGTCCGGCGGGTC
>VXBT01000798.1:79293-120834 GCA_013400235.1 Oriolus oriolus | reverse complement strand
GAGCGGGTGAGTGCGAGGGGTCCGGCGGGTCTGACCGGGGGGCTCGGGACGCTCCCGGTCCCGCACCGCGAGCGCTGCGGGGCTCGGGAGGGCCCTCGGGCCCGGGGAGGGAGCGCTGGGGCCGAGGGTCCCCCCCCGGTGGCCGCCTTGGGCCCGCTCAGGCTCCGCTCGATCTCCCCGAGCCAGCCCCGTGTGCGAGCCAGGAGCACGTCGTTAGTAGGGATTCTAAAGGAGGTTGCAGCCGCCGTGGCGTTATCTGAAGAGAAAGGCCGAAAAAACACTTCGTTACAGCGCTGTTTGACGGACTCCTGGGTTCCGTGCTAAAAATTTAAGCATTGCCTGTGAGACCGCAGCTGCTGGGCTCGGTGATTTTTTTATGTATCCTGTAAAGGAGACGCGTCATTTAAGTATTAATACCAGATTTCTGAAACAGCGAGTGTAAAATAATGGGGTGTGTTCTTTTTATTCCGTAAGGGGCCAAATATATTTACTTAGGTCCTTCAATATGAAAGTGACTTAAACCTGTGTGCTCTTGCACAGCTGTTTAAGGCCAGATTCCGTGGAAAGTCCATTTGTTTTTCAAAGAGATAACACCTTGGTTTCTGAAAGCTCTTTTGTCTGTATTCCAGAATTTACAAACTTTGATAATCTGTGGTATCGATAACAATTGAAGCTTCAAAGACCTGCGGGGGGCAAAGGCACAACACTTACTAGCATGATCTTCTTTTGTCTTGCAGAAGTACAAATATAATGTCAGGTGGCTGAAAATTTGATTATCAAAATGTCAAGTAAGTTTTTTTTTTTAAGATTTTTCTTGCTTTAACTTGATATTTTAAAGATCTGGTTCTGGAGAACCTGTTTGTGAGATAATGCCGTTATTCCTGGCATTAAAAGAAATTGTAGAAAGTCCAGTGACAACTCTTGGCCTTAAATCGTGCTGTGGCTGATTCCTGGCATATTGTTCTTGTCGGAAATCCAGATATCACAGCTTCTAAATCCTGTTTGACTGCATTTATGCTTTCCCTCCATGTAATTGGTGTGCATATAAATGAATTTCATTTTCTCCAGTCTTCTGCTTGAATAAAAGTCTGGGACCAGAGCAAGGGGGGGGGGGGCTTCAATTTTTCTTTCTTTTCTGTTGCTTTTTGCTCTTCAGTGGCAAAATGCAGTCTTTCAGAGTAGAATTTGTTTGTTTTTGTAAATTCCTTTTAAAATGTTGGCCTCAGCAGATGCCTTAAGAATTCGTTCAGATTTTCAATAAAAAAAAATGTGCTTACATTTCTATCTTAACAGAGAGGCCATCCTATGCCCCACCTCCCACCCCAGCTCCTGCAACCGTAAGTATAGTGATTTTTCTCATTAACACAGAGCCTTTAGTAACCTCCCAGAAAAATAATTACGGAGTTACATCACCTTCCTGTATGGGAAACACAATACTAATTAGTGTGATATGAATTGTTTAAATTAATATTCCTTTTTGAGAAGTTTGGGAAAGAGAAGCTGAATACATTTGTTTTGCCTTTAAGGCTGGGATCTCGCAAACACTGAATTTTCTGTGAGCAGTCACTTGTCTCAGATGACTCACAGTGGGTTACAGCAGTACTGGAATAGTTAAGAAGCAACTGATATATTTGTTTGTAAAACGTTCTACTCAGCCTGTGCCCAAATCATGGGCAGACAGTGCATTTTTCCACATTCCTAATGTACTGAGCTTCTTTTCAGTGATTATGAAACATCATCCTGTTATAGTGGGTCACAATAGTGAAAGAGTCCTGATGCCAGTCTTGCATTCCTTGAAATCACTGATATTTTGGAGTCTAGGGCATGGGAAATATTTTACTTTCTAGTAAAGTGGTGTGGCATGACACTGAGGAAAACATGAACAGGAGCTTTGAATCCTGTCCAGTGACATTCTTGGATGTACAGAGGTGCTGCAGTACCAGTGTGCTGCGGGCAGGGAACTGTTTGAAAGCAAATGCACCTCTTTGGTCACATTTCTTAATAGTTTGGATTTCAGGACAAATCCTTTGTACAGACGAATGAGCAAAGATGCTATAGTGAATTTTTTTTACCAAAGTAAACTGGAAAACTGTTACCCAGGAGTATGTCTCTGATCTCCGCAGGATGGGAGTTAGAAGGAGCGTGATCCTTCAAATTGATTGTGCCATACTTTACAGGAAAAGCCTTGAAAATTATATAATGCATAAATACAAGTTACATTTTTATGAGTTTACATAAATAAAACTTGACTTGCATAGTTTGCTCGGAGTTTTCATTTTGCACGCAGCGAAATGGCAGTGTTAGAAGGAGCATGATGGATCCACTCTGACCGCTGGATTCCTGCATCGAGAGCTGTGCATACACATGTGATTCCTTTGGGATGTCGCATGGATACAGATGTTTAATGGTTTATATTGATGTGGTACAGTCCTTCAGAAGGATACGTGAAGCACATGTCAGAACTGCAACCAGTGACGTGCATTGCCTGTTTTGCAAGCATCTTTTCTTTTATTTTGTATTATATTTTGTATTATATTTTGTACAGTCCTTCAGGTGAAGGTCTGTGCTCTGTTAATGCAAGTCACAAAGTAGCCAAATAACCTTGCTTGTTCTTCCACAGCCAATTCCAGGTGCTGCAGTCAACAAAATCCCAGTAATTCTCATAACTGCAGTAATGTAGATGAAATAAAAATTCTCCATGTGATGCAAGGTAGTTCCCTGGTAACACTTAAATCCTGTCTTGCAGAAATAAAGAATTAAGCAGACGGAGATTACAATTGTCACCTGGTTTTATTGAAGAGGTGTAGTTCAACATATTCAAAACCTGTTGTTATGGTAATATGAAAAACTGTAGTAATAAACGGTGTCTTATGAAGTAGTGAATGTGTATATCATGAGCCCAGGCATACAGATGAGCACATCAGCTGCTGTGACTGAGTTAAAAAGCTTGGCAATAAAATCTATATTGAAGACTGACTGTTAAAGGATAATTTTCCTCTGCACTTGCATGTTTAGAAATAAACTCCTGCAGTGTGTCTGCATTGACCTGAAACCTTCACAGTTACTGTAGTCAGCTCCTAGGGCACTTCTGTTTGGTGTTCGTATGTGTCATACTTTGGTTCTTAGAGTCCTGAACCTATTTGTCAAATTTTTATAACTGTAATCTGGGACAGATCCAGTCAGCAAATCCCTGTGAAAGACTCTTGAAATGTTCATTATGGCTGCTGGAGTGTGGGACACTGTGGGAATGACACTTAAAATGTCCAGAAACACTCCAGGCTCTTGTGAATCCTAATGGAATCATAGAACCACCAGTCAGGACTTAATCACAATTACCATTAAAATAGTTGATCTATTTTTCCAACAAAATCCAATTGGGAAAGGGGGGCAATGGAAAAAAGAACTTTATTTGAGATGGAGAGTACAGGGAACCTGGTAAAACCTGGGTGTCCACAGATAAGTGAAAAGGGAACGTAAAGAAACAGGATCTTTTTTCTGCGTGACTGAGGTGAGAACAAATCAATCCACTTTCATGAGTGAAGATGTATTGATTAACTTCTGAATTGTTTTGGATTTGGTGATCTGTTCAAACTAGTTTAAAGTTTTTAACTTGCAGGTCTTACTGCAGATGTGGAGTCCCTCAGCTCTGTCAGTCTACAGCCTGCCTTATAACAGAGGGATGTCTCTGGGAATCGTCTTCAGCCACTGGCTGAAGTGGAGCACAAATGGTGCTTTGAGAGATTTCCTCCCCTGGCCCCATTTGTTGGGAAGGCAGAATTCTGGGAAGAAAAGCAGGCAGGGATTTTCATTGGTGTAATGGATGTGGGTACTGGGGATTTCTGCCCCACCACTGGGTGCTGTGTTGCCTTTCACCCTTTGGGGACAAGAATCTTCTGAATTCCTTGGTGGCTTATGTTGGAAAACTTTATTAGCCATGAGCTGAATTTACAGAATACTTGTTTAAATGAGTTACACATTTGATAGAAATAAAATCACCAATTTCAGACAGAACTAGTAGTTACACATTTACTTAAAAGTCGTGTTTCCTTACTAGGTTTGTACTGGAGTAAGTTGTGTGTGTTGGGAAGACACCAACTGCTACACCTCATTGCTTGTTTGAATTCTGGTTGCTTTTGCATGCCATATTGCAGTTCATTTTCATTTCTGTGTTTTCCTCGTTTGAGCTCATTTCTCATTCGTGTTTTTGTCTCATTTGTTTCCATCAGCAAATGCCCAGCACCCCAGGGTTTGTGGGATACAATCCATACAGCCATCTGGCCTACAACAACTACAGGCTGGGAGGGAACCCGGGCACCAACAGCCGGGTCACGGTAGGAGAATCAACTATTACATCCTCCGGCAAACACCAGGAACTGACCAGAAATGGCTTTAGGGTTAGGTTCTTCAGAGTCTTGGCTGCTGCCACTTCTTTACAAAAAAAACCAAAAACAACTTCTGATTCTTACTCCTCACCCTCCCCCCCTTCCCCTTCAGTCTGAAACCTTTTGCAGGAAAATGGGCTTTTACTCAGCACGGAAAACTGGTAATGGTATATGATGCAGACATCCAAAAAGACAGATTTTGTGGTCTTCAGTGGCCACTGCATGCATACGAAAAAGTTCTGTAGCTGGATACGAATTCTTGGAGGGAGGGAACTGGTCTTTTTGCTGAGGTTGATTGGCACAAAAATAAGGAAGAACATTTTGCAAACTGGAGATTGTTGGTAGTCGTTGCATCATCCTGCCGAGCTATGTGAGAGGTACAGGCCTTTATTTTTCTTTCCAGTCTTAGTCTGGTAATAACTGCACAGTCCCAAGTTCAGTCATTATTTTTTCAACAAAAGTGTGATGATAATAATAAAATAGAATCCTTTCAGCTCGTATATATGTCAGTGTGTGGGAAATGGATGTTACATTCATTTTTCATGGAGTAAACAAAGTGAGATAGAGACAAGTGATGAGGTAGGTGACAGCTTCCTTCAAACGTGAATCACGTCCTGAGCATTGTATGCAATTAGGAAACAAAAATAGACAGTGGAAATGTAACACTTTCATAACACAACAGAAATAGAGTAAATCCCTGATATTTTCTTAAATATCTCACAACTTGAAGGTTTTTCCATGTAAAACTTTGTACCTCAAAACTTCTGATCATTTTGGAAGGTGATACAGAGATTTCTCAAGGACCAAATACATGGTGCTTTTAAAGATGTGAACTCTTTTTATGCCTGTCATATAAACCTTCTTTCAAACTTCACATATGAAGTTCATCCAGTTTCTTAAAGCATTTAGAGAAAGGCCCTTCCCCTACAAGCTGGAATTGACTGTCCGAATGGATACTTTCCATATACAAGACTAAGTCAGGTTTTGTCTGAGAACTTCATTGTTTTCTGTATGTCACGAGCATACACAGCCTGATTTGCCATGCATATCCCAGTATATGGATGGTGTCTTTAAACCCCTCTTAATTTAAAAGCATTAAACAGTTTCCGTTAATGTTTTTCCAACCCATCTGTATGTGTATCTATGTATACATTTTGGTAATGCATATACCTCATGCACATTATTTATACACAGTTCTGTATGCATTGTTCATAGAGCTCCATAAATTCAGCAAACAAAAAACTATCAGGAGGAAAACTGAGTATTTAATGTGAGCCTTCTGGGCTACACCCAGCTATTGATCTACAGGCCACAGCCCTGAAAGATCTTGAACTTGCTTTATATTTTCATGTAAATACTCCCACTTAATAGAACTCCTGGCATGTGGAAGTGCTGGAAGAGTGGAGGGTTTCAGACCCTGCAGTTGACAGGGGCTGTGATGTCATTGCACTGTTTCAGGAGCAAACCCTGTCAGGTGTTCTGTGGATTGAGGGGACATGAAGGGGAGGCAGCAGCTTTCCAGCAGCAGCATTAAAGCTCAGCAGCCTTTTGTGTGGTGCCAGCACTGTGTCTGGCAGCGTAAAGCCAAAGGAAGACAGAGCACAGGAGGATATTCCAGGCCTAATGGGTACAATTCATTACAGCTTGTCTACAAGTAGAGCACACATTTACCTTTTAGCTGCATAGGGTTGTTTTCTTTTCATAGAGTCTGTTAATTGGCTCCAAATTACCACTGACAGATTTTGCAGACAAATAATTGCTAAAATTATTTGATAATGTCTCTAACTTAAAGTTTTTAAACTTTCTTCGTATCTTTTTTCACCTGTACGGTAGCCACATTAAATTTGTCAAAACATAAAATGAATTAGTCATCGGAAGTGAAAAAAAACAACCAGCTGGGATTGCTGTTTCCGTGTCAGTTCCTAAGCTGTGTAGTTCAGTTTTAAGAACATGGAGCCCTTTTGAGGATTTTTTCAAGTTACTGCTCTGTAAACTTACAGAGAAAAGGACAAACTTATGTTGGAAATTATTCCTGTGAGGACCAGCTCTAGCTAGTGCTTGTTCACTTACAGACTGGGTAATTTTTTGGTGATGTTGCTTGCTTCTCTTGGTGGGGATGTGTGAATGCACAAGAATGAGTGTTTTCCAAAACTAGTGCGTGTAGAAACTGTCCAGCGACCCCATTAACAAATGGATTTATCCGGTTCTTTTATAGGCTTCCTCTGGTATTACCATTCCAAAGCCCCCCAAACCCCCAGACAAGCCCCTGATGCCCTACATGAGGTACAGCCGGAAGGTGGGTATTACAGTGTCCATCAGTAATAAAGTCAGTGTTCGTTTGTGCTAACAATTAATTGCTATGATCTTAGTTTCAGCTTCTAAACGTTGACTCCTAACAGCCTGCGCTCTCTTAAGGGGATGTAAAGTACAGAGTCTGCCCTGCAGAACAAAGGCAGAAGTAGTCTGGTCACACAGTTGCCAATTTCTGGGGGGAAAATTGCTAAAATGCTAATTCCTACCACTGTCTGCTGACAAGGATCCACCCCGCCACATTCAGAAGTTCCTGTGACTTACTGACAGAACTTTTTTATATAAAGGAAGTATTCCTTGCGTTTTCTGGGCTTGGTGCAGTGCTGTAGCTGGACTGAAGAGTAGCAATGAGTGGACTTTGCATGTTCTCCTTCACCACCCTAGCCCGTGGCAACGTTCGCTTCGCTATTCTGTGAACTGTTTGACAGAAAGTAGGAGAGAGACTCTTGTGGAGTCTGGAATCTGATGGGGCATGGGGAGGGCATGGCAGCCTGGCTGAAGCAGGTGAGCCAGAAGGAATTTCTTCCACTTCTGGTAAAGTATCTTTACCAGCATGTCTGTCTTAGGCCAAAAAACATCAACACACACACAAAAAAAAAAGTCAAGTGGCGCAGCAAGAAATTACACTGGCAGCTCTCCTTTTTTTTTCCCTATAAAGTTAGAAACCTTTTTGGTGGAGTCAGAACTTGTTGGAACTCAGATTGATCAGCAAGACTGAAATATTGTGAAATGTTACATTCTGATCTGAAAAGCTCAGTCTCTTTGTCATAACCTACTGCTGGATGTGTTTACTCAGTAGCATTTTTTCCCTGAGATGCAGCGATGTGCATTTAAGAAGAGAATTGAGAGGGTTAAAGGCAATATTCCCATGAGACCAAAGCCACTCAGCAATTGCCTGGTTCAGTAGCTGGCTTCCTACTGACTTCCTGCCCCAGAAAATAATCCAGATAGTTTAGCCAGACTCATTCCTAACTTTATCCTGTTTTTCATGGTGATTCCAGAAAGAACACTGAGATGACAATATAAAATGTTTAATTTGGAAGTATTTAGATATCATTAGTAAAGCTCCAGCTGTTTCTGTTAAGGTCTGGGACCAAGTGAAGGCGTCCAATCCTGATTTGAAGTTATGGGAAATTGGCAAGATTATTGGAGGAATGTGGCGAGATCTCACTGATGAAGAGAAGCAAGAGTATTTGAATGAATATGAAGCTGAAAAGGTAAATGGAAGAAATCTGGGATGTTTATTACAGCTGATTCTTCTAGGAACTGGTCTGAGAAGAAAAATTCATCTTCCCCATGCAGGGGTGTTTGAGGCATTCACGAGAGCCCTGTATGTAACTTAAATGGAAGTTTGTCCTGACACGTCTCTTAGATTTTTTAAATAACTGTGCATCAACTGTGACTGGTCAGTTTTTAGACCTAATTCAAAATGAAGTATTTATAATTGAGTGTCGATTTTAACTGTTTAATGAATGGATTTGATTGTACAACATCAGTATTGAAAAGATTGTCTCAACACCAAAATCCTCTTTCAAAAGTGGTGCTCTGCAACTACTGCTGTTGTCATGAACATGTTCCTAAGAGACTTCCAGTCACGTGGGGTTTGGTTTTCCTGGTGGAGCTCCACGCTGTGGCATTAGTGTTTTGTTTCTTGATAGAAAATGCTATCACTTGCAGGGTTTTCTTGTGCATTTGTTTTGGTTTTATTGATCTTAATGACAAGAAATGACAGCTACCTCGTGTCTAGGTTGGTAAGTGTTGAGCACCTGTACAAGACTGTTCTTGTGATTCTCAGGTACAAAGGGAGAATTGTCCAGCTGATGTGTTGTGCTTACACCTGGCAGGCACCTGAGGCTCTGGATACCTGGTCAAATCTCAGCTGGTTTTATTCCAAGGCAGTAGAGAAGTACTGCAAACCTGGGTGCTCTTAGCTGAGAAAAAAAAAAATCCAGGAATTCTATTTTTACCTTGGTAATGGTGTTTAGATTGTAAGCTCCTTGGGGCAGGGGCCAGCTGGTTTCTATTTGTGCAGTGCCAAGGCAGAAGGATTCTGGTCCTGATCATAAACAAGAGTTTTAGGTACCTTTAACAGTATCATAGATTATATCTATTTTTCATTGGAAATATCTCAAATCACTGTACAAGATCTTAAAAGTGAGATTAAAGAAGGCAAACCAAAGGGAAGAAGTATTTCAAAGAATGTGAATATAGTGCTGCTGTCCTGCTGCCAGGAGGAGACAGGAGCCTGGCTGCAGCTTTCTGTGCCATCCCAGTGCAGGGATGGGTCAAAGAATGGACAAGTCTTAAGTGATTTTGAAAAGTGGTTCATGACATACTGGCATAAAGAAAGAGAAGAAATCAGAATCACAGATTTAGTTAGAACTCCAAAGAATTACTGAGAATATTTTGTGTTTGCTAATTTCATCTTACCAGAACTTGATCATAAATGTTCTGAGGTGTTTGAAATTGAAATCTCAGAAAACGAAGCTATCGTAAGACTTCCAGGTAGTAAAACTGAAAAGGACCTAAAAGACCAGCTGTGTTTTTAAAACACGAACAGCTATAGAAGAAGTTCTAATTTGTAAAAAAGAAAGACTGAGAGAATCTGGTCGTTTTGTCTCTCAGCCAGACAATTGAAAGCAGCTTTGTCTGTGTAACCACGCTGTGAGTTACACAGCGCAGTTGTGGCAAGGTGGGAATCACCCAGTGGTGCAATCAAACCGTGTTGGTCACCTTTCAGATCGAGTACAACGAGTCCATGAAGGCCTACCACAACTCCCCTGCCTACCTGGCCTACATCAACGCCAAGAGCCGCGCCGAGGCAGCGCTGGAAGAGGAGAGCCGGCAGCGGCAGTCGCGCATGGAGAAAGGGGAGCCCTACATGAGCATCCAGCCCGCAGAGGATCCCGATGGTAAGGAGCGTGTGTGCACTCCCAGTGGGACACTCCCACAGCAGGACCGGCCATGGAGATCCAGAAAACCACCCGTGTGCACCCTATGCAGCACTTCACATGGCTTCATTTCTGCTTTGGTGCTTTAATGCCAATTTTCATTATCACATTGTATTCCATACAGCTGACTTTTTTCCCAAAAGTAACGTGGCACCCGTGGCAAAAGTTATGCCAGTCCTTCTTAATTAAGTGTGAAGTCATGCTTAACAGTTCAAACCAAATCAGTCTGCTTACAGCTCTGTAATGGCCTTAGCACATGCTTTAGAAAAGGCTTAGATGCCTGATTTAATCCGGCTGGGATGGAATGTTGTGCTTTATTACCAGAAGCATATAAATCTGACAGGCTGAGTTCTGGTGTGATTAAGAGCACCTGAGCTTTGAATGTGTTCAAGAACTGTCATTTGAGATTGTTCAGGGAGTGAGGTGCCCTTGCTGCTGACAAGTTGATGAGAAAATTCTGAAAGTTTATTTGACTGCAAGGAAATGCACCCCACCCAGTGGGAAAAGTCAGCCTCACACACCTCATGGCCGCTTTTAAATTCATTACCAAATACTTGTTGAAACCTGAGGGTGAAAAATGTACTCAGTTACACCCTTTTTTTTCCTTCCCCCTTGTAAAAGCACACCCCTGAGATAAAGCTCATGGCAAACGGCACTTTCCCCGTGTGAGGTAATTGCAACATTTATGTAAATACATTTCATGTTGGAGTAGTTGGAACTTGGGGACTTGAGATTCTGTTCTGTTCAACGTAAGCCAAGTAGACTCGGACAGAACCACCCGTTTCCTCTTTTTTGCTTTGTTTATTCAGATACCCCAATGAGAAACTGAATATAACACTTTGAAATAAAGAAACTTTCATTTAACTAGTTCTCTTCTTTGGTAGTATCTGTTGGCATCGTGTTCAGGTTCTTAAGATTTCTGTGACTAGTGGGGATAGTCATCTCCAATAGGAATACTTAATATAAAACAAATTAGACTTCTGGACTTCTCTACATGGCGTTGTTCTGGGAGATAATTCATACTTGTTGTTTAACTGGTTTGTCTTTAGAGAAATGCACTTATTAATAAATAATCTAATACTCTGTAATACATGCCTATGAATTTTCAGCGATGAGTAAACATGTCTCACTGCTTCATGCTTTCAGTCCTCAGTGTTTCAAAAAAATAAGTGTTTTTGATCTGTGCTACAAAGGTTATTTATAGAGGAGTCACTGTTCTGCTGGCATTTTGTTCTGGAAACATGATTAATCAGGAATGGGTCTTTTATTTGGGGTATTAATAGTCCCTCTTACTGTGGAAATGTGGAAAGCAGTAGAGTGAATAACTAGGTCAGTCCCAGTTTCAGCTGTGGGAAATGCATGTGAAATCAGCCATTAGAGCTGTGCTAGATAAATGCTGCCCTGGCCACACTTTGTCTCCTTTTCTGATTCCCTGATGCTCTGTGTGTGTTACTGTGAACTTTGTGACATGACAGCTACTGGTGTTAGGGCTCATATTTTGTTTTTAGTGAGTGGTAATGTGGTTACGATGTCGTTAGACTTGGCGCTCATTTTGTGGAATCAAAGCAGTTGCCCCTTAAACTCCTGTTCCAGATTATGACGATGGGTTCTCCATGAAGCACACGGCCACGGCTCGGTTCCAGAGGAACCACCGGCTCATCAGTGAGATCCTGAGCGAGAGCGTGGTGCCCGACGTCCGCTCCGTGGTCACCACAGCCAGAATGCAAGTCCTGAAACGCCAGGTTCAGTCTTTAATGGTTCATCAGGTAAAGAGAAAGGATGCGGATGCAGCTAAAATGCGGTGGTGTTGGGCTGGACTCCAAGTCTCGGATCATTTGATCACCTACATGACTGCTCTTGCTGGGTGTCAATGTTCTGTGTGCTCCAAGAGCTCATCCCTGGGATTTCTTGGTAGCTGCAGAACGTGAGACTTCACCTTCTGTGCAGTTTTGTTACAGAGGATGACGTTAAACTCTGTTTTGTTCTTTGGGATATCCTAAGTGTTAATTCCATAGTTCTTCATTATTACACACAACCCTCTGTATGCAGTGTAAGTCTGCTAGTTAATAGGTACTGGTAGGGTTGTGATTTCGTGTACCTGACCATTCATGTTGTTGGTAGTGATTCTGGTTTTTGCAGTAAATTGTCCCTATTCTAACATTTTTCACTGAAAGTTAAATTCATACAAAACATATGGTGAAGTCCCACCTGCACATTTCACCCAGCTTTGGGCACATGCCTGTGTTTTCCAAACACTCATGTTACCAAAAGAACCTTCAGCATGGTCAATGTGTGTGTGGGTGAAGCAAGACCACAATTAGGTAGAGATTTGTTGGGGGTTACAGAAGATTTGGAGGGTGGAGGGGGTGGTTGTCCTTCTTTCCTGTGAATTGTGGTCTTGCTGTGTTAGAGAATATAATTGATGGGGGATCATCAGTTATATCTGGGGGATAATCTGTGTACCTGTGAGCTGTGTATATACAGATCTGTGGGATATGTATGTACAGACCTGGGGGGTACAGAATAGGAAAGAAAATGTGCAGATTTCAGGCTGGAAGCTTGACCTCAGGTACACAGTGCTTGATTTACAATATGCTTGAACTGCTGCACAGACCCATCTACTGTTCATACTTTTCAGTATGAACTTCTGAGCTAGTGGGTATCAGAGGCAGGCAGAAGGATGTTTACATATTGGACCAATATTTAAAAATTAACCCATATGAAAATTTGTATGCATAGCTGTGTCTTTGCCCAGTTCTTAGGTGCCTGCACAGTGATGTTCTTGCTGTTTGTTCCACTTCCAGCGTAAACTTGAAGCTGAGCTGCTGCAAATTGAGGAGCGTCACCAGGAAAAGAAGAGGAAGTTTTTGGAAAGCACAGAATCTTTCAACAACGAGCTTAAAAGGGTACAACTCATTTTTCTCGCTTACTCTGAGGAAGCTACTGGTTCCATAGTGGTACAAGTGCTTCAGTTCTCTGTTCAGTTCTGAACAATTGCCCAGCTGCTGAGGCAGTGCCCTGGTGTGGGTGGTACAAAGCACAGGATGATTTCCTGCTGCTTCAGTGACCTTTAGTGGGGACGTTGGAGTGCCTCCAAGCTGGGCTGGGTGAATTCACTCAGGGCAGCTGGAGGAAGGTGGCCTGAAGCCACTGTGGAGAGCACACTGCTCTCCTTGGCTGCATTCAAATAACAAGTTTTAGGTTGTTTATTTATTCCCTCTTCCCCCTTTTTTTTTTGTAATATGCATGTATCTCCCTCCCTAGTTACTTTTAATGTAAACTTTGTAAAATCAAAAGGACTGTGCTGCGTCTAGAAATAATGAACTCATCGTTGGGGTTTACCAATGGTTTATTTCTCAGGGTAACTGAAGTAGTAAAAGAGCTAAAGAGCTTTCCTTTGTTTTGTTTTGTTTTTAATTGCTAGTTGTGCAGTTTGAAGGTGGAAGTGGATATGGAAAAAATTGCAGCTGAAATTGCTCAAGCTGAGGAGCAGGCTCGCAAGAGACAGGAGGAAAGGGAAAAGGAAGCAGCTGAGCAAGCTGAGCGCAGTCAGAACAGCCTGGCAGCTGAGGAGGAGCAGGCAGCCAGCAAGGGGGAGGAGAAGAAGGAAGAGGAGAGCACTCCAATGGAGACAGGTAACTGCATCTGAACATCTGCTGCAGAATCCTCCAAGGATCAGTATTAAAGTGTCTCTGAGGAGATCAGTTCACTGCATCTTGGTGAACACAGGCGTTTGCTTTCTTCGCATTAAATTACTCATTTTTAAAGGAAGAGAGGATAAGATCCCACAGAGGCCCATGCTTTGTGTGTGATGTACACAGGGGAAAAAAATTCTAAACCCAAAGTTAGACTTTGGTTAACTGTGAGTGTTTCCTTGTCTCCCAGTGGAGTGTCCAGCCAGGATGATGCAACAGCACTGCTTCCTCTGCTGCTGTCAGGCAGATTTTCCAGCTGCTTTGTGCTCTGCACAGCGGCAGTAAGAAATGCTGCTGGATTCAGGAGTCTCAGTGTGTCACTGCTGCAACAGCAGGAGTGTTAGGAAAGAGGGATCAGGGAGTTTCAATTCCAGTGATTCTGCTTTAACAAGGCACGTGGCTTTCTTACGGCTGCAATTCTGAGGGCAGGCAGCTGTGGCTGACATCAGGATTCTGTGGCAAGACCACATGCATCCTCAGCACTGAGAGATCCCTGAGCTGTGCCTGTTCCCTGCATGTTCTAAGTGACAGAAGTAACTGCTATGGAATACTCGGATTTATTACAGCTTCTGTTTCTTCCTAAATCCTAATTGCACAATCTAAATAAATATTGGCATGTAAATGACACTGAGAAATATGTTATTCCAGAAGAGCCTCACCCGGAAGAGAGCACGGAGAACCAGCAGAACGGTGAAGAAGGAACCTCCACCCCAGAGGACAAGGAGAGCGGGCAGGAAGGGGTGGACAGCACGGCCGAGGAGGGAACCAGCGACAGCAACACCAGCTCGGAGAGCAACAGCGCGACCGTGGAGGAGCCGCCCGCAGACCCCATCCCCGAGGAGGGCGAGAAGAAAGAATAATCACTGACTCAGTTCCTGTGTCTCTGTAATGAAGTACTGTTTGATTTCAGAACGTGCTCTGTGGCTGTTGTACCTTCCCTGCCTCTGTCACTCGTCTCCAAAGGACACCGGGGCTTAATGACATGTCAGGTTACCAGCGTAGCAATGTGAAGGGGCCTGTAGAGGCACAGGGTGTCCTGCAGCAGGCAGAAAAGGAACCTCATGTGTCTAAACTCAGCTGTTACAGTGTGGAGAGGTGCTTATATCACTTGGAATTCTTCCCTAGAAAGACACCACTGCTTTTGGTTTCTATATGAGAAGTCAGGCCTTCTGCCTTTCTTCTGGTGCCGTGGACACAGTGGCAGTTTTCCCCAAAGGCCCTTCCTGCCTGTTTGTGGCAGCAGTGAGGTGCAGGTGTCTTGCCTGTGCTGCAGTCCTGGCCTCTCCAGAAATCCAGTGCCACTGCCAGGGACCTGCTCCTGGCAGTGGCACTGGATTTCTGGAGAGGCTGGAATGTGGCTGAGGCATTCAGAGCTGATCTTAGTATGGAGCAAAGACCTGATGCCTGCCCAGGGTGTCACCTGGAGCCTCTCCTTACCTAACAACCCCAGAAGTCCCCTGTGTCCCACCACTGCTGCCCTCCGTGCCAGCCAGGGCAAGTTCTGCTGCAGCTGCCCCGGTTTGTGCTTTTAAAGAAAGCTCTCAGTCCTCAGGAGCAGCTCCAGAGCGAGGCTGAAAGCCTGGGGTTTAGGGGTTTTTGGTGAAACTTGTTTTTCTAGAGTAGCTGCTCTGCAGTGATGGAAACTTGCTCATGCTCTGTGTGTGGCATGTCAGGAGATCCAGTTCCAAAAGGCTCAGTGTAGTCTTGCAGGAAATGACACATCTTGAGGGATTTTTTTTCTGTGGTGCAGGATTCCGTTCAACAAGCCTTTGCTTTTCTTTACCAGTTAACTCATTTATTTGCTACCAAGTGACTCTGGTGTGGCCTCAGCCAGAGACCTGGCACAGAACAGAGCAGGAGAACGTTTAAACACGCACATGTTCTCTGAGCAGACAGTCACTGATATGGCACAAATGGTAAAAAATAGTAGTTTTGCTTGTCATGAGCTTTCAGAACCTCTGGGGACTCTACAAATGTACTGAAAAGGCCACAATTTGCCCTATATAAGCAAAAGCCCTAAAAAAAAAATACAGTGAATTGCAGCAACAGCCACGGGCCACTTCTTGGCTTTACAACTGAGAGAACACATGATGTTTCAATGAACCGATGTGTTTTTGCAGAGCAGTGAGTCTATCAGATGGTGTTTTTTAAATCCTTTTTTTTTTAATGGTCTAAAAATAATAAAATCCAACATGTTTGGTTTTTTTAAAACTCACAGTGGTCTGTTCTTGTCTTTTAAGGTAATGCCAGTGTTTGGTTCAGAGCTTTCATCAGCTGTTCTCCACCTCAAGCCACAGGAAAATAAACACACAGGATTTGATTTCTTACACGGTACCAGCTGCTGGCTGGACTGGAGCCCCCCCCTCCCTCCCCCGACCCCACAGGGCCCAGGTGAGGCTCCACACCTGAGGTGCTGCAAACCCTTGTTGTGCAACAGCTTTTATCTGCAGCAGCCCTGGGTTCTGTAGTCCGGGGGTGCTTTTCATCTGCTCCAAATTCTCAAGGTGTATGTAAATAACTAATTATTGGCAAAGACGGGTGTGTGCAGCTCAGGGTGTGTACCTGAGCGAGTAGGTGTCGTCTTCACGGGTGAAATAACTTGTCCAAGCACATGGGAACGTGAAGGAATGCCTGTGGGCAGCGTTGGAGCACTGACCAGCCCCGTGGTGCCTGGCAGAGGTGCTCACAAGGGACAGGAGCATCAGGGACCCAGCACGGGAGAGGGACTGGCCTCCAAAGAAATGTGGCTCCTGCAGCAGCCCTTCCTCTGGAGCTCCTGATGGGTCCCGTGCCCTCCTACAGGTCCTCAGTGGGATGTTCTTGATGGACCCTGAGCCCACCTGCAGGTCCCCAGCAGGGCCAGGAACCCATTTTCTCCCACGAGGAAGAGCCCTCCTGCTTTGCTGCTGCTCTCACTGGAGCTGCTGTGTTTCCTGGGTGCCCTGTTTGGCAGGCAGTGGGTGCAGGCTGGAGATCTGGGGTGCAGCCATCCCCCATGGGGTGCAGAGAGCTGGCAGTCCCTCACGCCCCCAGGGCATCGAAGCAAAGAGGCAAATCCAAGCTTTGCATCGTGCGAGGGAGTTGTTTTCTTTGGTTTGTTTTTCTCTTCATGAAAAACCAGGGGTTTTCGAGTCTGACTCAGGCGTTGTGACCTCTGACATCACTGTGGTGCTGCTGCTGGTTTGCTCTGCAGGCGAAGGTTCTTGTCTGTGTTGGGTCGTTGTCAAAAATATGCTTTTATCTCACCACAAAAACACTCAGTAAAAGTTATTAAGAAGCCTGGGTTAAAAAAAGAACTGATCTTGAAGTTTTTTGTTGGTTTTGGGGTTTGTTGGGGTTTTTTTTTGCATTAATGTAATTATTAGATTTTATCACCCCAAAAACCTTCTGACCTACAAAGCTGGTACAGAGTAACGGGTACATAGCACAAAGCAGGCCCAAAGGGAAAGTTGTGAAAGGGATTTAGATGTTAGAATAAGAACCAGGCACCTTGTGAGGTTGTTCAGAAATGATTCACCAGGCAAAGTGACCCCAGAGCCCAGGCCTCCAACAGCTTCATCCACCCAAATCCCTTCCAAACCCCTCACCTACATACAGGACTGAGCTTGGCTTCCCAGAAAGACAAAACCCTCATGTTTGTGCAGCAGCTGAACTTTCAGAGAAGAAGAAAGACCTATAGGGAAACAAACAAAGGGTTTTTTAAAAAAAGGTAAAAAATCACCTGTGTATCACCTGGACAAGTCTTGCCAAGTTGCTCTGCCTGGAGCCAAACAAGCTGCAGACACTGCTCACAGAGAGGATTATGCTGGTGACAGAAAGAAATAAAACAGATTAAAAGAGCTTTACAGGAATAAAATATCAAAGCAAACGCAAATGCTGGCACAGGGGTGGCTGGGGCAGCTCGTGTGTCAGTGAGCCAGAGCCTGTTCAGAGCCTTGTGCTGCAGCAACACAGCTCAGGGCAGGAGCAGAGAGACCCTGAACCCTGACCTCGGGATGTTTGGGGGAGCAGGACCAGAGCCCCTGATGGGGGAGCCCACAGCCACACTTGGGTGGTGATAAACTGGGGGTGAGGAGGGTGCTGGGAAGGAGAGGTGTGGGTGGGCAGCACACAGGGACAGGGTTAGACCCTCGCTCTTCTCAGGCCTTTGCCGAGGTCCCTCCTGCATCCCAGGATGTGCTTTTCCATTTCCTACCAGCTCCAAGTGCAGCCTCTGTGCCTGCCCTGTCCCAAGAAGCCTGGGGTGGTTTGTTTCTCCTTTTCTTCCCCCAGGTTTTGCCCTGAACCTCCAGCCAGGCAGGCTTTGCTGTTCAGGTTTTTTTAAGAAGCTATTTGGGATTTTTTTCCCTCAATTTATCAAAAGCTACTCAAAGCATGTTTGATCAGCCACCAATCCAAACCCCGCCACCATGCTGCCACCACCACCAAAACGGCACTGTCCTTGCTCCCGGGTGACCTCCGGTTATCCTGTTAACCGACAAGTGTTCCCAGCAGCCCCAAGTGCTGGAATACTGGGCAAAAACACCCCTCATGGCCGCCTGGAGATGGAATCGGTGCAGGTTGTGTGCTGGCAGAGGTGTGTGAGCTGGAGCAGGTGCTGCCACCAGGAGTCCCCATCAATCTGCCCTGAGAAGGACACACAGCCCTACCCTTGGCTGTGAACGCGAGCAGCGTTTTTCTCGTACAGGATCGTCAGCGCCAGCCAGAAGCAGCAGCAGTTGTGGCAGCTCATGCTCTGTGTGACTGCTCAGGGCTTGAAACGACACCAACTCCCAGCTCTGAATTCAGCTTCCCCCACCCTGAGCTGCTCAGAGTGAGATGCAGCGGTACCAACGCATGGTGTGAGGTGTTTGTGCCAGTTTGCCAGATCAGGTCACGGGTCACAGGTCGCTCACCTGCAGCTTTGAGCTCTCCAGGCACCTGAATATGAACTGCAGGTGCTGCACTGCAGAAGTGGGGGTTCAGTCATGTCAGGCTGTCAGAGGGGCTGGAATTCCATGTGTTCTCCCAGGCAGGCACCCAGCACGCTCCAGTTCCATTCTGGACTGTTGCAGCCAAGGCACTCTTGGTGCCTTCCAGGACCTGCAACACCTGCTCAAGACTTTGAATCCAGGGCTTGGATCCTTGGGTTTGAAATCCCCCCTGTGTGTGCAGGGTGTTACTGACAGCAACTGGCAAACCTCTCCCGGCAGGATCTGATGACCAGGTGGGATCAGGCACTTGAACCTGAAAGCCCAGATCCTGCTTCAGGTCTCTCTTGCTGTTTGTGCTCTCAGTTCCCTTCTTTCACTTTGACGTCTCTTTTTCCACAGTCTTCGAGGGGTTTTTTGAAGTGGTTTTGCACGTATCGGGCTGGTGTCTTATTTTGTTGTAAATCGTCACATAAAGCTTCACTTGTGACTCCAGAAGTCAGTAATTTCTGTCAACAACCAGTTTCAATTTGCTTTTATCACCCGATTCTGTTGAAAAGTCAAGAAAAAGCCATTTTAGTTCTGGCACCAGTTTCAGGGTGGGGAAAGACAAACCAGAAAGAGGGACAGTAACAACAACAGAAACCGAGTGAAAAATCACATTATCATGGGTTTATTACAATTTTTTAATCCCAGGGATGACAAATGCCAGATCTGTAACAGAGAAGGCTGGATGAGCTCTTCTTGGAGCAACCACTGATGAGATTATTTCCAGTTTCTGCACCCAGTTTTCATCCAAAGACAGCAGCACATTGGTGTTAAACCTTCCACCTTTTGAACAAGGGAACACATCTTGCAGGAAGGATGTTTGCTGGATGGTCGGGGACACTGCAACTCTCAATTATATTTATGGGTCATAATGCTTTATCTCCTTAATCAATACCCCTTTATCTCCCTAAACCATATCTTGTTATGTCTCTGAATGATTCCCTGCTCACTACTGTTTGATAACCTGGGGGAATCGCCCAGCAGTTTGCCCACCTGGGTGGGAAGGTTCAAACCATCTCTGGTGCTCATAAGACCCCCGGCACAGTTTCTGTAACATCCCAGGAGATTTTCTTCCCATTTTTATCACCTCTCCTTTCCTACCCATCATTCTGAGGTGACCACTGTCTCCTTCATGTTCAGGCCAGAAAGGATCCGTTTGTTCATCACAGCCCCTCTGGGTACAGCCCGGGCAGTGCGGGCAGACGAGGGAGCAGATCCCATGGGAGGCTGCCCAGCCCTGCCCTGAGGGACAGAGGGACCAGCAGTGCGTGTGGTCAGTGGCCGATCACCCAGATTGCCCTTCTCACCCTGGGGCTGGAACAGGGAGTGTCGCTGTCCCAGACAGCCTGACCCCTCCCCACTGGTGTCTCCAGGTCTAGTTCCCTCCTCACATCTCAATTCCTGGGCTCCAGGATGAGGGAGCTGCTTTCATGGAATAGAATCATAGAGTCATTTAGGTTGGAAAAGACCTCCAAGGTCACCAAGTCCAACCTTGCAGATGCTGAAAAGTTGCTAAGCGGAGAAATTTTCCATCTCCTCGCACTGATTCTGTAGGAACTTTCCTTTGCTATGCAAGCTATGTAAACAGTAAGATAGGGTTTTGTAAATAATTCTCACACCTGCTGGTTTTCGCTTATATTTTTGTTACAGTAACATAATATTTTTAAATGGGTGTCTGGTGTTTCAGTCTATCACCTCAGGACAGGTGTGGACACTGTCCAATTGTCTTTTGGAACTAGGATATATAAATGATATTGTAAAATGAATAAATAATTCATTCTCTCGCTGGACTCGTGTGCTGCTGCATCTCTGAATTCCTCCTAAGCCTGCCACACAACCTGCGACCGACCCCCGCCTTATCAACCAGCCCAGAGCACTGAGTGCCACATCCAGTCGTTCCTTGAACACCCCCAGGGATGGGGACTCCACCACCTCCCTGGGCAGCCCTTTCCAATGCCTGACCACCCTGTCCACGAAGAAATTCTTGCTGATGCCCAACTGTTTAGGGCAGGGCAGATGCCAATTTGGTAAATCTTTTTTCTCTCAAAAAAGAACTGGAGAGCCAGGCCATCACCCGGGACATGATGTGAGCACAAAGCAGGTGAATTTCCAGTGACACTGGGTGTGCCCTTCCCCACTGTGGCTGACCACCACAAACAGCTGTGCATCCCAGTCAGAGCACGGCGCTGCACAGATTGCTTCCTCCCTCCACAGGATAAGGATCTGTTAATAACCTGGTGGTGAGATCACAATCACGAGATGTTTCTCAGGGCATCCCCTACACCCGCTCAAAGAACTCTGCTGGGTGAGGAATCCCAGCTTGATGCCACTCTTAAGGTCAGGAATTTACTCGCTATTTCACTTCTGCTATTTTATATTTGCCTGAGGAACAACAACGTCAACACCCCCTTGGAGCCACCCTGTGACTTCCACCACAAACCCCCCTGGATGTCCCCAAACGTCAGAAGGGGGGTCTGGGCAGGAGCAAGGCCGGAGCTGGGAGATCCCAGGCACCTTGGGTTGGCATTGCCAGGCAGAGGGAGCAGCAGGACAAACGTCAAGGGCCCTCTTGACGTCAGTGCAAGAATGTGACTGGGAAGTGCAGCTGGGAAAAGTCCACCCTGAACTCACCAGCGCTTCTGTCTGGGCACCCCTGGCTTCCTCCAGCCACGGGGACAGACCTTCCCATGGCTCACTTCAGGCAAAGGGCGGAACAGGGGATGGAGCCGGTGTTTCCATCTCGAATCACCTAAAGCAAAACCGGTGCGAAATACCAAAAGGTGTGAAATCCAGGATGTAAGAACATCCCGTGTTGTGCTTCTCTCAGACCTAATTCCACCTCCTTAGACAAAGCCCTGAGTTCTGATTTCCAAGCTCCCCCAGCCCGTGTGTGCCAGCTGGGACCCCTCTCTTGGAGCTCTGGGATCTTTCCCACCTCAGGATGTCTGTGAGACTGTGTTGGGACATCCCACAGGAATTGCAGTTTTGCACACAGGCCAGGGATGTGAAACACAGAGCTGAACTTCCTTGTGACACCCCATCGCTGAGTGAGTTGCAATTTAATGTCAGGACAATTCAAGATTACACAGTTCAATTCAGTCCAACTCAGTATTTCAGTTCAAGTGGAACCAACGTGAACTGATCTGAAATCTCTTTGAGCAACTTCCTGTGGGATTTATCAGGAGCTGCATCTTCGTTGAGAAGTTTATTGATGAAAGCTGCCACCCAGCTCCCGCTGCAGCCTGGGCAGCAGGTCTGAATCACTGACTTGCACTCTCCTGGGCGCTGGAGGGGAGCAGAGGGACCCAGGGACTGGAATACCTGGTGATTTGATTGGTTTTATATAGTTAATTAACTTTGGGATAACAAATAGGTCCTAGAAGCACAGTGCAGTGGCTTTCATGGGCACAGCTCAGGCCTGGCACTGAGTTTGGTCTGTTTGCTCACACAGGATCACAGTTGTGTGAAAAGCAGCCCATGGGGCACCCAGGTTCAGGGAATGTGTCAAAGAGGTGGAATCACTCAGGCATGGAATAGGCTGCAAATATACACAATCAAATTGAGCAAAGATTTAATAAATGTTCTGAGAACTCCCAGGGTATAAAACATGACTGTACAAGAAATTCAGTGTCATATATAGACAGCAAATTGTTTATTTTGAATATTCTCATTTTAAATACTCCCATTCTTTTTAAGAAGAACAGTTTGTTCTCATGGGTTCTGACAACACAGAACTTGGCATGTGCCAAAACTTTTAAGTTGACTCTTGGGACCACATGCAGAAAACAAACTGCAAACCACCTGCCCGCCTCCCCTCTCTTGTCTTTGGCTTCAGCCAGGGTGGACCTGGGGATGGATTCACCAGGACACTGCCTGGTGCCTCTCCCTGGAGCAGGGTGAGCACAGAGCACCCCGAGGGGCCCATGCCCCCTCTGCACACCCACGGCTCCCCAGGCAGTGCTGTGACCCTGTGTGAAGCCTTCACGTCCCTGTTACACCCCTTGATTCCGGGTATTCTGCCTGTACCCAAGGGAAGTCTTTCATCTCCGGTCCTCCTTGGAGGAAGTGGTTACAAGATAAAGCTCTCGAGGCAGCGTACCTGCCTGGATACCTGGTGAACAAAAGCAAACAGAGCAATAAATAGCTGCAGAGATGTGAACGGCACCTGCTGAGTGAGATAAGTGCCAGGCGAGGTGCGGAGGAGTCGGTGCCGCGCACTCAGAGGGCACCAATGCGAGTGAGGGTCACCCTGCGTGAGCAGGGGAAAACGCCACAGCTCTGCAGCCCCAGCACCCTGCCCTCGAGCACCCCAAAATCCTGCCCCTGAGTACCTCAGCATCCTGTTCCCTGAGCACCCCAGAATGGGCTCAGAACCACACCAGCACTGGGGCACTGAGAGGGAAG
The DNA here is from genome assembly GCA_013400235.1 of Oriolus oriolus. NCBI lineage: Eukaryota > Metazoa > Chordata > Aves > Passeriformes > Corvidae > Oriolus > Oriolus oriolus. Next base: position 98,134 of record VXBT01000798.1, on the reverse strand, counting down.
AACTGGGAAGGATTTTGAGTGACAGTTGGGCTGGGACTACACCAAAGGAGGGTCTGAAACTGGATCTGGGTCTTCATAAAGGACCTAAGACAATCCACAGGAGCCTCAAAACAATCCTCAGCTTCAGATATATTTAATTTGGGCTGGGATTCCATCCTGTGATGCCCTATTTTTCCACGTGGCCGCAGTAACAGCACTGACACAGCGCAAGAAGACGGAGAGGACAAGATGCCAAAGGTATCACTTCTAGGTGACCCTGGCCTAGGAGGAAAGTGAGTTTGTGAGGAGCTGGAGATGCTTCTGTCTGAGGAACAACCCCTCTATCTGAGGGGTCTGTTCCAAGAGCAGGGCCCTCTGACACCCACCAAACAAAAGCCACTGGTTTGCCTTGGGGGAAGGCGTGAGACTGACAAAGGGCAGAGCCTCTTGGGGAAGACAAAAATACACAAAATACCCAGAAAGAGAAAGGGGGGAAGTCACTGAGCTGCTGATAGTGTAGCGAGGGAGAAGGGCAAAGGGCTGCTGGCCATGGGCAGTCCTGTGCACTGAAACTTTTCATCCTGAACACCCTTCCCAAAACATGTCTGGTAGATGGGATGGGATCCTCTGTTTCCTCCAGCACTGGGGGCTCACAGATGAAGCAGGATTTGCCAGAGAGGGGAGGTAAGAAAGAACCTCCTTCCCCTGTTTCCTTCACCACAGACCATTTCTCATGTGTCAGTCCAAAAGCAGAGCCCACTTCACTTCCCCGAGTGTCAGTAACAGCTCTGGGTGTGCGGAACACACCGAGGCAGCACCTGAGCACCCCGAGAGCTCAGCACAGCTCTGAAGGAGGAGGAGGAGGAGGAAGAGGAGGAGGAGGGTCTACTAAATGTCAGTGACATCAGGGTGCCCGTCAGGTCTTCACAAGGGTGCAGGAAGTATAAAAGCAGAGTTCCCCGAGGAGGGTCCCTGGCAGGAGCTGGGGAGGTGGTGCTGGAGTGGGTGATGTTCTCGCTGCCTCTGTGACTGGATCCTGCTGGAACCACACCATGGATGGGGGTGAGTACCTGGGCCGCAGCCTCTGGCTGTGTCTGCAGCTTTATTAATGATGCCCAGTCCCTGCCCTGTGACACAGGAGTGGAGCACTTCTATTAGAGTATTTAAACAGTATAAAAGACTTTCATCTTCCTCATTTTTACTATTTAAAAAAAAAATGCACAGTGCTCTTTTAGAATCTCAAAAACCTCAAATCACTTCAGAAACGAACACTGAAAAATAGAGTTTGGGAGGCAATTTTAAGGGGCCCTTTTGTTCCAAGGCAAATGGAGTCTTGCATAATTAAAACCTTTTCTTCTGTGTTCTTAGTTTTAAAAAAGAGAGAGAGAAAGAGAGAACACTCTCCCTGGCAACGTTTTAATTCAGTGAATCTATCAAGGAACTGGGAGCAAGCAGAGCTGAGTTTCTTCGCTAAGTCCATCCAGTCTTTTGCAAATTATTTCTATTAAAAAATATCTGCAGGAACACTGCGGGGAGCAGGATGCACTGGAAATGCTCTGGGGATGGTCAGGGGGATGCAGGAAGTTCTGGGGAATAAAGGAGGTTCTGGGGATGCTCCAGGGATGCAGGAGGCTCTGGGGGATGCAGGGACAGGAGGAGCCAGATGCCACAGGACCCTCCAGGCAGGAGCAGGGAATGGGCCAAGGGAGCCTTTTTTCTCCTGGATGTCTCCTCACAACCTCTGGCAATCAATGGCTTAGGAAATTCCCAGATTTTGGAATCCCTGCATCCAAACAAACACCCAGCTGGACCAGGCCATCACACATCACTCTTCTCATTTCAACTTTTGGCCTCTGCATCATCCTGTGGGCACTTTGTGGGCTGCTTGTTCCAAGGGGTCCAGTGTCCAGGGGCAGCTGAACTCCGCTCCTGGGAAAGGTTAATGACGACAGGGCAAAGAAAGAGTTAGTGAGAACCTGACCAGATTATGATAATATTCCTGCTTTGGGTTTTTTTTGTCCTACTACTGTATTTCACAGGAATATTTCATTTCCCTGAAAGATGCACCACCGTGCTGCTTTCTTTAAAACACAACTGGCTCATTCAGCAGGAAATCTTTGATTTGCTTTTCTCTGCTTATCTTGTCTTTTGATTCACAGTTTCCTGAAAGGAGTGGAGGTAGATAATTATTAACTTTCTTCTGTGATACATCAGTGAACACACAAAATAAGAGCATGATTGGGTTTCGCTGGGTCCGTCACTCCAGAGATGACGGTGTCCTTCCTCTGCCAGTTGTGAGGAGGGAAAGGGGGGAGAAGAGGCTGTTAACTGCCAATAGTCATTAGATCACTTAAGAATGATTAGCTTTTCTCAGAAATATCTGGTTCTTCCCCCAGAAGCCTCCTGTACTGCTGGTGAAGTGGCACCAGAAACTGGTACATGTACAAAATACAGAGAGCAGGTTACTCACTGCCTCCACGTGTGCTGAGACCGGAACTTTCGCTTTGCAATTCCAGATGGCCAAAAAACGTTCATTCACCACGAGGGTTTGGCCAGGGCAGGTTTGCCCCGCTTTGCCAATGCTCCCTAAAGCATTCCCAGCTCCTGCTTTGCTCTCATGCATCCCTCAGCTGCAGCAGCAGCCAGACCCTCACGAGCTGCCCCGGTCATTTGTGTGATCTGATTAACCACCCTCAGGGCTGTGTCTCTCTCCTCTTGCAAGTAGATGTCCTGATACCAAATACTTCCACTGTCAGAGGCCTTTCTGGGTTCCCCTGAGGGGATTCACTGCTCCTGCAGCTGCTCTTACTTTGCTTACCATTAGTAGCTGGTGCTGAGGGAGATCCAGATGAACTGGGAGGGATCCACCTGTCCAAACTCACCCACCCTTCTGCCACAGCACAGCCTGAACTGTGCCCCAGGTGCCCACCCCAGGTGCCCACCCCAGGGCACCTGAATAAGGGCTTAAAAACACCTGTTTCTTTCCCTCTGCTATTGAGGGAGCCTGAACAGCTCAACAGGTGTCAAGGGATGAATCCCACACCTTGGGCTTAATCTGTGCAGGAAGATTGTAAAACTGAGGTGTTCCCAGCCCCTGCCATGAACAGACCCCTTCCTTCCTTTATTCCCATAGAGCAATTCCCCTTTCCACCTGTTTCTAGGTCCTTCAGGACAAGGATGGCCTCAAACCAGCACCCTCCAGGCTGAGAGATGTGAGGACTGAAACGGGGCTTTAGGGCCAGGCTGACTCATTTGCTGTGGTGGAGTTTTGGTGTATTTTTATAAATGAGGTTTCTAGTGCAACTGGTTGCAGGGACTTTTGAGAGGGGTTTTTTTTTCCTTAATATTTTGAGGAACAAAACTTTAAAAACTTTAAGAAAATACCCACAGCAGCCAACTGCCAAGAGGTGTGAAAAAAAGAAAGAAAAGGTAAAGGAATGTACCTAAACTGCCTGAAAAACTGCAGAGCAAGACTCGTGTCCTGATAATTGCTTCTGCCCACTGCCCCAGACCACAAGACAAGTTATGAAGACGCAAGTCCTGTCCAGTCCAACCGAAACCAGTGACACAAATGTGCTGAAACTGGTGCAGAGGGAGCGGGAGGCAGAAGGGCCTCTCCGGTTGTGCTTTGGCAAATGTGTAATCTAAGGTGGGGGCACAGAAGAGGGGCAGAAACAGCACAGGTTTTCTTCATGTTGAAAAGTCATTTGACATTTAAGACACTTGAAACAGCAACTGAGAAGGGGGAGGAAAAAAACCTATGATGATCTTCAAAGGAATGATATCGGCTGAACTGTTTCAGGAGTTGGTTGAGTCACGTTCTCAGTCCTGTTTTTCTAGACCTTCACAGGGTGATAAGAAAACAGAACAGAGCAAAGCAGCCGTCACCAGGGCTGGGTCTGGGACTGGTCAGGTTAAGTCAGGGCTGGACCTGGAGTTTGCAAACCAAGGCAAGGAGAGCTGGTGGAGCCTGGTTTATGTGGGTGCTTTTCCTCCATGTAATGAGGGTGGTTCTTCTCTGCCTCTTATCCAGCCACCACAGGGGTGATTGCCTGCTGGGGCTGAGCCACCAGCACAGGTACTTATCACCCATCCAGAGGCAGCCAGGACCACCAGCTCCAGGAGTCCCAGGGAAGCCAGGCTGTTCAGAAGGTGGAACAGAAGACTAAAGGCTGCTATGGTGTTTGCAGAGTCAGGGACCTCGTGCCCGTATCCCAGGCAGGTAGAGCAGTTACAGTCTGGGCTTGCTTAAACCCACCTAGTGGGTCTCAGTCCTTGGGGCTTTTAGCGTATTTCCTGTGTTGTATGCAAAAGCCAGGGCAGCAGCTTGAAGGGGAGACAACCACAGCAGACACCAAACCTCTTCCTGCAGTCTGGGGCTGGTCAGAGTGAAAGCCACCGGCTGGACAGGACAGCCAGCAGCTCCACTTCACACCTCCGTCCCAGCCTTGCTCTCCTCCACTCCTGAGTCACCTGCACTGAGGGTTCCCAAGGGAACTCTCAGATACCCCCAGGAGGGTTTGGAGAAGCTGAGGAGCGGATGAGCACAACTGAGCACACAGCTGCATGAGCATAAAAGATGAAAATAAGGGGGGGAAGGTGAGACAGGGCTTCTAGGAGACCTCAGGGGAAGCTCTCGCACAGGCTTGGGGATGAGCAGTTCACACGTGGCTGAGGATCTCTCACCCACACATCACCCTCACATATAAAAAACATCCCCGCTCGCAGGTACAAGAGTAACTATGTCTGTTATCAGTGAAGCTGTTGCATGTGATTTAACACAGGGACTTGGTGCAGTGGGTGCAGTTACCTGTAGTGGAAGTTCATCGTCCTGGTCCCGTGCAACATGAGCAGGAGCCTGGCAGAGCAGGCTCCAAGCAGAAACCAAGCAGAGCTGTGCCCAGCAGACACTAAGCACAGGAATCAGCCCCATTCATGAACAACCAGGCCATGAGGAGCAAGGCACAGTTCTAGGAGGAACAGGCAGCTGAAAGCCAAAGGTATCTCCTTCCCCAGTGGCCCCAGAGTAGAAAACCCACAGGGAGTGAGGGGTTGCAGGAAGCAGCCAGTGCCTGGAGGGACATCCTGGGCAAAGGTACCCCTCAGGGAGGGACACATCTCCTGCCCACACCAGAGTGAAGCCCGGGGCTTTCTCGCTGCCACCTTCCAGCTGAGCAACTTTCAGTGGCAACTGCCTGAGGTAGATGCTGGCATGAACTGTAAAATGAGCGAGAGAAAGCTTTCCCTGGCCCCTGCCCTGCTAACCACAGCAGGAAGAGCTGCTCGGCTGAGATTGCTCTCACCACCATTACACCTGGCTCTGAATTCAGTTTTTCCTCCCAGCTGTCAGCATGCTGTATTTTCACATCCCAAGGCAGCAGAAGCCAACTCTTGACATATAGAGACAAGCAATAAATTTCAGCCAGTTCCAGTTCTGTCTGTCCCATGGGGAGCTGAGCTCCCCTCTCCATAGCCCAGGCACCACAGGGGCACAGCTGGGCCGGATTTATGGCCCTCACAGCTGGATGTTTCACACGGATTAAGCTGCACCCTCACTGCTCAGACACAAGGGAACAGGCTGCTGGCTGCCTGCAGGGAGTGGGAGTGGATAAAATCAAAATGGGTGCACTGTGCCTGAGTTAAGAGTCCTCAGCTCTCAGCCTTCACTGGACAGGGCTCTGAGCAACCTGGCCTAGTTGAAGACATCCCTGCTCACTGCAGGGGGTTGGACTGAATGACCTTTAGAGGTCCCTTCCAACCCAAACTGTTCTTTGATTCCATGAAGCCAGAGGGGCCAGACTGCTGAGACTCCACCAGTGCTCTGACAGCAACGTCCATGACCCTGGGTTATCTTGCTGGCATCTTCCCCAGGTTTTGGTTTCCTCAGCGGTGAGGGCTCTGCAGGGTTCACAGTGCCATGGTCAACATGATCCACTGCTTTTTCAGAGTGAAAACGGTGTGGAAACCCCCACTCAGCCACTAACACAGCATCTCCTTCTTCCCTAGGCAAGCTGCTAAAGGTCACCCTTGTTTTCAGCGTGCCGCTCGTTTTTCAGGTAAGATGTTTTCAACAACATTGTTGAAATCCAGCTGCTTTGTGTTGTGGGTAAAGGGAGATCTCAAAAACTCTGAGCAGCCACCCACAGCCCCAGAAATGTGTGGGGGGACAGCTGCTCACCCCAGGATCCAGCTGTGGGAGGTGGGAGGTGAGAGCAGAGCCCAGCTAGAGAAAAACAAACAAGAGAAACAAAATGAAGGAGAGCAAAACAGTGACAAACGCAGTGATTTTCAGATGGCCTGAGCTGTGTGAATCCTCTTTTAGCCCCAAAACGATCATTTCCAGGTCAGACAGGAGCACTCCACGCTGATTGCAGCGAGCAGCCGGTTCCTGCTCCTTGCAAATTCCTGGTCAGGGTGCCGGGCTCTGACCGAGCACAGTGCCGGAGAGGGATGTGCCTGAGGAGGAAGAGTTCAGCATCTTCCTCTGCCTGCTCTTGCTCAGAGTCCCCTGGCACAGCAAGGAGGACCCCAAGCACGGAGCTGTGCCATGACCTGCTCCCCAACCAGGGGCTCGGTCCCTCGGCAGGACCGGCCACCCCCCAGCCCATGGGGCTCCCTGGGGCTCAGCCTGGGGCAGAGCCAAGCAGCCCGTGCTTTTCCCTTTCACTGCTGGCAGCCTGGCAGGATGTGGTGAAAGCCAAACTGCTGAGATGGAGAGCACCGAGATGCTCACCGATAAAGGGTGGGGGTATCCAGAGGAAACCTTTCATCTCTGTGCGATGTGGAGAAGGTTCTGGAGACTAATAAGTCACAAAAAGCAGGGCACAGATACCACAGGCTCTGTCTGCCCCGCAGGTTATGGCAGTGTAGGAAGATGAAACAAGAATAATCAGAACTGAAATCAGGGGCCTGAATGAGATGCCAGCACCGTGTCCACGCCGACACGGAAACAGCTTCTGCTGCACTCACTGCGCTTCCTCACGGTCTCACCAATACCTTCGTTGATTTTTAATTTAGCTGAAGGATGTTTTATTTCTCACATTTTATCTGACAGCCAGCTGTGGAAAGCTGCCACATGTCTGAGGGTTTGCAGGTGTTGCTTTGGCCGAGCACTAAACATTTCTGGTGGAATTCCCACTTGGAACCCCCCGAAAAGCCCCAAACCTCACATATTTATGGGAAATGCTTTCAGCCACAAGGTCGTGTCAGCTCTGTTTGTGATGTTGGCATGAGCCAGCACTTGGGAACTCCCTGGGACTTCTCTCCAGGTCCCCTTCCCGGCACGGCCATGCAGGCACACAGTCCTTGTCCCAACACACTCTTCCCTTTCCTGTTCCAGTTCTGTGCCGGGGACAATGTCACCGATGACTACGACTCCAACACCACCATTGACTACAGCATGTTCGAGTCCCTGTGTGAGAAGAAGGAGGTCCGTAACTTCCGTGCTGCCTTCCTCCCGGCCATGTACGGCCTCATCTGCTTCATGGGGCTGCTGGGGAACGGGCTGGTGATGCTCACCTACATCTACTTCAAGAGGCTGAAGACCATGACAGACATCTACTTGCTGAACCTGGCTCTGGCAGACATCCTCTTCCTGCTGACCCTCCCCTTCTGGGCCACGAGCGCGGCCACGCACTGGCTTTTTGGGAGCTTTGCCTGCAAAGCCGTCTACTGCATCTGCAAAATGAGTTTCTTCAGTGGGATGCTGCTCCTCCTGTCCATCAGCATCGACAGGTACTTCGCCATTGTCCAGGCTGCCTCGGCCCACCGCCTGCGTCCCCGGATGATAGTCATCAGCAAGGTGACGTGTGCCCTCATCTGGCTCCTGGCCTTCATCCTCTCGATCCCTGAGCTGGTTCACAGTGGTGTGAACAACTCAGAGAGCAACCCCCGTTGTTCCATCATTGCTCATGACTTGCAAACCTTCAACACTGGCATCAAAGTGTCCCAAATGGTGTTTGGCTTCTTAATTCCCCTCCTGGTCATGTCTTTCTGCTACCTCATCATCATCAAAACCTTACTCCAGGCCCGCAACTTTGAGAAGAACAAAGCCATCAAGGTCATCATTGCTGTGGTCATCGTCTTCGTCGTCTTCCAGCTGCCCTACAACGGCGTCATGCTGGCCAAGACCATCTCAGCCTTCAACCAGACCAGCTCATGTGAGGAGAGCAAGACGCTGGACGTGGCGGATGACGTGACCTACACCCTGGCCTGCTTCCGATGCTGCCTCAACCCGTTCCTCTACGCCTTCATCGGCGTCAAATTCCGCACCGACCTCTTCAAGCTGCTGAAGGAGCTGGGCTGCCTGAGCCAGGAGCGCCTCTGGCAGCTCACCGCCTGCCGCGACAACAAGAGGTCCTCCTTCGCCATGGAGACAGAGACAACCACCACCTTCTCCCCGTGAGCCGAGCTCCAGGCATGCTCTGGCAGAGCTGAAATGGTTTTGGACATTTTCTCTAGTCTGAACTCCTGGCAGAGCAAGACCTGCCACACTGCAAAGAAGGCGAGGGGAAAATCCAGGAGCCTCCTCCTATTTCAAGCAGCGAGGACTACTGGCCAACATCCCATGGGTGGAGAGACTTGACAACAGAGCTGTCACTAACAGCAAAGCAAGGGAGAGGTGGTGAGCCTACAATTTCTCCCGTCACTTCACCTTTAGCTTAGTCTTTCCCTGTCAAAATGAGAAATGCTCAAAATAGAACATTTACCCTAAAAGCAACAAGTACCAAGAGAAAACAGACGCTGGCACAGCAGAACTGTCGTTTGGAGCTGAGCTGCCAGGAGCATCAGCCTTGCTTTGGATGTTGCTTTTAACGAGACAACCCATTGCTCTGCAGTCGCACAGAAATGCCCTTGCACTGAGTCAGTCCAGGGCAAACCCGCAGCCTGGGCTCGATCCAACACACAACCCCAGCTGTGGAGCACTGGAGCACACGGCTGCTCTGCCTTGCCCATGAAAAGTGAGAGATGACCACAGCTAATGAGAAATCTGTACAAACTCTAGCCATAATTTCAATTCCTTCGCATAAGATTGTAGCCACTCATAGCTCTGTCGGGAAAAGTACAAATCCCACTTTACTTCTGCCTGTATCCTGTTTCTGGGCTATCACCTGCTGACCTCGAGATAAATATGAACGCGGGTTTTGTCCTCTCTTCCCAGTCCTTCCAGCAGGACTTCAGCTGCCTTTGAAGTCAGATCTGTGTTTCACTCATAAGCTACTGGGGCGTGTTCTGCATCGGCGCTGTCGGCACCAACAAAGACACTGCTCACTGAGGTTTGATCTGAACACAAAGGACAGTCCCATCCCACCACTGCCAGGGCCAAGGCAGCTGAACAGCAGATCATTGTCATGGAAAGTCAGACCTTGGAGGAGCCCAGACTGTAATTCCAGCTGGTGCTTTTACAGGAAGAGCGAAGATTCCTGATGACAGATGAACACTCTGGGAACCGCTGTCGTGGGACAGCTGAACATCAGCTGGGAGGAGCTGCTGCAGAGTCTGTGCAGCTGTCCCTGTCCTTGTCCTGTGTGCTCTCATCCCTCAGCACCCAGCTCTCCCAGAGCCATCGCCAGTGGAGAGAGGTCTCAGCCTGGAGCTGCTCCCAAGGCTGACAGGGGAGACACATCCACATTCCCCTGAACACACAGAGCCATGAGCAGCAAAACACTCACTAAACAGACATTTATCCTTTTTATCAACACATGGATCCATCAGGAGTGACACAGAGAACTCTCTGGTTCATAGGTTGGAAAGCATTGCTTTAGAAAATTGAGGACTACAATCAGCCTTCCAAGACAGAATTCACTGGCTGGGTGTGAGACAGCACTGCCAGTTATTTACCTGGCTGCCACCAGATCTAAATAAATTCCCCATAAACCATTTGCCTCTGGTGTATGAGATTTTTGACAAGGGCTGGGATTTGAGAGGAGAGGACATTCTGCTCTGTGTTACCTGTCCGTGCTGAACTGCTGAACTCATTTTCTTTTACAATGCCCAGGTAACTGTACAGAAGTGCTGCTTCTCTGTCACATGAAACAGGGGGTGACAACTGACACTGAACAGCTTTTTGCCCTTGGTTTCCTCCTCATCCTTATTTGGGCAAGACACAGCTATCAAGGCCTTGGCCAGAGCCAGGGACGCCCCCAGCACAGGGTATTTGCAGTTTTCCTCATCAGTAACAACAGACTGTTAATGTATATTCAATATATAAAGCTGCTTCACACAGACAAAGTTCAATGTGTTCATGAATGTATCCCGAGAACACTCTGCTTCCATGGAACCTCTTCATGCAGAATCCATTCACCTTATTCCAGCCAGGAGACTGCTCTACATGTGGAGCACACTGCTGTACTTGGAGCTCTACTTGTGTCCTGTTGATAAAAGCCATTCCCCTCCTGCAAATGGAGCGGTCTTCAGGTCTTTACACACCAGATGAATTCCAAACAGGATAACACACAGCTGCTTCCATAAATGAGATGCAGAGGCACCCTCTGGGACAGCTGCAGCTGGTGCCTCAGTGAGGCAGGAGTGATGTCAAGTGCCTGGCTTTCCCTGGTTAAATTTAAGGGACAGAACAAATTTGCATCTAATTTAGATGAGTCATGTTAAAGTTGGCCTAAGATCCCAGCCTGAGGTTCCCCCTGATGTCTGAAAACTGACTGTATTTTGCTACTTGAGAAAAATAAATTATAACGATTTAAACAAAATACTTTTGGTTTTCCATCGCATTTTCTCCATCCTTGTACAGTTCTTGTCAATCCTTCTGTCCTGTCAGGAGCTGTTTGATCACCTCGGCTTCATGCCAATGCTGCCCTGCAGGAAAGAGAGTGTGGAAAATAAACTAAATAGAAAAGTGTTGGTTTGCTTCACCTGCTGATGGATTATAAAAGAAACAAGTCGCCAGCACGTTAAGGAGTTGGTTTTTTTTAACTATTAACCCACCAGTCTTGATGCTGCTTCACAGCTGGATGTACCTGATGGCTACTCATCAACCTTTAAGTGAAAAGTCTTTGAGCTGTAGCATTTTATTGTTCACATTTAATTAAAATTCAGTAATAAACCACCACTTTACTGTAGGAATTGCTGACAGGGTGAGGCAGCAGCTCTGGGGGCTACAACCCCCACCCACATCCAGGGTGAGAGTAGGAACTGCAACTAAAACAATGAACACAATGCTCCTGCCTGACCTCCCCAGTTAAGTTGTGCCTCAAAGCACACAGGGGAAGGCAGGGGGGGACCCATATCCTTCACAAAAAGTGCCTTGTAATTGTAACCACGGAATCAAAGAGGAAGAAACTCAAAGAACAGGAGGAGACAGAAGCCTGACACCCGAGTGTCAGAGCCAAGGCCCATTTCTGCTTTCACTGAGCCACAAAAGTCTCACGTTTTCTCCCAGAAGAGAAAGGACAAGGTGAGTTTCAGCATCTGGCCCAGAGGCTCAAGCAGCGTCTCCAGACTACGGCACAACACAACTTAAGATGCAGAACCCGAAACCCAGGGATCCTTAAATAAACATTGGGTCTCACCGCAGCGAGGTCCTCAACTGCCCCAAGAGCTCATTTGTGCACAAGGTGCAGTTGCCTGAGCAGGGCTTGGAGCCCCTACTGGGGATCTACAGAGAGCCACAGCACTTTTAACCATTTCTCCTGTTCCTCTGAGGTGACCACGAGCCAAACTCTTAATATTCAGGAATTTTCTTGATTAAAAAAAACAGAGACTCCACCTTAAAGCTCTAACTTAAACCAGTAAAATTTACCCACCAAGCAACCACACAAGATGTGTGGTCCAACCACTTGGGCCACCAATATTACAGCCAAGTCACACAGAACTTGTCACAAAAAAAAAAAAAGGTGTATTTCTAGGACAGATTTAACACATTTTAGCACCTTTCACCAGCAAGAGCTGCCTATTTCCTTTCACAGTTCCAAATCTTCTTTTAAAAGTCAACTTTAAAAGCCTGGGCCTCGTTACGGAAAGGGGACACGGGTGTGCTATAAACTACACAAAGGTAGTGGAGGGAGGGAGTGACTGCCTGATCCCAGCTGTGTAGAGTTGGGGTGGTTCCTGCAATCCCTGTTCCATGTTATTGTGGGGAATCCTGCATCACTCAGAAGCCCTGGACTCCTCGTTGCTCTGGGTAAGTATCACTGCTGATCATTTCTCCTTCCCTGACCGCTCTTTATCCCTGTGCATGTGTATTTTTAACTCATGGTTTGAAAGCCCTTAGTGCCACATGGATCTGGGCTGGGTGGGAGCCAAACTGGAATGAGGAGCAAATAAACTGGCACTGGGGGGGTTGGCAGCTGCTCCCAGCTATCTCAGAGCAGGGCACTGGTGTGTGTCACCTCCCTCTCTGTGCTGTCCCAGGTGCTGCCCCCCGCCACTTGCTGGTAAATCAGTTGAAGGGAAGCAGAAAGTTCTCCAGCCAGGGTTGTGGTTTTGATGCCTTATGTTTTAACTCTTCAATTTTTTCAGATTCTGTATTCCCAGTGTGTGACTCTGAGCTGCCTCGCAGCCTGGCAGCTGCTGCTCTCTCATGCTCACACAGACATAACAAAGCCTCTCCAGGCCTGCTCTGCAAGGACACCCAGCCCGTCCCAGGCCCAAAATGTGGAACCCAGCACCTTGAGAAGGGGGGCGAGCTGAGGGGCAGTTCCATCATTAGCTAAAGTTTAATTGGCCAATTTATGCTGATCTGCAAATGGACCAAACCTGTAACAGTGTGAAGAACTCGTGACTCGGGGTCCATCTCGGGTGCAGCCTTTGGCCTGCCCAGGCTGTGCCTCTGAAGGCCTTTCCAATAAATATCCACCTTCATTCCTTCACTCCTGGCTGGTCTCTGTTTCCAGGTTGGCCTCTTTTAGGCATCAGCTCCTCGCATGCCACCTGGGCAGCGGCGTGAGGGAAGTCCTTGTCACCCTAAAACGGAATGAGCAGGAACCGAGTGAGGTAAACAAACCCTAAAAATAATGCCCGTGGGTGATGGGGAAGGGTGGGGGCGCATTGCGTCAGCCAGAATAGCTGAGAGCGGGCCATGGCTTCCTCCTCACGGCGTCTTTTGTAAGGAAAAAAAACCCCAAACTCCTGTTCTGGGGGTGGAGGTGTCACATCTCAGGGGAGAACTTCTTGTACAGCCAACTGTCCTTGTTGGCAGAGCTGCCTTGCCTGGGGCCACGTCCCCCAGGGAGGATGGTGGGGGTTCAATCCATCCCTGGGCCACTGTAAGAGGGATCTGGGGAAACTGAACTCAGCTGAAACATCACCTGCCCTTTGTTTGTGTCATCACAAGCAGCTTCATGACCTCAAAGCAAGTGAATCAGAGTCTGACCAGGACTTTCTACGGATTGGAAGGTGGCAGGACCAGCTCAGAGCCAACTGCTGGCACCAAGCAGGGGACAAGAACTTGCAGTAGAGATATAAGGAAAAATAACCAGGCAAGCAGCATCATGCTGCATTCAACGACAGCAGCACAATCCATGGCTAGACCACCTCAGAACCCTGGAGTGGGGGTCGTGTCCCGAGCCGTCCTCCTCACAGAGCCCAGCCCATCCTGCTCNTAAACATTCTAAAACCCCAAAGAAACCAAGGTCCTCTCCAGAACACATTCTGTAAACAAAGATAGGCCCATCCAGGGGGAGGGTCCCTTGGGTGGGGGGTCTCACCCGAGTCCCTCATTGGGGAACCTTTGATAGATATGCTAATTTTTGCAAGGCCTATAATTGTATACTCATCACATCGTGGGGGGCCATTTTCTTCGGTGGGGACATCAGGGTGCATTTCGATGTACATTTCATCACACCTAAGGATCCTTAAATAAATACCAAGGTAAAAACCCTTTTTCCCTCCTAACTGTGTGCAGCTCTCTTAATTTTAAGACCAGGAAAAGGCATCACCCCAAGCACTAAAACCAGGTAGAATGTCCCTGGCTCTGTGCTCATACCACGTGTGGGAGCCCTGCCGGCCCCTTGCAGAAATGAACGCAATTTCACGTGCTCAGATTTAGCAGAAAACGTCAGTTTTCAAGCCCAGCTGTGGCAGCCACTAACCTGCCCAAAATGAAAGTTATTTTTTCACTTTCACCTTTCACTAAGACCCCAGTTCTGCAGAGCTGAGTATTGATATTAAACCAGCAGAGATTAAACCACCACCTGTCACTGCCACAGCTTGTTGCAGAAACCTTATTCAGGTCTGCACAGGTACAGAGCCTTCTGGCTCCACGTGCAGGGCAGCTGCAGAGCCAGCCCAGGCATTTGTCACTGCTGAGCCCCTGCAGCTCCTCATGTGCAGGAACCGAAACTTCCCTTCCTGCTGCTTTGTTTTTAATTCAATTGTCTTAAAAAAAAAAAAAAATAACAAGCAGAGAGCTGCTTTCCTTTCTGTGCTGCTGAGTGCTGGCACAAAAACTATTGTTGAGTGATCAGGGGCTTTATTGGGAAATTTCTGTGACTGAAGGACGATGCTAATGTCCAGAATCATCCTGCAGGAGAGGAAAAGGCCAAGTAATTTCCAGTGAGATAGACAAAAAGGCCTTCCAGGATTTGGAGTCTGGGCATGCTGCTCTGTACCAAAATCAGAACTTCTCTCACCAGTTCCAGTTCCTGGATCCTGCAGGTTTTACCCACGGCTTTGTCTTCTCACCAGGGAACGTCCCAGCTCCGCGTGAAGCCCAGTGAGCGCGCACACGTGCCCAGGTGTGCACACGTGTCCTGGCAGCCCTGGCTTCACTCCGGGGCAAGCACAGCAGAATCCAACCCCGCTGGGGCAAAACCCAACTGCTGGGGCTGCACAGCGAGAAACTCATGTTTTCAGGGCAGAGTTGACTGATTCCCTGGGAGATAACACGTTTCTTCTAAGTTTTGGCCACACCAAGCAGCGAGAAAGAGCTTCAACCCCTGTGCCAGGGCGGGGAGTGGGAGAGGAGAAAAACAAAGCTCTTTATGGATGACTAACCCCGGCTCAGCTCCTCCGTTGCGTTGCATGAGCCCCTTTGAAGAGTTTCACACTTCTGCAGGTAGGTCCTGGTTCTGCCTCGCCAGGGGGGCACAGGCAGGGACGAGGCTCCTGCTCAAACGTCACCCCCCAACCGCGTGCGGAGGGTGGGAGTCCCGGGGCACCGCAGAGCTGGGCCCCCTCAGACACGGCTCCCACCAGGCTTCCGAGGGTTGCAGCAGACCTGGAAAGGCACCAGATCCGTGCAAGACTCATCCAGCTGTGCTGCCAGCAGCTCCTGGCAGGCCCCACACCGCTCCCCACATGAGCCGCCCTCACGTGCCAGCGCTGCCTGCGCAGCCCAAACAGCCGGAGGCGTGAGGCTGTTTTGGAGCTGCAGAGAACAACCAACAGAAAAGGTCTCCCCAGCACCACAAACAAGCCCTGAAAAGCTGCTAGAACCTCCTGCCTCCACTGGGCAGCCTGTTCCAGGCACTACCCAGGCTGGGGCTGTTGGACCTGCACCCACCACACCAGAGAAAGTCATCATGGAACCACAGAATGGTTTGGGTTGGAGGCAGCTCAGGATGGGGGAGCGGCCCCACAGCTGTGCCACAGGTCCTGTCCCAGCTGCCCCAGGGCCAGGGCACAGAGGTGATGCTCTAGAGAGACATCGGCTCTGCAGAAAAGCTGCTCCTCCCAGGGCATTTCTGGTCCGTGTTCCACCCCCGCCAGGGACCCGCTCCTGAGCTCCGGCAGGGAAATGAGCCCCCTTTACAATCGCCAATGCAGAAAGAGCCTTCCCTCATGGGGCATTTCCTCCTGCAGCCATGGAGGAGGTCATGGCACATGGTCTGAAACACACCATGAAATGGAGCTCCAGTGACCGAGATGGAAACACTCCTTCTCTTCCCTGACATCTGAAACAAAAAAATAGAGATTATAGGCAAAGCCCAGAACAGAAGGAACGTCCCAAAGCACTGGTGACCTCCCCAGGGGCTGAGTGACAACTGTGGGAATGACAGGACAGCCCAGATGGGCTCTGAGTGACCCACAGCACATCCAGCACGAGTCTGTGGTCACCATCCCCTTTTGGCTGTGGCCATCCTGGCCCACGGAACCAGCAGAGACAGAAAGCTGGGATAGGGGAGAGCAGGGACACGGTCTCCTCCGTGTCCTTCCCTCAGAGCCACTCTCCTCTCCTCTTGCCTTGGGCCACAAGGTCCCTGTTCCCGGGGGAGGGCTCCCAGCCAAATCCCTCAATTCCCCACAGGTGACCAGGACCGACCACAGCGCTCTCCTTGAGAGCTGCTGACACCGTGTGGGAACGGCTGGGAAGTGATCCACAGACACCTCCTGCCCTCCAAGCCAGGACTCCGGGAAAAACTCGGGAAAACTTACCCCTGAAGCAAAGGTGTGGGCTCAGATCGTATCGATGGAATCCCATGGAATCCCTGACGGGCAATCAGGCTGAGAAGTGGACTTGCTCTGCTTCGGGTTAATTTAAATCTACTGGAAGTGACTTCAAGTGGCTTTGATTCACTTGGCTTTTCCCTCTGGATCAGCCCATGCCTCTTCCACGTGATTTCAACAATCCACTCTCAGTGCTAAACTTCATTCTGTTTCTTACATCTTCCCATAAAAATGACATGTCCCACGGATCACCTTCCACTGGCTTTGTACCCAAATTTCCTAGACTACTCTGGAAGACACAAATGGCCTTTTCCAGCCACCTCCTACCACGTGGGACCCTGTGGGAAACTCCAGTGCAGCTGCTCTGGAAAAATCCCAGCCTGGAAAATGGGATTTGTCAGGCAGCAGAAGATGCTTTTTTCAAGCAAGCTTTACAAACACACCCTCTTCCCCAGGAGGCCTCATTGTGCTTTTCAATCTCTCTCTCACCACGCGAGAATGGGTGGCTTCAGCTTCTGAATTTGTAGATGCGCTGAGAAAAACACCGTCATTTCAGAGATCAATGACTCGAAGACTTGTCACCGTTATGCAGTGACAATGAACGTTGCAGAGGTGTGAATTTTGCACCGAGGCGAAGCTACAGCTGGCAGAAGCTGAGACAGAAACTCTGAGAGTAAATGGTGCCTCTGCTGGGAGGTTCTGTCACCCTAAAACCCCACCGTGTCAACAAATTGTTCTGGAGTAATCCCCGTGTAAAAGATAAAGTTCTGAAGCTATTTGAGAGCATCCCAAGGGGGCTGTGAGGATGGTGAAGGATCTGGAGGGGAAGGGTGTGAGGAGCAGCTGAGGGTGCTGGGCTGCCCAGCATCCTCCTGAGGGGCAGCTCCGATCTCTGCTCTGGTGACCAGGGACAGGACCCAAGGGAACAGCTGGAGCTGTGTCTGGGAGGGTTAGGTTGGATATCGGGGAAGGTTCTTATCCCAGAGGGTGCTCGGGCACTGAACAGGCTCCCCAGGGAATGGGCACGGCCCTGACAGAGTTCCAGGAGTGTTTGGACACCGCTCCCAGGGACAGGGTGGGATTTTGGGGTGTCAGTGCAGGGACAGGAGCTGGACTGGATGATCCTTGTGGGTCCCTTCCAGCTCAGGATATTCCCTGGTTCTGCATTTGTCAGCAAAGACACACGTGAGAATTTACAGCGTTCAGTGCAGAAACGCGCAATTCCAGGCTCGTTTTCCAGGGGGTGGCCGAGCCCCTCGGACGCTGTCCCGGCACCTCTGTGCTCCTCCCGTGTGTGCAAGGAACAGCTGAACGCCCCCGTTCCACCCTCAAACCCGCTCCCCGCAAACTGAAACCTCCCCGGCTCCACGCACATTTATCCACTCGGGTTTTGTCTTTTCCTCCTTGTTTGCATAGCAAAAAAAAAAAAAAAAAANAGAATGTGTTTGTAAAAAAAAAAAAAAAAAAAAAAAAAAAAGTCCTTTTTTGTGGCTTCGGCAGAAGAAAAACGAACAAAAACAACCCCGCTCGCCCCACCTATGCCACTGGCTTTTATCTGCGGGGGCTGGAGCCCAGAGCCCACCCCCTCAGGCCTTATGGAAATAAACACTCGGTGACATCAAATCTGTTTTCAAGGAAAGGTTCCCACACCCCCTTACAAAACACTTCGGTGTTTTTTTCCCCTGAGATGCTGCCCACGTGTCTCCCCTGCACGGCACAGCACCGGCACCAGCTAGGGAACCCTCACCTGCCTCCCCCCCGTGCTCACCTGTCCCCTCCTGTCCCTGATGCCACGATGATTTTTTGCTTTTCCTTTTATACCCCTTTTTATACTCTCTTATACAGCTTTTATGTATTCTTAGTGCTTTTAGCCCACACAGTTATAATTCTTTAAGTTTGATCACTTCCCTCACACCCAATATCCCGTTAAGCCAAGAGCCCAAACACCCTGGAAACCCCAGACCCCGAGGGCCTCTCCAGAACACATTCTGTAAACAAAGCCAGGCCCAGCCAGGGGAAGGTTCCTCGCTGAGGGGTCTCGCTGGAGTCCCTCACTGGGGAATCTTTGATAGATGTGCTAATTAGCAAGGCCTGTAATTGCACACACATCACATCGTGGGGGGCCATTTCTCCAGGGGGCATTTCGGGGTGCATTTCGATGTGCATTTCAGTGCACCTGAGGATCCTTAAATAAACACTGAGGTAAAACCCTTTTTCCCTCTTAACTGTGTTCAGCTCTCTTCATTTTAAGACCAGGAAAAGGCGTCATCCCCACCTGCCCCCTCCATGCTCACATGTCCCCTACCTGTCCCCACTACTCCCTGCTGTCCCCTCCTGCCCCCACCTGCTCCCACTTGTGCTCACCTGTCCTCACTCTCCTGTCCCCACCTTCCCTCTCCTGTCCCCTCCTGTCCCCCCTCACCCGTGCACGCGCAGTCACGTGCCCCTCCCACGTGTTCCCGCGCGCGCCCTCGCGAGGCCCCCCCGCCCGCTCCTGCAGCGCCCCCTGGCGGCCCCGAGC